>JAWWLV010000121.1:18469213-18481918 GCA_035041135.1 Platyrinchus mystaceus | reverse complement strand
TTCAGAGTCTTTCTGAACTTTATTTAATTATATTATAATAGCACTATAAGCAGTGATCTTATTTGATAATTTATAGTAGCCTCTATTGAAATGAACTTCAATGTCTTTTGCAATTCTCTCTTAAAATAAACAGTGGCACTTCTATCCAAATCTACTTTGCCTGTTTTATAGATGTTATGCCTTAGAAACAGATTTTTCTGCAAATCTTATGTTTTCTCTCAGATTTCTGAAACTTTAAACTTACAGAGAGTGGTGCAGTCAAGTTGCTGGGGAAGCACTTCAGCTCCACCTGGCCTTCCTGAGCCCCGGTGGAAGGGGCTGAAGCAGTCATTTATGTATCAGTTCTTTCACTTTTGGAAAAGCACCTGCATTAGCTTTCCACTCCCAGTTCCATTGCACTGCACAGGCAACCTCAGGTCTGCCCCCTGCACTGCACCTACTAGTCCCTTACAAGAATCTTGTTTCCACGAACTCACACCAGACTACTGCTGTCCTCTCCAACACTGCACCTCAAAATAAATCCAGAAGTCCTTCTACAGTAATGCTCCACCATCAACGAATTCCTGCATGAAAACTCCCACAGAAGCACTCCACCATCAACAAACTCCTACAAGAAAAATGCCACAATAGCATTACCCCATCAGCAAATTCCCACTTGAAAAGTCCCACAAGAATACTCCACCATCAACAAGGTCCTACATGAGAACATCTATGTTAGTGTTAAGATTTCCATGAGATACTATCAAGAAATTGGGACTCACCTTGCCCCAGTGGTGGGGAGGTGGGTCATACTGGGCTGCTCCTTGGCACAGGCCTGGAGGGGTCATGATTGGTTGAATTGGGGGCACCAAGTTTGTGGGGACAGAGGGCTGCAGAGTGTCAGTGATGTGCACCCTGACTGCAGGGCTGTCACCCTTGCCTGGCTGTCAGCCTGAGCCCTCCCTCAGGAGCCAGAGGGGATCTGCTAGTGCAGACAGAGACCTACCAAGCCACCTGGAATCACCAGCAAGAACAAAGGGACTGTGTATCTGGGACACATGGAGGTTTGGAACACTTAATGAGCCAAAGGGCTTTGGGGATTGCCAGGAGATCACTGCTGGAGCACCCCAAGTACAAGGGTACACTGCTCAGACTGCCAAGAGGGGCGAGGGGTCCTGTCCTGCTCCCAGGGGACAGGGGGTACAGAGGGCTCAAGTCCCCTCACTGGTGAGAAAAAAGTAATTCTCTCCTTCATTACATCACCTCAAGTAAGCCACCTGGTAAATCAGATTTATTTTTTTTTCCCCCAGGCTAAGGAGATGAAACTGGCAGCAGGCTGCCATGGCCAGCCCTCCCAGCCACGCTGATGCTGCACCCTCTGAAGGCAGGACCCGCCTCATCCCTCAGCAGGATGTCCTGAAGAAGTGTGGGAGTGCCACACACTGTGGCTACTGATGTTGAGAATTATTTAAGGCACAGAGGGCAGTGACAGAATAATTTCTCAAGTGAGCTGCCAGTGCTCATACTGATCTTATGCTTGCCCAGTGGATAAATGAGGGGGGGTTGGATTCAATCTCAGCTGTTAATCCTTTCAATGTCACAGGAAGCCAACATATCAATTTTCTATTAAGGTTGGTTGTAAGGTCGTATGGGCCTATTCTTTGTCAAATTAAACATAATTCCTTCTTTCTAAAGTATCCTGGGACAAGTGTTGATCCAAGGAAGAGCCGAGAGACATCACTGCCAAACAGAATTGGTGTATTTCTATTCTCAAAGAAAACATCCTGCTCCCTGAGCACACAGTTGTGGGTTTGGGCAGAGAATGGATATGAAGCAGCATTACAGAAATTTGTTGTCAAAGACATTCCATGTCTTTATTTTAATTTAAAAAAACAAATGTAGATGCTGAATAACACCATACAAAAAAATTGTTTTCAGTAATCCTGCGTTAAAAACTCATGTCTTCATTTGTCAGATTTTCAGTTAGGCAACAGTGAGAGAGTGTTTCTGTTTAAAAACATATCCAAAGCATTCAGAGGCCTTTCTGTCAATGACTGACTACTGAATATTTTACCTTTTTCTAACATTTTTGCAAATAAAACACGTACCTTTTTTTCATTTAGGTTTTCTATAACTATTATATATTAATTTATAGCTTTAGCATTTTTTCTGAGTATGAATTCATTTAGTTATCCTGCATAAGTCAATAAAGCCACAGTCTGCTTTTTTAGCTTAAATCAGAAAATTTTTTCCATGACGAATTTTGATAATTCTTCCATATTTTTTCATGCACATCAATGTACTCTGTTACTGTAATTCATGCTATTTTATTCCTGACAGGTTAAAATCCATTTGGCAAATACCAAAACTAAACAACCCACCCATCAACTTACACATTAAGTCAATTTATTGATGTGCATCAAGTTTGACATATTATCGATGGTTCACTAAGCTGCAGTTCGAAGGACAAATCTGCTATTTATTCTGTAATCCCTTCAGCTAGAGATCAGACATCTGTTTGGAAAGCAATTTTTTATAGAAGCATGGGGGAGTCTTCCTGGCACCCATCTGGTTAATATATATTCCCAACTAAATTTCCATTTTTCTGGTAAAGTAATTTATCCACTTGCTTTGTGACTTAAAATATCTTGCAGTGGTCACTGACTACAAATCATGTGTCACATGTGTCTTATTTCAGAGTTCTGCTTTGTCTGATTTACTGTGAAAGGCAAAGAAGGAGTTACCTTAGCTACAGACTTGAAGTTTTACAATAAAGTGCAGCCTTAGTCTCACTTAAATAACAAGTCAAGTAAACTGAGAGCTAAACTAAATATCAAGTGCATCTGAGATTCAATATCTATTAACTTTGTTTTGTCCAAAAAAAAAAAAAAAGTCAGTGTACATTTACCTTTGGTCAACAACTGGGTTTATCCCAATTTTTAGTTTGTTTTTTTTTTTTAAAGAAGTAGCTGCAGCAGACCACAAGTGCCAGCACTGCTGAGGCGAACCTTGAGAACCCATGTTCGCTCCCTGCTTGAAAGGGCTGTAACAATAAAATATTACTCTAGATCTAAATGATCAACCCTTCAGGGGGCTTTTTAGGCATTTATCCAGTATCTAGATAAATGATCCAGTGGCTGGAACAAGAGCAAGTCACAATGAGTTCATAAGAGGTTTCCTGACCCCTATGTCTCCAGGCTCTGGGACAGCAACCTCCATGGCTCTGAATGCAATCTCAGAGAGGAGAAGGATACTATCAGAAGTAACTGACTACAAGGCCCTGTTTTAATTCCCTTTGAAATTGCATTCCTGATTTTTGAGGAGGGGCACACCAAGGAGTGCAACAACTGGTTGCAGGGCTACATCCACCTGCAAGGGCATTCCCTGCAGTCAGGAGTTAACGTGAGCAGGTAGCTGTTATAAGAAGGCATGATCATGACTTTCTGTTTAACTTTATGTTGTATGTCTTTTTTTGTTTTGTTTTGTTAGTTTGTTTTTTGGGGTTTGTTTGTTTGCTTTTTTGGGGGGGTTGTCACTTAAGGTTTCATAACAGTGATTCGGATGAGCTTCAAAATTTAAAGCAAAAGCTTTAAAAAGTACCATGGATACTTATAAACAAGTTCATTATGCGTTAGCGATATTTGTGGCATATTTTGACCACTAATAAAAAATTCTAGCCAGATCCTTAATAGGTATTATGTCTGAACTACATCAGTGTACATTACTTTTGGGTGGAGACCAAAGAATCCAGTGACCTCTGAAATGAATCTGGTGATGATAATTCAACCATACTCAAAAGGAGCTGTTTAATGTTGGAATGTTTTTTCAATCTCAGCAGAGGCCAAAGACTGGGTGAATTAAAACCTTTTTCCTAGATACAAGCCTGTAAATTCCAGGCTAAGAAGCAGTAGGATAGAAGAGACAGAGAAACTTCAGCTTGCAAGAAATGATAAGATGAGCTTCCACAATTTCCTCTCAATTGGATAAAATCCTGACATATGTGAACCAAGCACCTCACAGCAAATTTTAATTCACACACAGATGTGGAGAAAACAAGGCAGTTCAGCTGGGTGGTTTTGTTGTTTGAGCAAAGTAAGTTAGTACAGAAAATTGAAAACTTCCTGGAAATTACTCTTTCTGTTCTTTGGCCCAGTTTAACTCTGGACTGAAGCTGTGAAGCTGTATGGTAGTATTTTATAAACTTATCTGAGAGCATGATGTGATTCTATATACACATTTATGCAGAACATCTTGCATAGCTCTCTGCAAACAATGACTTATATTCTGGTCATGCATCAGCTATGTAAGCAAACGTGGCAGCAGCTCTGTTTCAGTAATAGCAGGCACAAAGTCGATCCCATCTTACCAAAAAAGAAAAGTTGGCCAGGCCAGCAGAAGGAGTGTTATTCCCCGGACTATTTCTAAGGGAATGTTGGATTCCCAGTCCCCTCTGGATGCTGGTAGCACAAGGGAAAGCAGGACCCAGATCACAGCCTTGTGCGGAAGCCTGCAATGCAGCTGCTGCAAAATTTCACTCTGGGTATGGGCACTCCCACCTTTTGCCCCATTGTGCTTTAGGTGTATGCAATGTCACCTTGTCTCGTGCCTGCCTAACAACATTTTATAAACCCCACTTAATTTTAGGTTTTAAGTACTTCTCAAGCAATAATGACGAGAGTTGAAATGTTCCTGTTCCCATCTGAACTTGACAAGCTCATATTATCTTTAGCAATACTGCTAGTCGTAGATTCAAGGAATAGTTTAGGTTGGGAGGGACCTTTAAAAGTCATCCTGCAATGAACAGGGACATGTTCAACTAGATTGGGTTGCTCTGTGCCCTCTCCAACCTGGCCTCCAGTGTGTCCACCTCTCTGGGCAGCCTGTTTTACCACTCTCATTATAAAAAAATTTCTTTCTTAAAGCTAATCTAAATCAACCCTCCTTCAATTTAAAACCATTCCCCCTTGTCCTGTCACAGCAGGCCCTGCTAAAAAGTTTGTCCCCATCTTTCTTGTAGGCCCCCTGTAGGTACTGGAAGGTGCTCTAAGGTCTCCCTGGAGCTTTCTCTGCTCCAGGCTGAAAAATCCCAACTCACTTGGCCTGTCTTCACAGGAGAGGTGCTCCAGCCCTCTGTGCATCTTTGTGGCCCTCCTCTGGACCCACTTCAACACGTCTGTGTCCTAAGCATTTTCTTTTTGTCAGCAGATTTGTAGCTGTACTCTTTCTTTACAATGATCAGCATTCTTCAGGGGAGAAAAAACAAGACTTAAGTAGTTTTCACAGTAGAAAGACCAATTAGTTGAATTAACGGTAATGCCACAAGATGGTGCTGGACATTTCATTGATACAGGTCCTTGAAATTTTCATTTTTTGTTTAAGAGGTTTTGGCTTTCTATTTCTGACTAAACCTTTCCCCAGTTGAGGTTTACTCTGAAAATGCACTGACAGACTGACTGCATGGCGATACCCAAATAGGCTGGCATTTCACCCAGGCTGGATAACAGGGTTAAGGTTTTATACTTAAAACATCTCTGGTGTTGCTCTGCAGTTGTGCACCCCAAGATGATTTCATGGCAGGTCAGGAAAGCTTTGATCCTACTATGGAAAACCCCTCCAGATTAATAGTGTTTTCCAAGGCTCCCTGTTGTCCACAGCAACCCAGGATGGTGACCTGACAGAGTAATGCAATTTTCATGGTCATTACGATGCTTTTTTGTTTAGAAAGAGAAAAAAAAAAATCATACAAGCAGGACCTATATAGTTTCAGTCAATTCAATAAGAACTCTAGAAAAAAAGACATCTTGGAAAAGAGATTACCTTCCTGTTATGGTTTATAATGCACTCCTGGACAGAACAATATGGTCATTATTTTTTTTTCCACTAATGTATTTCTAAAATGACATTTTTGGCATTGTTAAGTTTTAACGTAGACCCCTTCTGACATTTCCAGTCCATGACTGATAATGCTGTTAACATTCCTAAACAAGCATTTGGGAAAAAAATAGCGAGAACATTAAAACTTTTAGGTCAGATTCTCAGTGAGATGAATGGACCTACAAAAATTTAACGCCACTGCAGATTATGCCTCAAAGTATTAGAATCATTTTGTTCATACTCTTATGAACTTGATGGAGTTTGGATTTGGGTCCTGAAAAAAACAGCCTGTATTTTGTGAGTAGAAGCATATGGAACCCTGAAGTCCACAGTGTTTATGTTCCTATCTGAGCTTGAGGAGCACATCCTACCTTTAACTTCTGGGGCCTCTGTGCTCCACAGGATTTGTGGTCTCCTTTCCCACAGACAATACCTCCTATAGTCTCTTTTTCTAGCTGCTCTGCTGTTTTTATAACCAGTCAACTGAGGATGACACAGAAGACACAGACTTTCAATGTCCAACATCAGCTGCATCTCTCCACCTGTTCATTTTCCTTATTGGTGGAGAGGAGTGGTTTCAGTGGCAAAAAGAGTAAGGTGTCCAGCTGCCCTTCTGCCTCCAGTTTGGAATATGGTAATCATCTCTTGTCCTACTTCAGTTTTACAACTCTTCTCTGTAACAGGGCCTTTTTCCCAACTCCATGCCACCCTCTAAGGTATATGATGAAAGCAGAGAGGGTGTGACTTTTGTTTACAGTCATCATTGCTCCAAGGCCAGTGTTAGCAATGTTCTTAGAGACAAAAAGTTAAATTCCACTTGTCAGTATTCACCAAAAATATTGACTGTTGTCAATGTTTGTATTTTCTATATGTAAAATTGGAATGGTTTGTATTTATGAATAAAATTGTATATGGTGATCTCATAATGTTTTATTAAGATAAGAATGCACAATTTTCTCAAACTGAAACACAGAGAAATTAGGACACAGAACATTCAAGAGAATTACAGAAAAATGAACTGGGTCCAATGTCACATCTAAATTCGTGGATTTCTAATTTTCTGTCCATTCCTTTCACATTTTGCACACACTACATATCATCAAATGAGAATTACTTAGTGTTTAACATTCCACTTTAAACAAGGCAATCAAATGAAAAATCAGCAGCTCACAAACTACCAATTCCAGATCTATTTTTAAATACAACCATCTAAATATTTTGCCACAACTTCTTATTACTGATTTATTACTTCTGGGTACTTTTTCAGTGATTAATGTGACATTTTTGTTTTTAAAAAATCTGTTATGTAAATGCAGTATCAATTAGACTTATTGCAACAACATTTACTGGTAAGAATACAATTGTTCTTAAAATGACATTATGGTAAACAGTAGCTTTTCCTAAGAATTCTGCTGTGAGAGTGTGGCAGGATGTGACACTGGCTTTCCTCCCTTTACTCTTCAGTGTGGCTGGCAGAACACAACATTTCCTATTGTTATTCTAAATGATGATGGGAACATGGTAGATTGACACATAGGTAAAACTAAATCTTTTAATCTTAAGAATTATGTGTTTTCCTAAGCACACTCAAGTTTGGAACACTTACATAGATTGCAACAGATTCTTAATGGGAGTGAGAAGCTTGGTGTTTGCATAATGCCTTCTGTACCAACTGTCTGGCTTCTGGAAAATGTGGTGGAATATTCATACTCCACACCTCATGTGAATGATATAGTTATTGTAGCCTTCTGACTAGTGTAAATTACAGAACAAAATCTGCATTCAAAGTCATTTGTAGAGCTCTCACGCTGTCTATCAGTGCTGGAATACCTGCTTGGTTTAGGATTCCCTGGCTCTACAGGAGTCTAAGGTAGCCTTAATGAAAACTAAACTCTTGGCCTAATGCTTTGATCATCTCACTAGTCTGTCCACTATGTCACCCTTGCAATTACCCAGCCAAAGTCAACAGGAGGGGGGAAAATCTAGGATTTTGCATACTACTGAATTTATCATGGCACTTGTTACAATGTTATTGTTATGATACTTCCTAAATGGATGTGGCTATGTGTAATGAAATAATAAAGAACACTTTGACACTTCCTGCCTCATCCTTTAGATGTTTATAAATATGGAGAAACCATGTTGTCTTGTGGTTTCCATAGGAACAACCAAGCCAGCCTGTACCCTGCCTGTCCAGGTACGTGGCATCAGGCAAGGGAGGACCAAGAGATGTAAAAGAGACTCCATGTTTGGGGCTCGATTTTCTGTTGTACTCAAACGTGTAAATTACTTATACTTAAACAAAAAAGGTAAAACCCCTGTACATACAGGTGAGCTGTAGAGTCACTTTGTATCACTGTACTTGGCTGTTTACTTAGTGCAATTGTTTGTGTCCCTCTCTCTCTGTGTTTGCTCATGTACCATTATGTACCACAATGTACCGTTCTGAGGGAACAAACCCTGTGAAAAAGCACACTGAGAACAAGGTTTGGGTCTATGAGGGAACATTCACAGAACTTTGGGGAGGTTTTGTCAGAAACTGTTCCTAATTATGTGGAACCATCACTGAGGTTGTATAAATTCTGACATGTGTGTGTGCTAAAGGAATAAGTAATACTTTATACTGCTGGGGGTATTATATTGCTATTCCAGATAATGATCATAGTCACAACACTGACTTAAAACTTGTCTTAGCAGAGTGTAACATATGAGTTGGAGCAGTCATTCAAAAATCTCTGTGAATACTGTGGCAAAGGCTAATGTAAATAAAGGAAGATCAAAGTAAACTTTGAAGTAGGAATGGAGCCTGACGTAGCCTAGCAAGATGTACTGTACTTAGGCATAACCCAACAAACTGGAAATATTTCATTTTCAATTTCCTGTCCAAGATACCATCCTTAAGACTTAGCTTTTTATTATTATTTTTATTGTCCATTTCGGTTCTTGCTGCCATTAAGTACAAGCTGTGCTGGCAACTTCTTTTACAAGCTTTCCATAAAGATATGAACTATATTTTCTTTTTGTAAACACTGTCCATAGTGTCTTATCGTACAGCAGAACAGTGCAGTTTAGCAGCACCACTAACACACGACAAACACTGTCAGTCCCCCCATCAAACCACGCTGCAGCAAGCAGCTTAGTAAAGGCCCAAGATAAGGTGTTGTAAGTGCATTTGCACACTCGTCTTCTCTTATCCATCTCTGTTTTCATCTTCGTGTAGCACCTCTCATACAAGCTACAGTGCTGGAAGCAGCTGTGCCAAGTCCCATTTTCCAAACCTGTCAAATATGCTTAGAAGGGGCTTGTCTCGTGGTTTCAGCCATATATGTCTATGCAGGCTCTTGAGGGAAGCAACACCTTTGACTCTTATCCACAGAGGCCTCCATAATTCTCAGTCTCCAGTGCTGGAGGCTCCATGGGGCAATCCTTCTGCCACTACGGTTCTCCAATGCCTATGAATGGGGCCTTTCTCCTGCCTTTCATTCCACAGAGGAAAGTTGAATGAGCATCTATTACAAGTGCATACCACCTGTACCCAGAGTCTCACACCCGAAGGCACACTCCAGTCAAATTGATTCTCAGCAGCATGTGCAGTGCAGCCTGTCGACCACTGGGCTATAGCAATGAGCCAGAGTGAAGGCAGAGTCACTCCGGGTGAGTTATGTCTCCTGGAGACAAGCTTGAGCAAGCAACCCCAAATCCTTACCTGGATTTCCCCAGGACCCTTGGGTAGTCACATCCCACAGAGTAATAAGCACCTTTTATTGCTGAATGACAGACAAAATTTAAGTGGCCTTGTTTATTATCTGCCAAGCCATTAATAATGACTTCTGATAATTTTCTCCTGTGCACAGAGAGTACTGGCTCCACTCTCCTCCTCCTTTGGTAGTGTGAAAGTGGCAGAGATGTCGTGTTCTGTTCATTCCTGGAATCCTTGAAGGACAGGGTTCTGGGGGAGTGGCATGGCTGCTGTGGACTGAGAAAGATGACAAACAGCAGTCTGGCAGCCACTTGCCACCAGCACTCCTGGCTGCCCTTCCACCTGAAAGCAGAAGCCACAAGGTAACCAAAAACTTCTTTACGTTCCCACCACCACTTAACTCAGCTGCAGCCAGAAAAACACCTGGAAATCAGAACCCCATTTTGAATAGTTCTTTAGTGTAACATCAGCACAATAACCATGAGAAAAGCCCTGGGTCTAAGTGATCCCCAGTAGATCAACTATAGCGTACACACTGACATTTCCAAACAGACCTAGCCCCTTGCGGAGATTAAAGTAAATCCCAGAGTATTTCATTCTAGCTATAATCCTAAACAACAACAAATCTGGATCTGCTGTATAATATTAAATAACTCTCCCCTTACTTTTTGTCTTTCCTATGTCAAAGAACATCATAAGCTGTGACAGTTAAGAGCTCAGAAATAAGGAAACACTCGAACGCCAGCTGTTTCATTCATAGGGAGGAGTTGCCATCCCCTAACACACTGTGTACCACTGGCTGGATTAATTGCATTATGTGCTCTCTTCTAGAGAGGGAAATTGTACTCAACTGAGCAATCTCGGGGCCTGCACTCAAAACGCTGATTGCTGGGTCAGTACTTTCATTATTACGGGTTCGTGGTGGAAACACAAACCACGAGAGCAGAGAGCTCTCATGGTTTGTACAGCTCAGCAGAACATACAGACTGCTCAGTTGGAATGTATTTTATTAACATTGAGCATTCACTTCACGCACAGATAGCTCTGACATTGTTGGCGCTTAAGCAACAATTAAAGCCTCTGTTATCTAGTGTATTTTTTTAAGTGTTTTTCAAAAGCATCTCCCTTTGCAATGTGGGGTGTTTGTATCATCTCTCTGCCTTAAGGGATGTGGTATGATTGGTGTATCACTGCCTGTAGAAAGCCAGGCTCTGGGGATGCAGCTGTGTTGCCAGAAAGTCTGCACAGTATAGTTACATCTTTTGTGCATTGCCAGTAAGTTGTGGCTGTGGCTATATCCCTAAGGGTTCCTGAAAGGTTTTGAACTGTAGGTGTATCTCTGTGCTGCCAGAAAGAATGAGGTTTTGGGTGTCTATAGGGATGAAAAGTTGTGGATTGCTGATATATCAGTATGCACTATAATAAAGCCTGTGTGCAGTAGGTGTATCTCTTCTGTTAGAGGTCTTTGGACAATTCCAAAGTTATTTGTCTCCACAGCATTTGGGACACTCGCTGCTCTATTTGCCCTGGCATATCTACATGGTAATAGAGTTGTAGGTGTGATAATACATGTGTGCCAAATTACACTCTCTGTTAGCATATGCACCATCCCTCTGAGGATCTCAAGATCATTTAAAATTGCTAATTAAGCTTCCTACACTGGACACACGTCAGGATTATTATGACCATTTTACAGATTCGTGTTGCCATGTTCCCTGGAAGGCTGGTGTGCTGGATGCCAGTGGTGCACATCAAACCCCCTGCACCCATTCTGGGCCCCCAGCTAGCCCTTCACCAAGTGAACACTGATCTTCATAGCAGCTGAAACAGAGTCTGCACAAGTAATAAATCTTGAAGCTGAGGGCAAAGGGAGCTTAGCTGGCATGTATATGACATACAGAGAAAATATCATATGCATTCATTTTCTTGCCTTCAGGAGCTGCAACTCCTGGTTCAAGGACAAGCACCAAGGCACTGCCTGGGATCTCCCTGCAGAGCCCGTGGAGTCTCAACATTCCTAAATATCAACTTCAGTGTGACTTTGTAGCGCAGTATAGCAGTCTGTGCCACTCTCATCCCCAAAGGATAGAATTACCCAGCAGGACACAGAGCACAAATATGTAACAATGTTCTCATCTGAATCTTTGTATCTGTGCCTACTGTGTACCTCCTCCTGAATGGTTAATCATCTATAAGGAGGAGTCTAGACCACACTTTCTCTTTCTTTCTCAAGCTAAAAACAAGGAACTGTGAAAAGATGCTGAAACCAGACAGATATATAGCCCACTAAAATTTTCAGAAGATTATAGGGATTTCACTTATTGTTCACTTACTACAGTTGCACTTCATTTTTTCTTCAGCATGAGAAGAAATACTGATCGTCACATTCATTAGTAACAAAAAACTGACAATATTTTTCTCCAAATACTCAAAAAATACAGATACAGAAATGTGTTTAGCCAGGAAATGCATCTGATCATGTATCCAGATGAAAAAACAGGCTCCAAATGCCCACCTGAATTCAGAAATAAACTCAACATGTTGGGCTCATCACTAATGGAAAGAATGACACACACAAGTATGACTTCATGGTCATAAGGCCTTGAAAATGTACATCCAAAATGTTTGTAGCAATATACATTTTATCAGTTTTGCAAGCTGCTAAAAATATACAGCCAAATGATGAAACAGTGTAGAGTATCTTTAGGGAAAACCTGCTTTATGCCAGGGATATTGCTTTTGGCTAATCAGTTTGCATTATTTTTTTGGCCGTACACTCAAACTTGAACCATGCAGATCCTACAAAAATGTAGGAAAAGCAAAAGATGTCACTTGCTTCCTTAGGCTCAAACACAACATTCAGAAAAACATATTGAACATTGCACACTACATAGGTTTTTCTATCTGTTTTCCCCCCTTGTAATAAATATAGAAAAACAACCCTAAAATTGGGTTTGAATTTTTAACTGAATGTGCTCCAGGCATAGCTGTTAAGTATGCACCAGCACTAAACTTGACAAGCTGGAGAAGCCCAGGAGGTGAGTTGTGAAGAAAAAGTGAGCAATGGCTTTTGTTCTACTTGTGGCTGAGCATGGGCTGTCCTTCATTTCTGCCATCAAAGACCCAGATGAACTCTGTTATGCCACTGGCTT
>JAWWLV010000121.1:18451510-18465400 GCA_035041135.1 Platyrinchus mystaceus | reverse complement strand
AAGTCCTGATCCAAGAAGCCTTTTCAAGTCATTCTTAGCTCTCAAGATGTGAACTGTCAATAGAAATTAAAAAATTTCCAAAGACATAAGTGGTGAATTGAAACCCCAGTGGAGCTGATCCCCGTTGTCAAGGTTCAGTTCAGGGTCTCACATGAATGTGGAGCTACAGCATCAAGGCCACTTAGACTGGCAGATGCCAAGATACTTCGAAATTTTTGAAGCCAACCTGCAGATATCATTATAAATGTCTTCAGGGAAGATGTGAGAGACAGTAAAGAAGGAGGAAAGGTTGTTTTTGAGATGAGCAGTAATTTAATGTCCTGCAGAGGGTTGTCGGTAAAATATGGAGAGTACTGTGGTTGAGTGTGAGAGTACTGAGGTTGAGCACTTGTACTGAGCTATACTTGTGGTATGACACATTGGCACCTCTCATGAGCCGGTATTTTATTCTCCAGAATCTAAGCTTTCTCTAAAGAAATAGAGAAAGGTAGAAAAAAAGTTAATATCAATAAAAATGCATAGAGGCTGGGTGGAGAGCAGAGAGGAGCCTGCATACAGGTTGGAACTCAGCTGTGAAGAGGTCAGAGGAGTTAAATCAGCATGAATACCAACATTTTAACTGCTATATTTGCTTGTGTAGTGGCTGAATGCATGGACTGGGCACACCCTGCAATCACACCACCGGCTGATGGTGAACAAAAGATCTCCGGTAGCTTTTGACCACACGCACACAGTGTCAAAGCTCTCCTTTTTAAAACAAAATCCAGGAGAAAGGGATAGCTATGGCCATTGCATCAGCACATTTTCATTACACAAAAGAGAAGGCACAGGGTCACAGATCTACCCTCTCTCTGACTGCAATTTGCCATATCGCAGAAATGTGGTTTGGATTTTTTTTCTTCCTGTAAAGATGGGACCAATCCTTCAAAATCTACAAAGTTTCCAGATATATTTAATATATGAGGCAAACTCACAATTCTCCCTTTTTAAGCCTTCCTTCCTGCCAAGTGAGGATAAACCAGGGAAAATCGTAGGAGTTACTTGGATAGGTCAGTTCCAGGTGGAATTTTATTTGGAAGAAAAACATGATTCTCCCAGAATACAGGCAGCATTATTTCTTGTATTATTAGACAATAAACTATAATACATTGCATCCCAGCTTTAACAGAGAAGCTTCACAATCATATTATAAACAGGAAGAGTAGCAGTTTTATCATCTTGTTCCAGGTAATCATCTTGTTCCATATAATTATTTAGCTTTCTCTTCTTGGATGAAGTAATCTTTGAAAATCTGTTCCTGTTTAATTAGCCACATTCCCTACTGACTGCCACAGGCATCTCCTGTGCAGGTGTAGTCTTGAAACTGTAAATTCATTTTCAGGAGTGATTCCAAGAAGGAGCTGCTCAGGCTGGAGTCTGCAGCAGAAACCCTCTTCTGCATCAGTCTTACCAAGTAAGACAAGAAGACAACCCACTCTGAGGCTGGATAACAAGCTCACTTCTGAGCAAGGAACCAACCAAGCAGTGAGACCTGGTCAGGGGTAGGTTTCCTTGTTATTCTTTTGTGCTCAGTGCTTGGAAACCTTAGTCTTAGCTTCCACTGAAGTTACCTGGAGTTTAGACATACTCAGAGTCATCCAAAAATAGGTCCTAATTAACCGATCAAAAGGCAGGACTTTGAATATATAATGGCCTGGGGATGGGCTTTGTATTCCCACTGACTGAAGGATAAGTCCTGTGATTGCACATGCATGTTCATACCCTGCCCTCAGTCTGTGATGATCAGCTCCACGTGATCCCAACTTTAATGCCAATGAAAAGGATGTGCATTAAATCTGACAGCAATGTATGGCCACTCCTCGATTTCAGTCTGTTTCTTGACTGGCTGGGGATTTCTTTTTAGGCAAAGAATAATGGCAGCTCTGGTTGCTGTGGAAAGAAGAGACTGGGAACCTAAACAAAAGATTAGGGGAGAATAAAATGGGACTTCAGTATATTCTGCAGTAAACCAGAAATCACTCTCTGAGCACCTCTGCCAAACTTTATAGGGCACAATCTAAACAGGGTGATTGTGCCATCGCCTCGTGACTAACAACAGCAAAGAATGAAAGTTTCTAGCCTTCTTTCATTTGCAAACCACAACTATGTCAACCTGCCTGGGGCACAAAGATTACACAAGCTTACAACATCTCCATTAGAAAGCAAAAAAAAAGACACATAATGAGTGCTACCAGCCATGATGATCCAGCAGTCTCCAGTGTTCAAGGAAATGAGGGACTGGGGAATAAAAAAGGAATAGAAAGTCTCTAATGAGGCTGGAGCCCTTCAAGGAGTCCTGCTGGCAATGCCAGTCTCCCAGCATTGAACTCCATCTCCAGGAATTTCACATTTGTTGCCTCAGTACAACTGCACCCACTTTGGAGCATCCATACCTTGATTTTTAGGAAGAGGAAAGTTTGGTAGTTAACTCCTCTGCCTGAGCTTTAGATGATGTCTGACTTACAGAAAGTAATAACCATCTGCTAAGAAATGTAACTAATTTTTAAAAAGGAAGGCTGGGACTTTCAAAAGATCTGATGGGGTGCTTGTCTCTGACCACAGACTTCAGAGAATCAAAAAAAAAAAATCCCCTTTTCAACTGTTCAGATTATCTGTTAAATTTTTAAAAGTAGATCTCTGTAGTCTTGTCTAAGAGTTTCACGTGGGGCTTTGGAAATCACTTCCTGGATTCTGTCTTCTAGTGCTGCTTTTATAGGAGCACGTATTTCCCCTGACATTGGCCCAGCCTTTTCCCTCCACAGTGTTATACAATGTGCTTTGGGTAGTGGCAAATTCAGCTCTAATCTTTTCATCTCCAGAAGGAGCTGATTTTCTTTAGGTGCTGTAAGAAGAGACTTTGGGGATCCTCTGGAGGGGACAGAATGGTAAGTCAAATTCTGCACTGTGTTCACAGTTAGAACAAATAGCCTAAGGTAAAGGGAATCCTCCTCTGCTTCAGAAGGTTTATTCCCCTGGCCCCAGGCCATAGCAATAAAGAAGTCCTTTGAAATTATTCCCCAGTCCATGATAACCTTTGCAAATCCCACATCAGGAAGGGATTTGGCAGAGTTATAGCTGCTGGTGTTGCCATTATTCTTTCTTTGACTGTCATCCAAAGCATGTTTGTGCTGCAGAAGACAGAGTGAGTTTTCTCTGAGTGTCTGTGCACAGCATGGATGGGGAAGAGCTGTGAAAGATCTCTATTCTATCCCTTCTTTTCTTCACGCTGCTGTGCTGGACTATGCTAAGGGTAAAAGTGAAATTTCATGTGATAGTATCGTAATTATTATTAGTCTTGGGTGATATCCCAAAATGACATCAAGCTCACTAGAACAAATAATAAGTCATTAAGAGGATTAAATTGAACTTAAGCTCTTCCTCACTGTCAGTATATATTGCCTACCTCCTGGCATCTTAAACTGAGGAGGGGAGTTCCTCTCAGTCAGAGCCTGGTTTTCATTTCTGATGAAGGAATTTCACAGAGGCAAATCCATCAGTCTCAGGAGAGATGCTCCTGGTTTGAATGAGTACAAAAAAGATGAGAATCAGGCTCCTAATATTAATATATTAACCTTCTGCTTGACTACGCACCATAATTCCTTATTCATGCCATAAAGACATGGATGCTGGTTTCATTTCTGGATATGGTTAAACAGGAGCCTCCTCAAGGGATTTTGCTGGGAGAAAATTGGTAGTGTACTGCTCTGTGCCAGCAGTTGGTGTACCTGAAGGTTCATCAGTGCCCTACTCTGCTTTTCCTATATACTGTCTTTGATGTGCCTCTGATGGTCTTGGAGTGCTTCAAAACCATGTGAGGGTTCAGGCTCATGGTGGCCTTGCGTGGTGGGACAGGTTCTCATTTTACATGGGATTACATATTCACTCTGCCAACCTTTAAGCTCCTGGCTTGGCACATAGGAGCCTTAGGCTCCTTATAGAGTCAGTTAAGTCCCCTGCCACCTAAATTAGGTATTCTGAATTATCACAAGAGATTAAAAACCTGACTTTCAAGCATGGCTTCTAAATTAGGGATATGCCATTCTTGGTTTTTCTGGGAGCACCTTGACCTTGATTTACGTATGGCTAAAACTGAGGTTCCACCAACTTCTTGTGGAGTTGGAGGCATTAAAGGCCTGGCCTCCAACTGGGCAAGCAAAACCAAACACCACAAAAATTGGAAGCCAGTTTTGAAAACAAATCTTACAGCTCTCTGCCAAAGGAGACCCCGGATAACCTGTGGGGGACTGCTCCCCTACATATTGAGCCCAAATGCCATACCTTAACCACAGTACTATCCTTTCCTCTTGATGAGAGAAGTTACAGAAAAGTCTGGAAGCTACAGGCCAAGCCAAAGTGTTTCATATGGGTTTTTTAAACAATAATGCAAAACTCAAGAAAAGAATGTTATGGGAAGGTATTGGCTATTTAAAGAGGGGAAAATAATTTATTGGGAGGAAGGGAATATGTTTGACTTTTTCCTACATACACTTGCTTGTAATGACAAAGTTATGAATAAGCATGTTATTTCTTGATCTGTAATTATTGAATTTTTTCTCTAAATGTTCCTGTGGTTGCCTTGCCTCTCTGAGAAGTGCAGGGTTTTATTGATCATCGTGGCGTTGTTAACTATATAACATTGATTTGGTCTTTGGGGGTTTTTTGTTGGTGTTTTTGTTTGTTTGTTTTTTCTTTTTTTTTTTCTTTTTTAACATTTTCACTTTCTTTCCCACCAGGTCTGCCTGTCTGCTTAACATTGTGTTCTGCCTTTCCTATAGTGAAATATGTGTCTCAAATACTATAAGCCATGAAACGTACTGGGCCATGCACGTAATGTCCCTCACATATCTTCACTGTATATTTGATGCAGTGAGCAACAGGCACTGCTGGAAACTTTCACCTTCTAAAAAGGGCTTCTTGTAATGAAAAAATAGGCAGAAAGTTAAATTTTAAGGTCATAATCTGCCTTGTTTACTCAGAAGGCAAGGAAAACAAGGTTCAGAGAATAAAATAACTACATAACTGCAGTATTCAATACTGCTGGATCCCCAGGTAGAAATTAGCCCTCACTAACAATGCAGGTGAAGTACCATAAAAAGTGAGAAAGTAAAAGCTGTGCAATATGCTCAGATAAAATAAAGTCAAGAGCACTGATTTTTTTTTCTTTTGTTCTACTGTCAGTTGCTTTATTCTCAGACATTGCTACATAAAACAAAACCAGAATCAGTGGGGAATTCTGAACTTTCCAGCCTGAACTACTTGATAGTGTAGAAACAAAAGGCCTTTGAAAAGACTTCTACCCATCCTCAGTAAGTCCCTGCATCTTAGACAATCCAGAGTTGACTAACTGAATGATAAAAATGTAAACTTCCATATTTGTGCTCAAAGATAAAAAAAGTCTCCAAATGAGTCTCAGGTTTTTTTGTGAATGAGATCCAATTTCCTTAATCTCTGCTTCCTGACCAAGCAGAAAACTACAAGGGTTACATACTAATCTATGAACAGAAGATTTCACAAGCCCCAAATGCGTATATTTCTTCTCTTTATTATTAAGATTATCTGCCTTGAAAGAAATACTTTTAAACTGAGTTGTCATTTCTCTATCCCTTGCCCTCTTTATGATGTTGAAAGGCATCATGAGAAGATTTAACCTCTAAGTAACATTGCCTTGCTTTCCTTTCACCTCATATCATTTGGGTTGTCAATTCTGGGTCTTCACTATTTTTGCATGAACATCTGCTGGCATCCTGTAAGGATGTCTGTCAATACTTCTCTGGCATCAATTAAAATCACCAGGAGGAGGTGATGTGAAGGGAAAGACATACTCAATGTTGGATAGCTTTGGAACAGAGCTTTCCTTCCTCCAACACATTAATTACTTTAAACTCCAAAAAGACAAGTGCTTTCTAGGAGAACATATGGATGGAAACACAGAGCCATCATTCCCTGACTCCTTGTAAGCTAGTATTCCTGAGTGAATGCTGATGTCATGCCACCAAATGATGCCAGAGTAAATCCAGCCACCTTGTTTATTCTGAGGCTACATTGCCCCACATTAGGGCAAAAATTTGACATTTTGGGCACATACAAATCACAAAGAGCTAAAAAAAAAAAAAATCTGTCTTTTAGTTTTTGGTTTTTATTTCCACATGGCAGGTCATTTTCAGCTGGCACTCTGTGAGCAGTACAGTAACCCGTTCTGTGTGCTCACCTTCAGATGTGTTTGGACATTCTGAAGAAGGCTGTGTTGCTTGTGTCTGTCATCAGTTTTTGGCGCAATATTTTAATTAAAAACTGACAAGACCAAGAAGACTCACTATGTAGTTGTCAGTGATTGATTTACAAGAAGATTCTTGAAAGATCTCTTTATGAATGGAGGTTCTTTGTTATTCAACCAAAAGAAGAGCATGCAAATCCCAGACGTCCTCATAATCTGAGAAGGCATTTGTCATGACTGAGTGAGAGTATTCATTTGAAGTGCTCAGGAAATTTGGCACGATAGGTCCCATTTTAAAATCAATCCATTTTCTCAGCCTTGGGGGCACAAAGTGAGACACAGAGGAGAAATCTGACATCATCCAGTTGTCTGACAAATCAAATGACTAATAGCTGTTGTTCGAACAAAACGTTGGGATGGGCAAATGATTCACAGCACTATCCAGGGAATGATCTACATGGAGTCTCTGGAACGTGAAGTTGGTCACTGGTATGTTTAAAAGACTGATATGCTGCTCACCTCTATCAGTAACTGCTTGCATCTCTGTTAATTTCTTTGGTTAAAATTGTCTACACAATGCTGTTGGGAGAGTTCAACAACAATTGAGAATTATGTTTCTGTGATAAATATTTTTGTGGTCATTTGTTCAACTTCCTAATTAACCCTCTTCCACTGTATTAATCATCTGGCAAAAGACAACTGCTGCAAATTTTTTGTTCCCACAACTCTTTATGTTCATCAAATTACTTCATCAATAATCAGAGTTCATTTTTACAGGAGAGATCAATAAGTCCCTTTTACTGATGCTAAAATGAAATCTGGTGTTCCTATGCACTTCTAGCTTGAGAATGCAAAACAGGCCACTGTGGCAGACAAGGTTGGCTGATGTGGTGGTAGAAACCTCAGCACTAGCCCCCACCAGTTTCCCTGTAACTTATATGGTGGAGTTTCATGAGGGATCTTAAGGGGAAGTGTAGTATATACAAGTAACTTGAGAATTTAATATAACAGCAAAGTTTTACCTTTCAGGTTGGAATAGAAGATGCATGCATTAATCACATATCTTTAAGTCTCCAGAAAACACTCAGCATATGAATAGCTGTATAGCAGATTTCAGAACCTGTATTTTCACAGAGAGGCAGGGAGTAGGTGGCTATAACCATGCAAATATTCAATCTGAAAAAATCAGAACTAGCTCCTGTTTTAACAGAAGCGCAGACTATAAAATTGCAGTGTGTGGCTAGTGACCCTCACAAGCGGTGGTACAAAATGATAGATTGCAGTCCTGCAATGGTGCCAAGGAGCAAAGCTGAATTGTGTTGTGATGTCTTAGAGCTTGAAATCTATTTTCAGAGATAAAATGGAAACTAGCAGAGCAGCAAGCAGATGTGGCATGAGAGGTTTCTAAGAAAGTTACTGTCAGGAACAACTTCGCTAAAGAAAGCAAATCTTATTGGTCTTCCAGAATTTCTATACTTAGAACCACATCCTTCACACCTCTGCTTCCTGCAACTGTTGCTGCCACTCGTGGGCTCAAATATAGGCCGTGATCACTGCCACCTCACACCACGCAGCTCTGTGGTATGCAAGTGTTGGCAAGCTGTGCTTAGTGCTGGGACTTGCCAAGTTTTCCAGGCTAGGCTTACATTAGGAGCTAGAAGATTTGGGGTCAGCACTTCATATGAGGCTAGTTTTGAGGTCTATGAAGACCCCAGGTTGAAACAGTAAGTGTGAATTTGCTACTATTTGATATTTTAAAGTAGAGCACAGTGTTCCTCTTCTGAGAGAGAGGGTTTCACTTGCACTCATAGAGACCTCTGCAGTCTGTCCCAGAAGAACCACCAGAATGCAGACAGAGAACATTTAGAGAACACTTTTAAGAGATATAGGGAATGACCAATACACCACACTGGCCACTCTACTAAGGCAAAGCTAGTGAGCTCCAGGTGAATGAATTACCCAAGAACAAGCTGGATCACCTTAATTCGAGTATTACAGGCAGAGGCTCTGAATGTTTCGTGGCGGTTATGTATTTGCAAAGCACCCAAGGCTGCAGCACAGGCACTGAAGACAGCCAAATAAACAGCATAAAATCCATTGCAAGCTCCTTTGATCTTGTGTATGCACTGGGATTCAGTCAGGAGATTTATGAGAGCCGCCAATGCTGCACGAACAAGCAGGGCTGAAAATTGCACAAGAACCCAGAACAGAGAGGAATACTGAATAGGTCATCGGGCCATTGTTGTAACAAAGTCCTTCCCCTTGCACAGGACTCTTGCAAGACTCTTTCTGATTCCTGAGGCTGTAATATTCTCCTGTACAAACAGAACTGGGGGTTCAATGGAATTGCCAACCTTCAAACTGATGTTGTCTATTTATACGGGCCACCACAGCTCCTGCCCCCTCCAGCTAATTCCCCCCGTCTTGCCATACTCCAAAGCATCCCACCACTTCTACATGAGGACCTATAGCAGGTCAATTGCAAAAGCAATTTGGATTACACTTTACTGCCCTGTTTGGACTCCAGAACATGAACTGAAGATGGAGCAGTGTTAAGGGAGCAGTTTTGTTTCATTTAGCATAAGGACTGATTTTAAGAAAGTATAACTTTAAACCCCCTCCTCTTTTTAAAAATCTGCTTTAGGTTTTCTGATGCCAAAGCTTCCCTGAAGCAGTAAGTAGTGCACACAAACAGAATGACCAACATGTAGTTCAAAAAGAAAAAGGAGCAAGAGAGGGATCTGTTCCAGCAACTACTGGACCTAATCCAACAGAAGGCCCTAAAGCATTTCCCGGAGAATCCTCAGAGGACTGAAATGGAGCTCATTGCCCTGGAAAGAGCCCTGACACAGACATTGCAGGGAGGAGTGGCATGGATTAACTTCCTTTGTGATTGGCTCGAATGACTGCACCCCAGAGTGCTGCACTCTGGAGAAGATACACCATTCAGGGGGTATTGGAGGGCCATCCCACAGCATGCAATTGCAGTCCCACCACCAGAACATGGATGACAACAAAGGCATTATCTACACTGGTCATTCTTAACCTGTGGTCTGTGTTTTGCAGACCTCCAGCACTTTTTGATCAGAGGTCCTAATTTGTATTCAAATAACTTGCACCATCTTCTTGCTTTGTTACTTACCTACCTCATTACCAAAAGGTCAGCCCAGCAGGGGCTTGTTATTCAAGAAACAATGTGCTACCGATATTTTTGCATTTATTTTCTGTTATTGTTTATCACAGAATAAACTTATCCTGATACCACTCAGTTGTACAATTTCATTGCAGTTCCACCTAAAAATAGCATAATATTCTTCCATGCTGTTAACTCCAACTATAAGTAAATGCAAACGCATATTCTTGGTTACAAGACATTCCTTCCCTATTTTCTGGTCTCTAAATGGTAAAATAATGCCTCCCTGATCCTGTTTCCTTGACCATATGAGACAACTTGCCAATGTATCCTCTTTGGCTTACATGTGTCCAGAGGATCTCTTGACCTCCTGATCCCCAGTCCTTCAGCATCTTTCTTTACACTCACAAATGTGCAAAAGCCATCAGACACTTAGCATGATAGACTCAAGATGCTAAGAAACATTAGCTTTTACACAGGCATTGCTACTGACTTATTCTGGAGTATATTCATAGCTCTCTGCAAACTCATAGTTCAGAATTAGACCACTGTTTTCTTCTGTCCAGCCAACAGATGAAAGGTTTTAGAAAGCAGGGAAGCATAAGGCAAGTTGTTTTTTCTATAATGGTATGAAGCACTGAACTGACATATGTCAAAATCCACTAAGAATAACCACTCTCACTGGTTGATATCTTAGCATGACAGGTGTGAAAGGAATTTAGGTTAGCACAAATTACCTCTTCACCAAAGCAGGAACCTGTGTTTTGGGTTATATGATTTAGTTTTGTGTGGTCACCTTAATTTTTATGTTATTATTAGTAATCAAAGTATTAATGTATCAGCTGCTAAAGGTACCTCACAAAGCCCACTGGTCAGAAACTGTTTGGAATGCAGTGCAACTAATAAATTTCTTTGCGTTGTTATGTCTTATTAAATGATACAGCAGCATCACAGAAATCACAAATGCCTGTGTAACATCAACCTCCACGGTTGATCAGTCATTGTAAAACTGGATTTCTACAGCCATTAGCAATCTGGAGTGGTATCTGTAGAGAAGCTTTGTGTGAGTGCCTGTTGCTGATGCAGACAGGAATGGAACTTTTAGCAATAGTCACTCTCTTTGGTGACCCCAGGATGGCATCTGTACCCTGCTACACCCACCACTGCACCCAAAGTGGTGCTGTACTGAGCAGGGCTGTGGCAGGTAAATGTTCTGCCTTGGTGTAGTGCCAGAGAAACCACCAGGTGAAGACCAAAGGGGCATATAATCACAACAGGGGCTGTCTTCCCTGAATACCACACCATTCCATCAAGTAAAGTCAACACAGCAATCAACCAGGAGGATACTATAAACCAACACAGCTTGGGTATACTTGATGCCACATAGTTTAATGAAGTTTTGGCAAACAAAACAACACGACACAATATCTATGTGTAAATGCACAGTTGTCACAGAAAATAATACAATGTTGGTTCCACAGAGGGGATCTCTATGCCTTAAGTGCTTCCAGAGTGGACAACAAGCCAGTCCACCACCTATCCTGCAAATCATCCTCCCCTTAGAAAGAACTACGTGAATGCACAGGAAACATACATTACAACATAGCCCATGGAAATGTTTCAGGAGCCTTTTGGCTGAGATCCAGCCTTGAGTCAGCTGAGCCTCTGCAGGAATGCTGGGCTCCTCACTGCAAGCATTGTCTTCGGGCTGACAGCACCACAGCTGTGAGAAAGCACACCGAGGAGCCTTGGCAGAGCTCTGCTCCTGGTGCAGAATATTGGTGTAACATATGATTGGAGTAACTACTGGAGCTAGCACTAAAACTCTGTAAATGTGATGATACTCCTCCACTGCCTGAGGCTCGCAGAACCATCAGTTTATCAGACATGAATGTGAGAATCTGGATCAGACCCCAGAATTTTTTCATGTCGTCCCAGTATAGGCTGCCTCAAAAAAAACCCCCAAACACCCAAAAGATAAATTAAAAAGGAAATTCCTGAATAAAGACAAAAAGTTCATACCATATATGGCCAGGAATATTTGAGGAAGACATGCTGATTATTAAAAAAAAAAATTATATCTACACAGATTATTGCCAATTTTTTTTGATGAACATTTTTGGCACGTCTCATCTGATAGTGTCTAGTACTTCTCAAGCACTAAAAAGAACTGATGTGGAGACAATTAAAATAAACGGAATCTGTCTTGTGACCCCATTGGGAATTGGAATTTAAGTGCCAGAATGCTATCAGCATTTTATCACAAGCTTACGCACTTCCTAGTGGTCTTTCTGTCTCTTGGATTTGAAGATCACACCCCTTGAATAGAACACAGGAACTCCAGAAGGGGAGGCAGGGAAACCTTTATAAATATATAGCAAGGGAAATTGATAGATCCAGTAGACTAAAAGCATGACAAGCATGGGTCATGAATAAAAATCATATAATTACTGTATGGTCAGAATCATAGTTGTCGTGCAGTGGTTTTTTTTTTGTAGTTGGTCTCTAAACTGCAAGGGATGACATTCTTGCCCTACTGAAGTGAGTGGAATTTGTGCCATTGACTTTAAAGACAGCTAGGATTTTACCCCATGTAACTCTGATGAACTGGAAATCCAGTTTCAAACTGCAGAGCCCATGTTCATCTCTGCATGAAACAGATGCAAAGCAGAGGCTGTCATCTGCAGAAATACATCTGTAGGGGAGCTAGTCCGACAGACAATTTTGGGAAAAAAGAAAAACAACCCCCAAAAAACCTGTTTTTCATGTTGGTCTTGCTGCTGTATGCCTCTTAGTATGCCTCTCCAGTTCCCACCAGCCCAAGAGTCTTTTCCCCCTTTTTCTTGAAGGAAAGCATTTGAAGTATCAAAAGCTTTTGCTAAAATTTTGCCTGCTCATGTCCCAAACTAAACAGATGAATTATTACTAACAAAAAGGAAAAAATAATTTTTTACTGCATTTAGAAGATAACCAGGTTCATGATCATTTTTATGGTATGTTATGGGATTTTCCTGTAGAGAATTTTCCCAAATGCAAGTCCCCGTTTAATAGAAGAGATTCTTCTGTTGATGATTCTGTAACACAGAAGAACTTGGGGTTTAAACATCACATTTCTTATATGCTATGTGTGACTTTATCTGCCAGTGTAATAGCTAATTGTACAAAAAGAAATGGCTGTGTTGCCTCATTGGCAGTATACAGTAAATTATTTATAGAAAAAGTATGTGCCCAGTGGCTGCAAATTCCTTTCTGGAAGGAATTTAAAAGGACCTTATTTTCTGGAGAAAATCCTCAAGTGCAATAGTTAATAGGCCATTTTTACTATCCTCTCCCTGTTCTATCATTAATGTGTCCTCTCATGCCCACATTCGTTTTATATTGACCTCAGCAGACTTCGAACTCAGAGAGCTGAGAGTGGCAGAATGATCCTCTACTATGGGGAAATGAGAGAAATATGTTGCAATCAGAAATCAATAATGGATCTGGGGGCTTGCCTTCCTCTATTTCCTTCCCCTGCATCTCGTACAAGGGAGGTTTTACATCTCCCTTCAGCAGACATTTAGCAGCATGGGGAATATCTGCCTTGGAGTAACCGATGTGTGGAAAAATAAGCCAGAGCTGGCCCTGAGGGCTGGATGTGACGTGAGGTGGCTGCCCACTGCACAGACTTGTCCATCTTTCTAAGTGATTAACTGCAGAACTGACAGCACAAGGAACAATCTGAAAGCTGGGAGGCATCCTGGATTCATTCCTGACCAAGAATATTGAGAAATACGGGCAGCCAGGGACAAGAAGACTTGAAGAAGGTTCCTTGCCTGGTTTGCTGACTTGAAGTTAGGAAACCTTCTTATAGTCAGGCCTCGACAGCAACATCCTGAAAACATTTAGCAATAAAAAGTTTCCATTATATTTACAATATATTCCAAGACAGCTATCCACATACTGTAGGCCATCAGTAGCATGAGATTATCAACACCCTCTCCCACATGTAAAAGCACAGAGACAGAAACTTTCACCTGAATTCCAGCCTTGTAGCTTTTTAGCAGTTGGGTGTTTCTATTTAGTCTTTCTCCGGATTAATTAAAATTGCAGTGGTACAAGAGCTCCCTGAAATTTTTATTCTGTACTGTAAAGCTTGATAAAGCATTTTGCAAGCAGGGAAACACAAGTGAGATGTTAATGGAAGCACAAAGCTGTATCCTGGATACAGTATGGTTCATTTACCTGTATCAAGGAGAAATGTTACACTTCAGTGTGTGTGTGTGTTACCATGAGATAACACATGCCTTATGGGAATTAAGAAACACTTTGCATTGCTTGTGCCTTCAGCAGAATGACAAGAGTTATCTCATGGTAATAAGTAACCCAAAATGTCTAATTCTTGCAAAAAAAGTGGCAAGGAGAAAACAAACAATTACTTCATTGTTATGAAAGATCATGTTCGTTCCCACTGACAATTTACTTGGGAATTTATCTGAACTATCTTTATGCCCCTACCTAGTAT
>JAWWLV010000121.1:18287926-18451410 GCA_035041135.1 Platyrinchus mystaceus | reverse complement strand
ATGAAAGATCATGTTCGTTCCCACTGACAATTTACTTGGGAATTTATCTGAACTATCTTTATGCCCCTACCTAGTATGTCTCTGGGTGTGCAATTTATTATGCACACAGCTATAAATGTATAGAGATAGGTACCATTTTCAGATGTGCATAGACATTTGGAAAAAAACTGTATGCCGATACCTAATAAATTATGCACATATATTTAACTTTATAACTGTTTAACACGATGTTACTCTTTAATTGGAATTTGGGATTGCTTTGAACATATGGCACTATTGCACCTTTTTAAATGTCCTAAATGTTAATGCTACAAGATGAAAATGGAGCTTTTACTACAGAGATTTGTGTACAGGTTCATAACTCAGTTTCAGAAGCATCTAACAGGAAGCATTTAATTTTGAAAATAACCAAATAGGCATATTTTAATGATTTTATCAATTGCTTCTATAAATGGCAATTAGTTCTTAACAGACTTTTAGAAAGATGCAGCTTTAATTCAGAGAATAATACCTTTTGTCCCCAAAATTTATTGTTTTATAGGTATTGAACCTTCTCTTGATTAGAGCAAGCTGCAGGAGTGTGACACATCATAAAGCACTTCCCTGCATACTTAACTTTTGAGCTTACTGCAGACTTACATGCCTGAATACTGGCACAGAGAAGCAGGGACATGGCTGTCTCATTATTTTCATCATCTCTGTGCAAAACTCTACCATTATCAGCCTTAGGTTCTTTAGGAATTTGCCAGAAGAAAAATAAAAAGAAAAAGAAGAAAAGAAAATAGTATGAGAGGATGTTAATATTTGACTTAAGAAATAGAATGGTTTTATGTTAATTATTGATTTGTCACTTTTAGTGTATATGACCTGTCCCTTGAGACTGATGAGATAGCTATGGAATATTAACAACCTTACCCCACACTAACGTTAAGCAAAATATTAACAACAAAAATTGCATTCCTTCAGTCTTATTATTGGTAAAAGATCAAAGAACAAATTTGTAGCTCCATAAACATGGGCCTCGAGACACATTCCTCATTCCAAGGTGAGGGAATCGGCCCCCTTCATTCATTTACAGGATCTAGCCTTCAGTGCTCATTATTATTTGATACACGACTAACACAAACATATTGCAGCCAATGGCTTGCTCATGAACTATGCATTAGGACAACTGCTTTGAGTACCAGCTGCTTATAGTTTGGCCTGATTTGTTACATGGCAGCATTGCTAATCCCTGTCTGTGCAACTCTCCAACCCATAGGAAGACTTCAGGATGGTTAATTCATGCAGTTTTTGAACTAGATGAACACTTACACAGATATTTGCAAAACTTTCTCGCTATCTAGATATGCTTGCAAGGGAAATTCTGTTGATCAACCTTGTCAGAGGAGGAAAAACTGCATTTTTATTGAGCTCAAGACCCAAAAATATGAGAAAACGAAGACAGAAGCTTGGATTAACACGTAGAAAGCGTGGTTCCACAAAAAGAAATTCTTGGTAGCCACGGTAACATCCTGCATGTGAGAAGATTAAGTTTAGGGGATCTCTCTCTACTGTAGACTTTCTGGACAGACTCATTTATTCTTTTCATACTTTTGTTGTCATTAGTATGAAGGGCATGAGATTTCCCAAGAATCCTAAGACAGACAGGTAAAAGTGAATTTTGTAGTTGCACTGAGCAAGTCTGAAGGGAGAAGGACTGGTAAGATCAGTGAAATGTAGATGGGGAAAAGAAGAGTAAGAGTTTACTTTCTTTACCCTTCCCAAAAGCAACAGCATTCTCCTTTCCTCTGAGAAGGAGCAGCCCCAACCTTTTCTCCTGTGTCTCACAGGCTGCTGGGAATAGAGAGAAAGAAGACTGAGAGGCATAGTCCTGTTCCAGGGAAACCAAGAGCAAGGGGAAAGAGAAGGACAGGATGGGGTAGGGAGGGCTTGGAGCACTGCTGCCAGGTGATGGTGCCAGCAGCTGTGCTATCAGGGCGTAGGGATCAGGTACTCAGGCTAGGACAATCCATGCTGGCTGGGCTATCCCTGGAAGCCAGCCCCTCTCCCAGGGTTGGCTGCTGCTGTGAGCCTGCTTTAAAGCTTCCCAATTGCATGGGATATGAGAATTATAATGAGAAAGATGCTCAGTAGCCATGGTGAAAGAGATGTATAAGCACAGAGATAGGATTATCATAGAATCATATAATGGTTTGGGTTGGAAGGGACCTTAAAGATTATCTAGTGCCAATGGCCCTGTTGTGGACAGGGACACCTTCCACTAGAACAGGTTGCTCAGAGCCCCATCAAACCTGAACTTGAACATTGCCAGGGATGGGACATCCACAGTTTCTCTGGGCAACCTGTTCCAGTGTCTCAGCACCCTTACAGTCAATAATTTCTTCCTAATATCCAAACTAAACCTACCTTCTGTCCATTTGAAGCCATTTCCCCTTGTCCTATCATTCACTACCTCCCCTTGTAAGAAGTCCCTCTCCAGCTTTCTTGCAGGCCCTGGAAGTGGCTCTAAGGTCCCACCAGTCTTCTCTTCTCCAGGTTGAACAGCCCCAACTCTCAGCCTGTCTTTTCATCTTGTCAAGGAATTCCCATATTCATTGATGGAATTGTTTTAGATCTATATTAAGGGGACCAATCAGTACTTTTCTGTAGCCATTCATTAGTGGTTTTCATATTGCTGTCACAATGAATGACTCTACAGTAGGTATGTGATTGTTAAATACTAGTTAATTTTGTTGGACCATCTTCCCTAAACTAAACAATATTTTATTGGCTTTGTCGCTTGGTATTCCATTCGCATCCTGCTATTTACTATGCCCAACTATTGCTTAATTTGAATTTTAGACTGCTCTGCCATTTGTCCTCCACATCTCAGCATGCTCTGTACCTGAAATAATAATAACCAAGATCCATATTCTGAGCTTGTTAACGGAAGAAAAAATTTGAAGCTTCTGTGTAGGCTTCACCAGAGCTCTAGAGAGCTTACAAGAACCATGATCCTGACACTGAAGTGGCATATATATGCATTGCTTTTAGTGCAGATCATGTTGTAACATCAAGGCTTTTTTGTATGAAGCCTTCAATTCACTAGCCTCCTGATCTCTTTCAGAGTACTAAAACAAATGACTCTTATAAAGATTAAGCATCACTTGTAATTAGTAACACAATTACAATGAGAGTGGAATCTATCACCATGCACCATTTTGGTATTATTACTACGTATTAACATTTGCTTTGGACCATGAGTCACTGTCTGCATTAATGATGATGGGAACCAGATTGTCTGCTGGTATATACTGGGATAGCCCCAGCAGGATCACCAGAAAGGAGCTGTCTTACAGCCCCAGGGATTACGGTCCTGGCAGCTCTATCAGGAGCCTCACTGGGAGTCAGATCCCGTCTCTAGTGTGTTTTCTCTAGAAGGTAAATAAAATGAATAGCTAACTAGGAATGAAAATTAGGGAAGGAAAAAATACTTGGACAAATGTGTGGTTCACTTTTGGTGATTCAAGTTTACTGAACATGCTACATCAAAACAAATCTTTGCAATTACATTTTTCTTGGGGGAAGGGAGGTGGTTTTTTTTCTGAACTCCTACACCCTGGTTAAAAGCTTAAAGCAGGCTGGGTTGTGCAAGGCTGTGTTGAGACTGATTAGACAGGAAAGCATGCTGTGACACTCCCATCCGTGTGAAAGAAGAATGAACCAGCTCCTGAAGTCCGTCCTTGCTGGAGCTTGATCTTGCTCCCACATGTTCATGTCAGCAGTACTGATGCAGAAGCAGCAGATGCATCCAGTTCTTACTCAGCAACAACTGCTATGGAAATCAGAAGGAAGGGTGCAGACTCAGCTGGCTTTTATCCATCAGGATTTGAACTACCGCAAGTTCTCTTTCTAGTAAAAGCTCAGTAAAAACTGACCAGGAGGCCTTAAGATTTTCAATGTACTTCTGCAGGGCAAATATGAGCAATAGATGAGTAGTGCCAAAAGTTAGGCTTACGACACAAATCTAACCTTAAAAAATTGTATATATATTTCAGTTTTGCAACAGAAATAAATTTTGGCATTGTCAAAGATGGATTTGCAAACCATACTGGAAAATATGTTGGTACCTCAGTTAGACCTTCTATCCCACACTTCATTGCAATCACATCAGGTCTGTGTAAAAAATGAAATTATTCTCTCAAATAAACCATTAGCTTACTAAACTTATTCTCAGATATTTTTTTTTTTTTAGCTTTTTAGTGCTCCTAAAAGGTGCTGGACTTTACAGCACTTCAGCTATATGTTCTTAGTTCATTTTACATCACTGTCACCAACACTGCGTAGCTGAGTTTTGAATATCCCAGAATAAAGACTGACATTTTCTTCCATCCCTGTAAGCGCCGGCACCATCACAGAGCATTTTCACTGACTTTAAACTAAGCTCATGATTTACAGAGGGGAACAACTTTTCCTGTAGCAGCAGAGGCGTACCAGGTGCCAGATAGGAACAACTGGCTATGGTTAACCCCTGACAGATTTGAACAGTGACCTAGATATCAGAAGCAGCATAGCACCTAACAACATGAAATAGAAACAAAATCCATAACCTTTATTAAATATAGTGTTGCATTTCATCTTACTGCAGATACGTCATTATCATGCTGTGGGCAAAGATGAAAATAGCATGCCTGATACTATGTATTTATATAATGCATAATAATGCTTAGCATACATAGAGCACTGTTCATTCTCAAAACACTTAAAATCATTTAAACCTCAAAGAAACTGTGAGGTAGAGCAGTATGTTGCTTATATATTTTTTTTTTAATAATTATTTTTCCACTAAAACTTATAAGTGCATCACATCAAGGAACAATATACCTATGGTCAAATTCCGATCAAATTACTTTGGTGAAACTGCTAATTATCTTTGAAGCCAATGGAAAACTTCCAGCACTATGACCAAAATCAGAACTTGGATCCTATTCATACATGCCATAAAGCTGAATTGTTATTGGATAGCTTGGTACATCTAAAAATAAACCCTTTGGTTTATTTTTATCTCAGGCTGGAAATCGGGTTGACATTGTTTCTTACTTCTCTGGATAACTTAAAAAGTAGAATCTGACAACATGCTGCTTTTCTTGTTTTCTGTGTTCTCCTCTCCGTTTCCAGGCACCCTCATTTCACAGGCTGGGAAAGCAAGATGACATGGTTTTGCACAGCAATGGTACTGGTGGCAGACTAGGGCCCTGTACAGTCAGATATCACATCTCAGCAGTGACCAGGTAACTCACAGTAAGGTTCCTTTTGCTCTCCCTGCACCTGACTTCAGGGTGTTGTTTTTGTGCAGACATTTAGTCAATTCAGAGTGAACTCTGGTGCCTTGCAGTTCTTATCTGGTTGCTCGACACCAGCTTAAGACTTCTTAAAGGAGACCTCTAGAATGTGTCCTCTTTTAAATCCATCACTGAAGCTATTGCAGCTGAGGTTACTGCCAGCTCCGGCTCAGTGGCTCTTACAGGAGGTCCAGATGGCCTTTCTCTGCTCCTGATTACCTTGGAGAAGGTGGGATGGATTTCAGATTAGTCTTCACTCCACTGTAAGACATGGTCAGTACGACTCACAGCAGCAAGCAGTTGTTGGCCACTTCGTTCCATGTACAAGTTCTGGGAGGAATAAAATCTACTTTCTCTCATGGAAGTAATGCATTCATTTGAACAGGCCACTGTGGTTGAACTGTTAAAAAGCCCAGGAATGCCTGTGTCAGTTCTTCCCTTACAACATTTTATTCTATCCTGTCATTTTGTCAATTAAGGTTATTCTGCCAGTTCAGTGCAGTCAGCAGAAAACAAAACAAGGAGTCTGCTTTTTCTGGGGAGGGGGGTGGGTGGGAGGGCTAGGGGAGAGATGGAAAAAAAGTACCACACAACCCCAGTCATATTAAGTCTCCAAAGTGGTAGAATGACTCAGTAAAAAATGAAATCTAGTACACTCAACAAGGTATTTTAACCAAATAGAATATTACAAAAATAAGTTCTAAGTAAGTAAAAAAATACCCACACATACACACACACACACACACACGCTTAAATGCCGCAGTCAGGGGTTTAGCTCAAATCTTTCTTTCCTTAAAATGGGCAGAGGAAAGACGCCTTGAACTGACCCCATGCTCCCTGAGGATTACATAGGGTCTTTGCAACAGTTAGGGACTTTCCTGTTACAGAATCATTTATATCATAGCAAAACCAGGAAATTGTTCCTGGATCAAAAGCTGTTCTTCTTTGGATCAGCATATGCAATACTGCTGCCCAATAGCTTCGCACCTTTCTGCATCAGGGAGCTCTTGTTGTGCTACTGTAGAACACATCTTTGGAAAAATTAGATTTTTGCCAGGGGTAGCAGCTCCGTTTAGCACAGTTTCTGTTTCCACAGAAACCACACCACTGAAGTCTGCAGAGGGCAGATGCAGAGTGAGAACATCTGTGACCACTTAGGTTAATTGCCTTTCCCAACTCTTCCCCCACTTCTGGTCTCTGGTGGCCCTCTAAAGATCAATGGCAGATCACCAGGCATCTCGTTGCAGGCTTTCTGCCATGCTTCCCCATCTCCTGGGGTTATCTGAAGCTGGGTTTAAAATGGTACCCCGAGGGTCCCTAAGGACTACTTCTAGTGAGTCTGCTGTCTCCTTTGTCCCTGGCTTCCTCTCTGTTCCTGGACAGGCCATTTAGTCCCTCTGCTCCTCAGATCGACAGCTGAGCAACAGCTAGAAAAGCTTCCCAGCTCTAATGCAGAGGTGCATTATGTCTTGTGTGATAGCTCAGATACAGCTATGATAGGAATTGTGTAAGTACCTGATTTAAATAGTTATTTTACTCTTTAACATGTTTTCATAACAAATAAATATTTTCAGATAAAAGGAATACCAAGATATTGCATATACAGATACATTACAAATACTTCCAACATGCTACGCTGTTTTCATTGTTATTACTCTCTGATACATAGTCTTTTCTAAGAATGTTAATGTTTTCCCCAAAAAAATGAATAGCAAAAAAGATATTGTCAGTGCTGATGCATGAAAATGATTCAAGCTTACCTCCTTTGCCAAGATACTTAATCTAAATTCAAGCTACCAAAAAAAAAAAAAAAAGAGGAAAGAAAGAAAATGAGACTTTTTTTAAAAAGCAAGTTTGAAACCACTACTGAAAGCCACAACAGTCAAAAAATGCTGCAGCAAATGAAAAAAAGGGGCGAAATTCATGCAGTTGCCATTGCCCCAGGTTTCACTGTGGTTCTACCTCAGTGCTACAGTGGCTTGCTAGTTTCCTTTTTGAAACTCTTCAGATGTGGGAAGAGGTAGGCTGTGTGGCTGAAGAGACTGGGGGAGTCAAAAGAAAGATGAGATATCAAAGCTGAAGGAAACAATCAAAACTACCTATTTTTAGCAATGAGAGCCAGTGCAGAGATCTTCAACAAAGTGGGACCAGTTTACAACACGCTTCTATTTTTTTTAGGCCATCAGAGCATGCCCAGGGACAGAACAGCTACCCTTACAAGCTTCTTCAGACCATTGGCAACCTACAAGTTTAAGAGATAGATCTTTCTACTCTGGAGTAAATTTGCTGATACCATTTTAGAGGCCTTCGGGATGTGCAAAAAAGCTCTGTAACTATAACGTTGTGTTATGATTTTATTATATTCTTCCCAGAGGTCCAGGCTGATCAGTGACAAATGCTGCTTTTATTTATTGTTTCCGTATGAAGTTTCTACATGGGCATTCTTATGGCAGTTCCTCATAATGGCATCAAAACAATAAAAATCTTCAGTTACTCAGAAAACGTGAAGATACAAACTTAATTATATTTAGGGAACAATATCAGTACAACTGACCTTGAGACAAATCCTGGCCTGCTAACTGTATCTAAAACTTTTTTTTTTCCATATACATGATGAGAGTATTCACAAGGGATAAGAGTTGCTATTCAGATTAAAAGGAAAAGCTAATTTGTTTGCAGGTTTAAAGTATTTGGGCAAATTAAGAGTTCCTTAACTTTTCACTAAGACTGTACTTTCTAATGATTCTCACGGCAAAATCAGAATCTTGACTGTAACTAATAATGTATTTACAAAGGCTACACATACTCAGAGCACATATAATTTTGTCCTGTGTCCCTCATGGAAGTAAACAACCCATGGAGCCTTGTATCTTTAGTTTGTAATGACCCCAGGACTCCCTAATGCTATTGCAGTCTTATTACATGCAGCTGGAGGTATTTTACTCTTTCATATTTGCCAGGTCTTTCATCTAGTTTTCTACACTACAGTAGATGTCCTGGTGTAATGAAAGGCAATAAAGACCATGATTTTGCTCTACTTTATTCACATCTCAGTGGTCACCTGTTCCTCTGATGTTACTGAACCTCTCACCCCTTTGCTCTTGAGAACTGAATCTGAACATTGTGGGAAAAGGTTACATTCAAGTCAGTGTCTGAAATCACTGCTAAGTAGTGGATGGGATTCAGTTACTGTTAAGGTGGTAAAATATCCACACTTTAAGTACTGAAGTTCAAGCCAGTCGCTAAATTAATGACAGACCATCCAAGGTGGGTCCAGAGGGAGTGCTGCAGCCAGGAAGCCAGCCTTGTGCCTGGCTGGAGGGACCAAGGCTCCTCTGCTTGTCTGGCTGCACTCCTCCCATCCAGCACATCCCTGCAAAGAAAAAGAGCAGGCCTAAGCACCAGCCACCTGGCTTCATGGAGGGGGAGGCACGTGGGCTTGGCTTTACAAGGCACAAAGGAACGAGACTATTCTGCCTGTGTGCCGGGAAGCTGCAGCTGACTCACTGCTGGAGCTTCCCCTGGGAGGGACAAGTGCCTACAAAGCTCACTGAGACCTCAGTTTCCTCACTAAATGAAGTTGTCTAGTCACCAATAAACATGCCATTTCTGGCAAAATTAAGAGAAGGAGCATTTTTCAGAATAATAATGCTGTAAAAGCTTAAATCTTGAGATCTGCATCTTCTCTCTTTGTCTGAACCAGCCAGGAACAAAGCAACTAGGTACTTGCCTGGGGTTGAGCAGGGGTCTGTGCAGGTTTCTTGGAGCTCAGGGTAAAAGAGCATAACCTCTAATCAGAGCTTTCTGTTGAAACAAATCTGTCTTTTTCAATTCTGAAAGGCTTCCTCCAGCTTCTCAAAACATGGATCCCAAGCAAAATGCTCCTACCTTTCCAAAATGACAGCCTTCCCCTCACTGCCTAGTGCTTCCACCCCTCTACAGCTGCAGAGGCTGTGCTGCTGCCACCACCGGAGCATGTGTGTGCTCTGTGACTCACACTGGGCACCAGGTAGGATTTAATGCTGCTTGAAGCAGCAATAACTTCCTGCATATTTTAGTGCAGGTCTCAGTTTGGAGCATCCTCCTTCCAGGCCATTTTTGTGCTCAGCCCATTGCCTATCCTGTTTTGTTTCTTTGGAGTGTGGCCGGGGGATGATGGGACCATCTCTGTCATCACCTTCTCTTCCACACAGCTATTCAGTTATTGTCCCTGCATTTTTCCCACCTGGGGGAAACAAGAAGCCTGTAGTAATAACACAACAAAATTAAACCGAGCTATTAAATGACTGAGAGACCTTATTAACACAAAAGAAGATGATAACAGTAACAACCACAGCCAAAGCAACTGCAAAGCACATCTTCAGATAGAAGAATTATTACATTATTACACTTTTAATGTCTGATGACCCAACATTTTCCTATGAATTACTGACCAAAGCATATTCAAATTGTAAGGCAGGAAGTCTTTCTAAGCTTTCCCTTAGTTGGTGGTGCCATTAAACACACTTAGAAAGACACTGAAGTTTGCACTTCTTGCTTCTCTGACCACAAGCACATACATAAATCCATACCATGATGGGTTTACATCAGTGGGAGTTTTGACCAAGTAAGGGTTGCAGAGTCAGACCCCACGCAGAGCCCCAGACACAGCCTTGCTCTTATTTGGGATAAAAGCAAATGCACTTTGATGAGCTAAGCAACTAAACTGGGTTAATATCCAGTTTGTCAACAAACTTGTTTTGGCATGCTGGCTAGACCATGGCTGTTTACCTCGAGTAAACCCGATCCTGGATTATTTTGTTCCCAGTAAAAACAAAAGACCCTAAAGTTTCCCTTGCAATCAGTAGTGCCAGCTCTGTGCGGAGAGAGCCATGAGCTCACAGAGGCCCTTGCCAGGATTTGGGAGGCTTTGGTCAGAGGACTAGCTGGGAACCTCCGTCATTCCCGACTGACAAATCATGAATGCTCAGAGCAAAACGATGCTGAATGTGCAAACAGCGAGTCCAGTTATGCTGCTTGTACAACATAGGGATGTTCTCTGCCTGTGCCTGCATCAGATGCAGAGGAAGAGGTGTTTTCCCAAGCATATGGAAAACTCCACTCCCAGCTGACCTGTGCTGAGGAGTGGAGAGCACCTCTTGAATCACACCAGAATTAATACAGCCAGAATAAAATATCCTCTACTAGTGTGTCTGTAAATATAGGTGTGTGTATATGTATTATCTATAAATATAAGTAAAGTGTAACAATCCATACTTTTTCACAAGCACATAAAGGCTTCCTGAAGACAGACACAGAACACTTGAAGTGACTTCCAAAATGTTTTCGTAAGGAAGATCTTTCAGAAAAAGGATTGTGTTTACACAATTTATGAAGACATTTACAGCCCCAGCTACACAGATGTGTTGAAATATTCCAGTGGAAATCCAGACCCACTCTTTTTCTTTTGTTTTTGGTGCAGGGGAGGTTGTTCATATTTTCTGCAGATTTTTTGTAGGATTTGGTGAAGGGTTCAGCTGGTTTTATACCAAAAGCTGCTGCCATGTAAACACTAGTAATTTCTCAAAGATTAAAATGTGTGTATGGTTCTAATTTTAAGCACATGAGGTCACTGGTAAAGTGTTCGAGGACTGCATACCCATCGGACATGAGTGGAAGGATGTGCTGCAAAGTCTTGTTGATCCCATTTCAGCTTCCAGTGGGTAAGGGAGGTTGGCTGGCCTGCTGAGATGCACAAATAAATGGCTTGATTTACACAGATGCTCTGTGGGGTTTACAAAACTCCAGAAAGTTGGTGCCTTGTGGACTTCGAGCAGTGCAAAAGGCAGGTGGGGCTGCTCCTGGTAAGAAGAGAAAACTGAGAGACAAGAGACAACCCCTGGCAACCCACTAGCCACCATCAGCTGGCCCCAACACCCCTGCGGGCTCCGACCCGCATCCCTCACAGAGCGGGCTTAGGGATCTCCACCTCCCTGAGTCCCGCTGGATTCCTCATCCCTCCCGGGCCTCCTCATTCCGTCAGGCTGAGTGACACGCCCGGTTCCCCGTCTGGCCCTGGCCCCGGGGCGCTGCGACACGCCCTTCCCTCGGCCTCCCTCACACCTATCCCACAGAACAACGGGATATCCCGGGCTGGAATAGGCCCACAGGGATCATCCAGTCCAACTCCTGGCCCTACACACGACACCCCAAGAGTCACACCATGTGCCTGAGAGAATTGTCCAAACGCTTCTTGAACTCTGTCAGGCTTGGTGCTGTGACCACTTCCCTGGGGAGCCTGTTCCAGCGCTCAACCACCCTCTGGGTGAAGAACCTTTTCCCAACATTCATCCTTGACCTCCACTGACACAGCTTCAGACCATTCCCCCGGGTTCTGCCACTGGTCACCAGAGAGAAGAAGAGATCGGTGCCTGCCCCCGCTTCCCCTCGAGAGGAAGCTGTGGACAGCTATGAGATCCCGCCCCGCCTCACCCCGGCCCCCACCCGGGCAGGGCCCGCGACGGGTCCGCGGCCGCAGCGGCGGTGACGGCGCCGGCCCCGCCCGCCCACGTTTGCCGCGCCCGCCCGCCCCGCGCGGCGCTTCCTGCGGCGGGGCCGGCTGGGCGGGGGCCGGCAGGGGGAGGAGGCGGAGGAGGAGGGGACAGACGGGGAGGGGAGCGGGGAGGAGGGGCCGGTGCCTCTGCCGGATGCAGTGAGGAGGCGCCGCGGCCCCCCCTGCTCTGCCGGCCGCTCACCTGAGCGGGCAGGAGGGCGGAGGAGGAGGAGGAGCCGGCGGCTGAGCTGCGCGGAGCCCGGCGGCGAGGCGGGCGGAGGGTCGGCGGGGCGGGCGAGGCGATGGCGCCGGGCGCGTAGCGGGCAGGAGGCCCCGCGTCCCGCCGTGTGCGCCCTGCTGCCGGCGGGGGCGGCCGGCGGGCTCCGCCGCGGCCTAGGAGCGGCCTCTCCCCTCGGAGCGCCGGGCGCGGCGCCGCGGCGGCCCACACCATGTCCACCCGCACGCCGCTGCCCACCGTCAACGAGCGGGACACCGAGAACGTGAGTGCCGCGCCGGGACCCCCTCCCGCCCTCCGCCTCTCCCCGGCACCCGCGGCGGCCCGGCCCGCCGTGCCGCCCCGGCCGGGTGCCCCAGGGGCGGGCGGGCCGCGGCCGGGCCGGCACCGCCGCCTGCCCGCGCCCCGGGCTCCTCCGTGCGGCGCTGCCGGGGCGGGTCCGGCCCGCCGCGCTCCACGTCGCCCCAGTGGCCCTGGGCCTCCCGCAGGGAGCGCTCCCGCAGCCCCTTCCAGCGCGGCCGGTCCGGGCTGGGCCGGGCTGCCCTTATATGTCCTCGGCTGTCGGCGCGCTCGGGCCCCCGCCGGGCAGAGGCCTGCAGCCCCCGCGGGCGGCAGCCCCGCCTTAGGGCGTCCCCCGCACCGGGCACCTCCGCGCCTGGGCCGGGATATCCACTTGTGGGCTGTCAGACCGCCTGGCGCTTGGCCCTGTCTCGCTTCCTGGGGTTCGGCGGTACTTGCTTTGTTCAGTTCGCACCTCCAGGACGGTCCCTGGTGTTGCTGTATTCCTTCCTCTGTTTTGCTTTGTGTTGCCTCTCAGAGAGGCTGTGGTCGGGTCCTTGGTTCCTCCCGAGTTCGTCGCATCTTCCTTTGTGCTCTGTTTGAACATCTTTGCGCTCTCCTCTGCTCCGCCCGGGCTCGGTGCAGCGGGAGCACGGTGGTGTTCTCTGCTGTGGTGGTCCTTCGTAGAAAACAACTAGTCTTGGCTACAATAGACGGTGTACCTGAGGAATGCTGGACCCTGTCTGGTCCTGTCCATCAGTGGTGATTATTTAAATAGGTGGTAGTGTGGGAGGTGTGACGTTTTCCTCTTGGGTGAGGGGACCAGTGTTAAAGTGCTATGTTTGCAATGCGTTAGGTATCATTAGCTGACTTTGGGAAGGTGACATAAGGAGGGGGAAAAAGGAGTCATACCCACCTTCTACTTGGGTGGAAGGTGATTGGTAAGAAATAAAGAAAGATGGCCTAGTGTGCTGAAATGGGCTGAAGAAGATGCTTGTTTGTATCGAATCAATCTACAGAAGTTCTAGTCAACAGTAGGAGCTTTTAAGGTTTGTTACTGTACAAGCCCAAGCAATGGTGTCTTCTGAATAGGTTACCGAGTTATATAAAATGAAAATGAATATGAGAAGAAGATTTGGAAGACAAAGGTAACAGAAATGAGGTGATACAGCTAAAGAAGTGAAACCCTAGCTTGGTGAATTATTTTAATGAGCTTTTAGTATCAGTCGCTCAGTGGCAGTTTAGTTGACACAGCAATATCAGCGTTATTACTAGTTAAAGCAAATAGATGTATTTGGTCTGTCCTTACTCTTCATGGACTGATGAGTTCTATGTTATTGTCACAGTAAAAGTAAGTCCTTGAGATGAAAACATTGATTTAATTAAATGATAAAGCCCAGGTTTGTGTGATATGTGTTACTCATGAGTCTCTTTTTCAAATGTATATGGGAATGTTGATGAGACATAGATGACAGGAAGGGATATATATAGGCATATATCCAGTAACGTAGTGCATAAGACTTGCAAAATTTACACAAGGCAGGTGGAAATATTCTCAAATGTCATCATCTTTTATAGAATGAAAACTTCAATTAAAATGTTAGTAGTACATATAAAAGATATGCTACTTGTAAGTGCTCAATTTTGACACTTAGGGAATAGCGTTATTTTTTACTGTTGTAATTTCAGGGAGTGCATTGGGTATCTAAAAAAACCCACGTTTGTACAGGATATCAGAATACTCAAGATTGCACATTTGCTTCTGAAAACCTTGGTGTAAGTCTGCAACCTAATACTAATGAATATAATCCTCCAGCCAGATAAACAGCAAAGAGCTGTGCAGTAGTAAGTTCCTAAATCTGCACAAAGTAATTCTAGTGCTGTCATTAGTGTGGCGTCTGCTGAGTTTTGGAGCAGAGACCTCGAGCTCTGCCTGTCAGGCAGCCTCAGGAAGCCGCCTCTGCTGCCCGTGGTGTCCCTGACTTTTGCTAAAGTGGCAAATGTAGGATGGAGGAGGTGGTCCGTTGCTGACTTCCTGATCAGCAGCATTCCTTGATTTAAAATGGATTCTGTGAGGGTGAGGTGAGACTCTTAATTTACTTTTAATGTGCTTCCTTCTGCTAATAAACACTAATGGACTGGGGAACTGTTTATGCTGATGGGTCTTGACGTACAAAGTCGAGCTAGTAAGCTCTGGGTAACTGAGGCAGTGAGAACTTGCAAGAAAAGGGAGAAGTAATTGGAAAGAGTGAGGAGTTAAGGAGCAGGTTTTGGCCTGGTTAAAAAAAAAATCATCTTTGTAGTGCATATTTCTAATTCTTAAGTATGTATATTAGCAAAGCTCTCCCAAGTTCTGCAGCTAGTGGTGATCTTCAGGAGAGGCTCTTTACTCCCTCTCATGCATGTGGCCATCTCGTCAGTGTGGCTCCATTGTGTGACTCCCAAGGGACAGACTGTAGCTCTGTATCCCGGAGAGAGCCAACTGATGGTTCTGAGTACAAACCTACGTGCTCGTCCAGCTGTGCTTTGCACATGGTGTGAGGTTGTTGCATGAAATCATGGTGAACTACCCTGCCACCACCACCCCCTGTCTCTTGGCAGCTGCTATCAGTACTTTAAAATAGAAAATAAATAAAACTTTAATGTGTCTTTTTCTCAGTGAGTATGCAGGCATCTGTTATGTCCTTTGAAAAATAATATAATAATTGGATATAGCACTTATCGTAATATACATTCCTTGAGGAATTACAGGAGTTCCTGATGGGATGGGTGAAAAACTTGCATATTTCCATAATTCTTTGTGCCTTTTATCCCACAGTGCCCTTTGAAAATAGTCTAAAGGGATAAGATCATGCAGCGTATTCCTTGATAAAGCCTTATCAGAAAGCTGGAGTAAAAAGTACAGGAACTGTCAACGACGGGCACACAACAGGTGGAGGGAGCCAGTGGTGGTGGAGCAGTGTGTGTGTAACTGATAGGTCTGCCTAGTGCAGATTCACACCCTTTGTCTTTTCTTTGCCTTTTTGCTATTGCTGACACCTCCCAGTGCTATGTTTAGCTTCTGTAGCATATGTCCATAAATACTTTTCACTGGAAATGTTACTTCTCTTTCATGAAAGCTGTGTTTAAGGAAAATAAATAGATTATGATTGTCAAACACTTATTCTTACTGAACAGTTTATTGGGAAACTTGGGGAAATTAATGGGTGGAGGCTGTACTGTATTTTTGTGCCTATTACCGGATTTGTTTTTTCAATTGAGGGGTAGGAGTGGTATTCAAAATAATAATTTCCCCGTGTTTTGATTTTGTACATGTAACTATTTACAGCTTCCTCTTCATACATTTTATGTAGGCTGTGACGGGTAATGTGTCAGTGCACTGAAACACTTGAAGTTGGGGTTAGTTTGGGTGAACTGAACCTGCTCTGCTGTCGCTGGAAGAGGAGAAGGACAGGAATCAAAATCTTTGAGCTAGAGTATCTCTTTTGTTTTCTTTGAGTTGGTATTAATTGAGGAGAGAGGAGCTTCTATATTTTTCCCTTCATGCTGCATTGTATTGTGTTGTTAAATTGGGGAATGGTTTTCCTGAATTAAGGCAAAAGAAAAGAAATGCACCAGTAATATATTCTCCTAAATGGTTTTGGGGAGCTTTGTGTAAGAAAATACTCATGGAGATTCAACAGTTGGCTCTGTACTACTTGCTGTATAGTACTTTTAATAAAATTAATAAAAATGAGAATGCTGTAGCTTGATTTTTTTCTGACATAAGGACCTGTTTAGTCTGGCATAAGAATACATTTTTTTTCTCTATGGTAAATGTAATGTAATCTTTTGAAGGTGTTACTGTTACCTGTGAGAGTATTGCTGTTTATTTGTGTTGTGATCTCACCCATCTAGCTAAGTTTTAAGGTATTATCTTGTTTTGTACTTTTCAGAGGCATCAAAGTTGTTTAATTCTGCTGGAGCAGTCTGGCACGTTTATGGTGGAAGAAGGAACAAACAAGGCGGGAATGCTGGCTGATAACTCTGGCCAGGGTCAAGGAGGAATGTGGGGATTGTGGTTTGTCTTACCTAGCCAATGCTCTATGAGATGTCAGAGCAGGGGGAGTTTTAAAGAAGGACAAAACAGTGACCTATGGTCATGTGATTTGCTTCTTTATCATACAAGTAATTATAATTTTGACACATGGACACCCATTTGTGGGCTAGGACGGGAGGGTGATGTCTCAGATACCAGCTAAAGTGGGTGTGGTTAAGGATGCCTTTCTGATAGGGGAGGCTACTAGACAGCTGCATTTTAAAGAGGAAAAAATTGAACAGGGCAAGAGATAAGAGGATAGAGTGAAGTGGTCAAGTTGGGATGATAATGATTATACCATGTTTAATTTCTTTCTGGGGTTTTTTTCCCTTCTGGATTTGCTTTTGCACAATAAGAACACATGGTTTTGATTTGGACAGAGGGGGCGTGGGAGAAAGTATCTGACAAGAATTCTTTCCTTCAGTGCCTTAAGCAGAAGAATGGCCTAGTTTCCAAGCCTTATGGGTTCAAGAGTACAGCTGGATCTTTCTTATCCACAGGAGATGGGCTTGAGCGAAGTGAGGAATGCCTATGTTTTTTCCTTGCAATATTGTTTTCCTTGATTGTAAATACACCATTAGGTTGTATGTTTGTTTGAACAGGGTATGTTCTCCTAATCTTATTTTGAGAGTTTGTGTTTCCTTTATGCAGACTTTATTTTTGTTGTTTTGCTTCACATCTGGAGCAAGCTGCTACATTGTGGGGGGGAAACACACGTTTAGCTAGAGCACCATGCACAGAGAGAGCAAGGCTCATTTTGTTATAAAGTATGTTATCCATTTTCAAGTGAACCTTCTGTGTGGATCAGAGAGAGCAATTGGACAGGTGAGACAGATGTTTCATTTTCCTTATATAAAGAGAAATATTTTGGTACAAAGGAGTGAAAATGTAGCTTCATGCTTCAGTGTTCTTTCTAGGCATCATGAAGGTATACAGGGTTAAAGTTCAGAAGGAGTTAATGCAGTTTGCTTGTAGTACTTGTTTCATTTCATACTTCATGGGGCTTTTGAGGTTCATAGGTAAACATAAAGTTAGATTGTTTGTGGTTGGCATTCTGAAAACTGTTCTTCCATGGTCAGTGGAGTTAAACACTGAACTAGAACAAGGAGATTATGTTCTAGGGAAACTTGTTGTCAGCAGGTCTTTACTGGCATATTTTTCTTGATCATATGGACTTACTGTTTATATTAATACAAATTTAAAAAAAATTTGACTTGACACTTAAAGTGTTTTAATCATCAGCAAAGGCATGATTTTTTCCACATAGTACCCAATTATATTTACAAATTAATGTTTCCACTATAAATGTGTTAAGTTTTTACCATCACAATTGCTGTTGCCTAGCAGAAGAAGCTCCTGCTAACTTCTAATTGACCTCAATAGTTTAAACACAGAAAAAGGATTCATTTCATTTTTCTTTTAAGCACAGAAACGGTGATTTCTGTGAAATTGTGTTCTCAGTCATGGATTTGCACTTGAAGACCTTTTTTTCTTGTTCTCAGAATTTAGTATAGACCTGGCCTTTATATCTCACTGATGCTTGAGAGAACTTTAAACAGTTTTCCAGTAGAGCAGATTCACTGAAAAACTACCCTGTTAAGAGGAGAGATGATTTTACTGTTAATGTGGAGCTGTAAATCTATGGTGCAACTAAAGCCTTAAGACAGGTTTCTACAGGTTGGCCTACTTATGACTTTTAGAGTTTGAGCAAACTTTTCATATGTTGCAATATTGAAAGCATTTTACCACTTCTGTTTAGTTCTAATTTTTTAGTAGCTTCAGCCTTTCCTTTATTTTAAAATACACATTTGTACTCTGTGCTGCCCTCCAGGTTAAACATACTACTTGTAAGCTGCTGCAAACAGTGACAACTTTCAAACTTAGCTTATTTATGTTGTGGTCATGACACCATCTATTTTGTTGTTGTTATAAACGGAATGCTTGCTTTTTGTGGTTTGGTTTGTTGTGTTTTTTTAATCTTTCTGGAATTTCAGAATAGCCAAAAAAATTCTTTTTAGGACTTGACAGTTTTTTCTGGGTCTTGATTATTGAATGTTTACTCTGCTCTAGATAGTGGTAAATTAAGAAGAAATGTTCTCCACAGTTGACTGTTTGTGAAAACAGCCATGAAAACAGGGAAGTTTCACCAAAACGTTCGCATTGTTCAGTGTAATGAATATAATGCAACTCAATCTGAGTTTTAATAAGAAGCTCTTTCTCCACATCAGCTACCAAGCCTGTTTAATTGTTAGCATTTCTCTACTTCTTTCACATTCTAAATTAGCTCTTTTTTTGTGTGTGTTCTCTGTGCTCAGTGCTAAACTGAGCTGTAAATTGGGCCAGTTGTATTTCATGTAAGAATGAATCATCCTTGTTTTTCTGTGAATAACTTTGTAAAATAGCAAAATCAAAGGATTGGTGAGATCTCTCAAGGTCAGTTTAAGACTTCACAGCTGTATGTGACAATGCAGCTTAGATAGTTTTCTTGAGCATTCTAGTGAACCTAAGGTTAAAAATTCCAAGAGGATAAGATGGCCCTTGTTTTTAAGATACGTTTTCCTGTGACTGTTTCAACTTTAGTTTCCGAACTAGTCACCGAACGTGCTATTGCTGTTTAGGTAAAACAGTTGAAGGCAAAAGCATTAGAAAGCAGTTCTCCGTGCTTATCATAATCCTGCTTTCTTTTGACCTGAGACGGCAATTGAAAAAAAAAGTTTGGTTGATGGGGGTTTTTTTTGGTTGGTTTGTTATTCTGGTGGTGGTTTGTTGTTTGGGGAGGGGGTTGTTTTGGTTTGTTTGTTTGTTTGTTTGTTTTAAAGGTAAGCATTATTATCAGGGATTTCTTTGTGTGCTTTCAAAGAAAACAGCAACTTATGCTGAAAGACATATGTTCACAGTTGTAGTAAGGTGCCTGCACAGTTAAATTCAGCTGGGTTGCAGTTACCCTTTAAAGCAGTGAACCAGACACGCTCATGGAGCAGTGCCACAGCTTAGTCTGTAACGATTGATCAATAGAGGGTATTTATGTGAAACACAAAAGTGCAGGTTTATTGGGCATCTCTGTAGAATGAAAGATCATTGTTATTCTAAAATTCTCCTTCACACCGGGACAGCTGGTGGACAGACACTGGACTTTGCTTAAATCACTGTGGAAAGCAGGCTCTCTTTTGCTGGAATGAATGTGTTGTCCGTGAGTTTTTCAAGTTTTCCTGTTCTGCTGTTTGTTGTGTATGGATTCAGGAAGAAGTATTTTTCCTTCTTTTATCTTGCTGTTCCTATGCCTGTGGGACACCTTAGGTGTAGATTTTGGGTTTCAAAATGAGAAGTGGTCTGCTCTCCACTCGTTGGCTTAGCATGGGTGTGCCTCACAATCAAGATGACTTTCGTGAAGGCTCCTGCAGAGCTATTGAAGATCTAAGTGCTCACTCCTGTCCCTTTCTGTGCAAACTATTTCAGGTTAGCAGTGCTTTATAAAAATGTAAGATTATTATAGAAACATGCATTCAAAATGCGGCAATACAACATGTATTGGACAAAAGAGATTGTGTTTCTTTGCACTTGTGTTCTTCAAAAGCCTGACAGTATAGCAGAAAGAGGACTCTTGGTTATAGTTAGCTATAGCCAGAGTCATCATTTTAATTTCCAAGATGTCTACCGAATCTAAAAAAGCAATGAATGCCCACACATTGATATGTGTGTTCATAGGTGTAGTGATTTCTGAGGTGAGAATTGTTACACATATTGGATTTATACTGAGGTCAGAATGAAACATGTTCTCGACTTCAGCCTCTGCCTTGTTCCCCGTGACCTTGGTGATGTGTTGGTAATAAGCAGAATAATAATCCTGGTTTATGTTTAAACACCTGTAGAATTCACAAAAGTAGCAGAATGTTAATCAGATCAGAGAATGATGTCCAAACTTAATAGATATTTTAATTGATTCATGATAAGGAGCTTTGTCCAGCTGTGTTGCAGAACTGTATTTTAAACATGCACAGCTGTGATACGGGTAGCTTGAATAACAAGACAGAATTTCACCTCTGATGAAAGCACTTGTGTAGTACATTGATGTTCATGTAGCTAAACATAGAGAGTTACTGGATAGCCCATGGCAGCCTTTTGCAAGAGCAGATAATGATAATAATACTACTGGTGACAAAGTCTAATTGTTTCTATATTATAATGTAATAGTAGTGCATGATAACTTCTAAAATCTCAAGCAGAGAGAGAATTAGGCAAGGTTGTTAGAGAGAAGTGATATCCTTCATTAGACAGATGTGGTTGTAGGAAATAGATTAGATTTGGATAGATTAGGCTCCAGCAGGGCTTGCTGTGAAGGCTGTGCCCAAGGCGAGCCTGGTGGTAAAACCTGTGGAGCCTCTGCTGTGCTCCTGTCGGAGGGCCCACGCCTTACTCATGGTGCTGTAAAACACACACCTTCTTGTAAGCAGAGGCTCAGCCTTAGTCACTGTGGTACAGTGCTATTTTCAGCTCTCCTGGAAGCTTTCCTCCTGGCTTCCTCCTTTCCCCACTGTTGGTTCTTATCTTTCTCATCTCAACCCAATACTCAAGAAGCAAGCAATAGAAAAATAAAGTTAAACATCTTTTACTTGTCTGCAAGGGTTAAAAGGCCATTTATTTGTAATCTTAACGTTAAGGATTATCACACAGATAATTTATCTTTAGTCCCTCAAATATTTGACCAATTTTGTTTTAAACCTGGTGCTAGTCTATAACCTGTCATCACAGCAGCTCTATCTACACATGTTTCCCCAGTATCCATTTTTCTGAGTTTCTAAAGGCCTATATGGATTCATTTCTGAGGGAGCTGGAGCTGTTTAGGCTGTGCCAGGGGAGGTTTAGGTTAGACATTAGATATAAATTCTTTACAGAGAGAGTGATCAGACATTGGAATGGGCTGCCCAGGGAGGTGGAGTCACCATCCCTGGAGGTATGTTGGAAGAGATTGGATGTGGCACTTAGTGCCATGGTCTAGTTGACAGGGTGGTGTTGGGTCATGGATTGGACTTGATGATCTCAGAGGTCTTTTCCAACGTGGTTGATTCTGTGATTTGCTGGCCATTTAAAACCTGCAATTTTCTATATATCACATTCTTGCTCCCCCGCTTTGTTTTGTCCCTCACTTTGCTTACTAACGTGCTTTTGTGCTTGAGCCTGGCGTACTCAATGCCAGCTTCCTTATGCTTCTCACTCCTTCTGGGACCTTTTCCAGTTTTGCTCGTTTAATGACATAAGCAAACCCGATACAAAGCTTTACAAAAGCTGTGTAGTTGCAGCTCCTGTTTATCCTTCAAGTAATACCCTTCTGTATGAATCCCAAGGAGCATTTCAGTATGGGAATAATCTGAATTGTAAACCTAATGGGAGTGAAGAAATGCTTTGCTGTGGGTTGATTGGGAGGACTTTTCTGTTTTGGGGGCTCCTTTTGAAGTATTAGCTAAAAGGAGTGTTACAACTTGAAATACTCATCAGTTAAACCATATTTTCCTCTCTCCACATTTCCTTCCCTCCACCCTACTAGAGTTACTGTGCTTTCTTCTCTCAGATAACATCAGAGAGTAATCAAAGCTTTATAATGATTACTTAGGAATTTTATAATGTTCTTTTAGAAGTTTTCTTCATACGCTCAGATACTCGAGGATTTTAATGGGTGAGAATTGCAGAGTTGAAGAAGTGGAGTGTAGGATGTACTGCAGAGCATGTCGCAGTAGTGTAAATTGCTTACTTGTGCTAAACAGTAAATATCTGAAATTCCTTTTGAGAGTGCATGCTTGGCTTCCGTTCTATTTCTTAGATGTTTCTGTCATTACTTAAAATAAGCAGAGATATAGCTCAGAAATTCAGAGAATCTCGTGTTAAGAAGACTCTTACTTTTGCCTTAAAAGTTACCTTAGCTTGTGAAATGCTACATTGAGCTCTTACAGAGGATATGGTTGTTTTTCACTAATGGATTACACATGTAATGTATTTACTCATATCTCTCTTCCAGATAATACTATTGATTCAAGGTAATATAATTCTTTAAAGCATTTGGGTTTTTATTTAGTAATTTTTTTTTCCCCAACAGTAATCAGATTTTCTTCCCCCTGCCATTATTACAGTAAGGACAGCCTACTAGTGGTTAAACAAAAAAACAAAAAACAGGAATATATATCTTTACTTACTGGAGGACTAAAATAGTATTTTCTCCTTAAGGTCAGACTCCAGAAGGAATAGCAATTTTAATCATTCAATACAATGAAATGTGTACAGAAAATATTGATAATACTGTCCTGAGTAGTCTTTATTAGGCATAGCTATGTATAATATCTTTTTAATTTGGTTTTTTTTTTTACTTTGATACTAAATGAACAAACCTGGCTGCTTTTAGAGTTCTTTCTTCCAGTGATGGGCATAAGATGCACATGAACAAAGAAAATTTATGAAAGCACTTCACAATGAAACTCTTGCTCCATCTGCTGCATAGTCCAGAGAAATCTTATCCTCAGAAAGTTGGTATGAGCAGTGAGGGTTACGCTAAAATAGGTGCTGAAACTAGTCAATGGAAGACATAATTACTATTAGAGAATGTATGACTACAGCAGTGTTCTTAGTCAGGCTAAGGGAAATCTAATCCCTCAGCCTGTGCAAAGTAGACTGATAAAATTAAAACTGCATTTAAAGGTCCTTTTTAAGAAAGCTATTTTTGCTTATCCAGTGATTGCAGATATAGAGCGCTCATATAAAAATGAGGTTTGATGTTTTCTAAATACGATAACATTGATCATTATTACTGATGCTGTTGTTACCATTACTAATTTTGCTTTGCCTTTTGTAACACTCGGTATTATGTTATTGTGTACAGGCTTTTTCACCATTACTTGTTAAATCCATTTCCTAGTGGGGTGTAATATTAAGTTTCAGTAGAATTATTTTCAAAGTGGGTGATGTCAAGCCTTCTGGAATAGCACAGAAGAGACAAACCGGACTCCTATATCTATCTGTTTGTTTTCTTTACTGTCACATAATTACTAGCCTGAAAAAGCTGAATTAAATATAACGACTATTAACTAGAGATGTTATGATAAAGTGAAATGTTAATGGTACATGGGCCATTTTCCTAATATTATCTTGATTTAATTGAAAATATTTCTAAGACTAGCTCAGCTAGTGACAGAGGAAAATAAAAAAGCAAGCTGGGAGACTGTCAGGTCTATTGGCAGGTAGCATTTATGTACGTTTGAGAAAAGTATACCTCCAGATAATTTTTGAGAAAGGGTAGGAAGCTATGCCTGATTCCAGGTCAGCTGTTGGGTCATAGGAAGGCAGTAGGAAATGAACAGCTGTTTTTTTAACTGCTTGGTGAAATGAGAAAGATATTTAACACAGTAGCTCTCATCCCCTGAGATTGGAAGCATTCTAGTTAGTTTGGTAAATTAAGGAAAAAGATTCCCAGTGAGTCTATTATAATTTAGGGGTTGCAACATGGCATAAAGGATATGTGATCATCTTTCCTACAGTGCAGTGGCTTTCCTCATCTTTTAAGAGGAAAGGAGCATTTTAGGACCCTTGGCAGGTTGATGGTTGAAGAGAGAACAAAACATTGCTGTCAGCTCATCCTAAGACTTGGAGTAATTCAGTGATATCCATTTGATATCTGCAGAAGGATGACTTTCCTTTGAAGTTTTGAGGATGGATTCCCAGTTTCTGGTAGGGAGATTGGTAGTTCCTGTCACTTGCTGACATTGCCCTCAGGTTCCCATGACTTCTCTGCTTTTATACATTTCTCTTCTTTGAGACTGAATCAAATGAATTCTTGTTTTAATATGAGACAGCATCTGATTAAGTAAGCTATTTGAGCTGGAGATTTCCAGGCATGTTGTTTTAATGTTACCCAAACTGTTTTGATGTCCAGCTCATGACGGAGCCAAGAGTTGTCCCTGCTAGTGGCAGGCTGGAGGCCACCATTGCTGCTACTGGTGATTTGCTGTATCTCACCATCTAGATAAAGAAGTCTGGAAGTGTCCAATTTTGGCCGCCTGCAGGCTGGGATACCGGGTAAAGCCCAAAGCTGAGGATCTGGGATTCTTCACCTGCAGGTTATCAAGGACTCAAGAGAAAGTCATGTGTCTTTTCTCTTACTGTTGGATTGGCTGCTAATTTTAATGACTGTATTCATTTTGAATATACACTAGATTTGTTCAAACCTCTAATCATAGATTATTTGGGTTGTCTTAAATTGTAACCATGTATATGTGTATCCATGTATGTTAATTCTTCCACATTTTCTTACGTCTTTATTTTAATGGGCTGGATAAATCCAGCATCTGTTGGGTTTAATTTTTTTAAGCATTCTGTGATTCATATTTTTTCACTTCCTGTGACTTAGGTAACATGGACTATTTCATTTATAATATTTATTCTTTTTCTTGTGCTTGGCTTTTATATCTCAGTTATACTCGCACATGATTTCTGTTTATGATTTGCATTCAGGACATTGACGTATCTGATAACTATATGTGATATTGTCAGTATTTGTTATCTACTGTATTACTGTATCAACCAGTTTAAAACATCTTTAAAACATTCTTTTTTTTCTAGCTATATTACATACTTTGCAAAATCTTTTAGGAATATTCCTGCTTTTTTTTTAAATTTAGCTTCCTAGTTGTATACGTCTCTAAAGCGCTAAATTACAGTAGTTTGTGATAATAAATAATGGAAGCCCAAAGGTTAAAATAGGTGGTTGCACAAGTTTAGAAACAAGGGGTTCTGTGTGGAGATTGTAGTGTCAGCTCTGTGTAAAGCGCACTCTTTGATCGTAAGATAGGAGCTGGTCCAAGGGCCAGACAGTGTTTGGACAGGTTAAAGTTAAGCATAAATCTGTTGGGAATATATTTGCTAAGCTGAAATGTGGGCTAGCATTATCCACATAAAGGTAAATAGTTACTACAGCCCAACTGAGGACATTTTATTTGATCTGTTAATTAACACTTACATGAAAAACAAGGTAGAGAGCACTCAGCAGAAGACTGTCTTCATTTTGCTCTGTTTGTTTTGCTTGAGTTCACCATGTTCCACTATACCAGTTGGCTTGGATACATCATCCATAATCTTGCTCTGTATGTAAAGCATAGTTGGTCTTCTGACTAAGTTTAATGGTGTTCTTATAACTATCTGCAGCTCCTACCATCAGGTCAGGCTCTGCTAAACTGCTCTCAGTAGACAAAACCACTGTACCTGATTGCTGCTTGAGTGCAGGCTCGTTCATAGTAATGTCCTATGCCATCTAAGGTGCTTCCTCCTCTTAGGAAGGTGTCTGCTTTTCCTGTGACAAAATGTATTACTCCTCAAAGTCAACCTTTGTATCAGTGCTTGTGAAAAAGAAATGTCTGCAGAATGCTGGGTCTGATGATATCCAGTCTTGAATATGAAAACCACATCTCTCTGGTAGATGAGGCACAGTAGGCACTCTGCACTTCTGCTGAGGCAAAACTTGTAAATAACATCAGAAGTCCTTGTTGAAGAGAGCTGGACCAGCACATACTACTAAACCTTGAAGCTGGAGAAACTGAGCTAGTATGCTCTAGTGCAAGAGGCCATGAAAGTTCCCTCCAGTTCAGGAAGGTTCCCTGCCCCCTCCCTTAAAGGCTGCAGCTCCTGTGGAAGAGCATGAGATAGCCTGAACCTAAAGCAGATTAACAAGGCCTTTCCCCCTGCCCATCTGATTGGGCAGCAAGTTAATTTTGAGGATTACTTTGTTACATTTATTTTATGTATTGCATTGTATGAAGGGAAATATTAAGATAAGTCTCTGTAACCTTTAGATTCCTAAAAGGAATATGTCAAGAAAATATTAGAAAACCCTTCTGAATATTGGGTAACTGCATTTGAAACACAGCTTGGCGTCATCCTCAAACATTGCAGAGTCCTTCACTGCTCTAGACAGTTTCTTTTCTAGGACATGTGTGCATCAATTAGTATGTATTGCTATCAGGTTGGATATTTTAATTGGTCATCTCATCACTTTTTAGAAGCCAACTTTACTTCAGGAATTTAATAAGACCTTGAGGTAAAACAGTTTTCAAAATGAGATGGTGATCTGTCTTGATGTATTCATCATTGGATCCATTGGATGAATGGAGTAATGGGGATGCAAAACCTTTAGAAATGCTGTCCAGCTTGCTAAAGGAGTAACGTAACTTTCTCTTCTATGTAGAAGAAACGCTAGGGGTGCTTTGCCCATGCATGTCACCCCTAAAGGGGTGCTTCTTAAGCTCACACGGTGCACTCCTCTGTCTCACACACCCGGTGCAAGTAAACAACACAAATAAGCAAGTCTGTTTACTTGTTTGTGGATTGTTTTTGATGGGTTTGGGGTTTTGTGTTTTGGGTTGTTGTGTTGGGGTTTTTTTCCCAGTCCTTCTCTGTTTTTACCTTGTTGTGGAATGGGAATAAGTATCTCCTAGCTAAAGTTTCACTACTGGTGTCAATTTGCCTCTGGATTATCAAGAAAAGTGGTGTGATCAATTTTCTTTTCCATGTTGTTCCTGCCTTGATAGTGTGGTTCCGTGACAGTTTAACACAGAGCTGATGTGGTGCTGAATTCCTGGTGCTGGGTGTTTCCCTTTCTCCATGGCTCTGTGCTGGTGCTTAGGGAACTGTCTGGGGGTCCACGTGCTCAGGGAGCTGGAAGTTACCCTGGCAGAGGAGTTGCCAGGGTTTGTCTGGAATGGATGCCTGTGCTGGCTGCCTGTCCTGCTGCCCCACTGGTAGTGGGGTTGTAAGCAGGTGCAGATGTGGGCAGTGTTGGGTTGGCTTCAGAAACGATCATGCCACATGTGGACTTATCCAGAGTTGTTTTAGGTATGCAGTGGATAAGGAAAAAAATCCCATTTCATAAATTTTGAGAGAAGGAACAACTTGAGATTCAAGGCCTGCTCCCAGTTAGCTGCATGCATGCTTTCATTCTGTTGAAAAACCTCATCTGGTCCAGAAGAGTGGTTAGTTGCTCTTGTGTCAGACACACTTAACACTCCAATGTGGTTTCTCTTTTGTGAGTAAACCTTGCCTCCTGCTGCTGTTTTCCTCGTCTGGAGGAAAGCCTCAGGTTTCCAGATTGTAGTCTTTAGACTCTAGAGACAGCCCTTTCCCCTCAGTTTTGAAGTTTGATATTAAAGCATTTTCCACTTCTTGTGCCCCTGAAAATGTCTGAGAAGCTCCATGTGCTTGACATGATCCTGAACCATAAGTTGTTTCATGTCTTTTCTGTCTTCTTTGAGGCCGTTTGAAAAATGACCTGGCTGCATCATTTATAAGTGCAATAAAAACTCCTGCCAGCTTCCTTTGCCAGAAGTTTCGCTTTCTGGGTGTGTTCCTGTTCTTGTTTAGTTGGTTCAATTAATGATCAACATTAGCATGTAGTTTTCTTTCTGTTTCACTGAGGGATTTGGAGCAAACTCTGGGTGCTGTGCATTCAGAATCAGTAGTGCCCTGTAGCTGCCTGCATCTCCGGGTGCTGGCAGGATGTCCTGGGTGAGCTGGGAACGCTCACTGGGAGGTCTGTGCTGGCAGGTTTGAAGATCCCATGTTATAAGGCAAAAAATACTGGTGAAGTTAAACTGATCACTTCCTGAGAAAAGAGCAATGGGTGACAAGAAATGTGGAGAGAACTCTCTGTCTCTGAAGGACTATGTTTAAATATGTCCAGGAGTCTTTCCTTCCCCCTCCCATAAGTGCTTTTCTTCAAAAAAATAGGTTTGTGTGAGGTTTCATGGGTGAGGGACCTTAGCCATTTTATTTTGACAAGATAGGAAATGTTTTACTCCTTTGCTTGGTAGGGCTGACTGTAGCTTCTAGTATTGTACCAAATGACAAATAAAAATGAGTAAACAAGAGGATCTTAGGAAAAACTTTGTTTTTTCTCCCTCCCCTTGGCTCCACCTGTGGTTTACTGCAGCAGCTTTTAGCTGACTTGTCACAGTTTTCACTGGGGCTACGGGGAGGGTTCAGTTTTGTCATAGCAATTAATGGAGATGATATGGGCTGACTGTCCTGAATTAGCACTGGAAAATCTTGTTTGTGTGTTTGGGATGAGTCAGGAAGGAAAGTGCCAGGTTGAAATAACTGTGCCAATTCTGAGTAAAATGGAACAAAGGCAGGAAGGTCCTGTTCTGCAGCACCTGCATGCCTGGCCGGGCTGAGGGCTTCGGGCCCAGGGAGAGGAGGAAGCGTGTTAGCTGAGTTCAGGTTACAAGACCTGATTTAATGCTATGAAGGTATTTGTTTTTCTGAAGTGTTTTGACTGACATCTCAGGGATGGACTAGCACATTTTTTAGGTTTTTTTTAATCCTTTAAATAAAAAGGATCTGTGATTCTGTGTGATAATGAACTCTACTCTTCCATATGGCACTAGTGCTGTATTTAAAAAAAAAAAAAGGAGCAAGAGTAATATAATATGCACAGGATTCATACAGGTTGGTGTACCATATGAAAATTGGAGGTTTTCTGAAGATCCTTGTGTATGAAGTTCAGAAACTTAGTGGCTGTGTCTGGTGCTGCACTGGTAGATAATGGGCTGTTTTCTATCCTAGTTTGCTTAGAGTATGGAGCTGTAAACATTGCATCCTGTGTAGCTTTTGAGTAGAAAAACAATTCTGTCTTGCAATGTGCAGCCTTATTTCTGATATGTCTCACATATGTGGATCTATATTGAGCACTTAAAGACAAACAAGCAACAAAAACCCTCAAACAAAACAAAAAAATCCACCAAAACTTCTAAGGAGTTTAGATTCCATAGTAAAAAGCACAGAATAAGATTTTACTCAGTGCTCAGCATGAGTTTACTTCTCACCACTGTGTATGTCTGCTTTTAGAAAGGGAACTTTATTGTCTATTGGCATTAAGGGATTGTATTTCACCTTGCAATAGAAATGTTTTGCTATTAGCTTTGAAATTGTTTTCATGCAATACAGAATATTACAATTGTGAAGAAAAGAAAAAAATATCAAAAAAAAAGAATAAGGGTAAAGTTATTTTGTTCACTGTCTCTCTTAATACTGTGTATCGGACTTTTAATGCTATATATTGCCTATAGATTGGATTTTTAAAGAAAGTTTTATAAATGATTTTCAGAGTTGCAGGATCAGTTAATGAAATGTTTGCCTATGCTTGACTGAGGCCAGCTTTATTCAAAATCCTTGTATCTTATTGCTGATAGCTTCAAGCTCTTTCAAAAGTTCATGCCTGGAATTTCTACATATTATGTAAATCTGATCTAACCAGAAGGATGCACATGCATGTATTTGATTATTTTCTTCATGCACTTCTGGAACACATGCATGAGCAAGCGTGGGGTATGCATAATGTTAAATTTTGTCACAATTTTGTCTGATTCTTTTCTGTCTCGGCCATGTATTGACCGTGGTATCTGATTTAAAATCTGTATATACTTTTCTCCTCACTCTGTGTGTTTGTTGCTTGAGTTTTTCTGAGCTTAGTGCTGCATGTTATCTCCTGTTTCAGTGGAGAAGGTTGGTTGCTTTTCATTTTGGGGGTTTTTTAATAGCAAAGTTTCTATCATGCATTCCTAATCTAGTATTTAATTACTGATAAGAAATTATGAAAAAATCGTTTGTGCATACATTCAGTCCTTTTAATTGCCCCTTCCAAAGCACTCCTTCATGTGTCTGAGAGATGGGAAAAAATAGTGCTTTAATAATTGTGGTGTGAAGTGATGTGTAGATGTGGCAAGGGTAGGCTGTAGATTTGTGCAGATGTGAGGTGTACCTGGAAGAGGAGGCAATCTCCTTTTTCTGATGCAAGCTGAGGGATCAGGTGCTATAACCTTGTGCAGGTGTACCGTGCATCATACCTGTGTGCCTGGACCTCTGGATGCTCCTCGTGTGTATGCAGAACAATCCCATCAGAACAGCTTTACTTGTTTCTACACTGAGGTTTACCCAGAGCTTTCAAAATATTTGACTCTTCTGGCTTAGTTTGATTGTTACTTCAGCAAAAGAAGAGGACTTGCTTTAGGTGGCTTGCTAGAAGCTCCTAGGTCCTAAAGGAATAGTTACAGACAGCAAGCAGTTAAAATACGAAAACAGCCGGACATCCAGGACATTAATTCACACTTCTCTCCCCTTCCCCTGTATTGTTTATCCAAACTGTTGCAGATCAGAGCAATTTGGAATATGGTCTTCTCAGCCCCTCAGACTCCCTCTGTCTGGGCTACCTATTTTGAAAAATATTTGCATATTTGCAAAATATGACATCTGTTACGAGTGCTCATGTGTGTGGCACATGCTTGAAACTGCTAGGAGTTATTAATATAAAAATTGGCTGCAAGAGACTTAAGTCCAGAACAGGATATAATATTGAGAGAGGAAGTGTGATGTGCCTTTTCTAGCACTGCATGTGCATCCTTTGCGTCCGTGGGCTGACTCTGCCAAGGAATTTGCCTTGTGATAGTTCGAGATGGGGAAAATCCAGGACTAAGATGTTTGTTTAATCAAGTGAGGTGTGTTTGTCGGCAGATCGATGTGTGGAAATTACCCTCCTACTCTGAAGGACTACAGAGACCTTCAGTGTTGTTTGAGCAGGAAAGGCTGTGTGGATTGGTGGCCAGAATGGTTTTGGGGGAAATCTTAAGACTAAGCTGTGAGAGCAGTTAATACAGGTTATGCTGTAAATTTAATTACATACTACTCCAGTGGCTAGAAAGTGGATGTGTAAAGTAGTGGAGCCCACACTTTGTACCTACTTGGTAGGGTTAGTTCTTCTGCACTTTCCCAAAGATAATGTGTCTGGCCATCGGGTCATCTTGCTTTGGCAAAGTTACCTTGGGTAAACAGAGAAAATGATAGCTTTGAGTCTTGGGGAAGCACTGGGTCAGGTTAACTCTCTTGTGAACTTAGTGCCATTGACTTTCTGTAATAACTCTGATGGAACGTGTCAGGAACAAACCGAACTGGGAGTAATAAGTGTTAATCGTGCTCTTTTCAGTGACAATTTAAAACTGAATGCTACAAGCACTTTTTTGAGATTTCTGAAAACATGGTGGATTTTGTTTTGCTTGAGTTTTTATGTTCTTATTTTTAAGTACTTGATTAGTGTGCAAAACACCTAAATGGCTGCTCTAAGAGTTTAAACTTTTGTTACTGCTGCACCTTGTTTTTGTTTAAAAGTGCATTTTATTTTAAGAAACATCTAATTTTGTGTTTATTTCTAGATACATTATTTTACACTGACATAAACTGAATATATTGAGAGTCAGGTTCATGATGTACTAGTAAGGTGGTGTTTCCCACTACATTATAAATATATTGAAATATAATATCAGGGTATGTAGAGAAATGACAGAATTCTGAGTTAAAATCCTGTGTGGGAAATGCAGGTTGTTAGCAAGAATTGTTTTTAGATGGCAGTGAACTTCAAGAAGAGAGTTAGGTTTTACTATTCCCTTGTTTCCAGCACCCTGAAAAATTTCTCAGAATTTAGAGATTGTTCTACTGAAATGGCATTTTAAATAGCCACATAGTAGCTGATGCATAATGAATGATTGGATTGTAATGGACCAGAAGGATCTTAAAACTATGTAGCCTGTCTTTCTAGGCAGTATGGATGTTGCATGCTTCTGTGAAATTCAGCTTTAGTGTTGTTTGGAAATACTCTCCGAGATACTGTTAGTTGACCTTGATTTTTTTTTTCCCCAACTTCTTAAGCTTTTGTTGTAATTTTATTAAATGCTAGTTTCTAGAAGTTGATGTGATTCTACTTTAAATTCCTCTGTACTTTCCAACAATAGCAAGCTGTTTATGTGCAAAAAAGAGGCCTATTACAAGACTTAAAGAATAATTTGAATTTCATTCAGTGTTATTCAAATTCAGAAATTGTATATATTTATTTATATGTGGCTCATATAGGAAACTTGACCTTCTTTATGCATGATTTCTGTCAGCCTTGGGCATAGCTGGGGAGAATGGTTGACTCTGAAGATAATCTGTTTGAGAGGGAATAATTAGAAACCATCCAGGTTGGCTTAGTTTTTCTGTCAAAAAAGACCAAAATCCAGAATCATCATGACCATGAACCTTGTTACTTTTTTTTACCCTCTTTGGATTTGGTACTGTGTTATATTGTCATTATGATTAAATAATGCTTTCCCTCTTAAATCTGCATTAAAATGGTCTGTCCTGTGAGGCCATCTTATTCTTTGTCCGTGGCATTGGTTTAGCTTGCCTATCCCACTGTTTATCTAAGAGATCTCTCCAGCTGCCTATTGGGAGGAGGTTAATCCTGTGGAACAAATGAAACTGGCCATTGATATTGGGGTTTCTAATGCTTCTGGTGGGCATTGTATTTCCTGTAGTGAAGATGTAATTCCCTGTGTAAACAGGCTCAAACACTTTTCGAACTTGCTTGTGTGGCACAGTGCTGTGGCTCCAGACAGGGTTCCAGGTACAGCTCAAATATTCACTGTTAGCCCCACACAGATACTGATCTCACAGGGTGTATTTTTAGGGGAGACTTTTATTTGAGTTGTGGCTTATCACATGTGAGACCAGTGTCCGATTTTGAAGGAATGTTTCCAAGCCTTCTTGCCTGAGGCTGTCCTTCTGATCTTCTCTTTCCAAGTCCACAGAAAATATTTTAACTATGTGCTTCTAAAGGGTAAATACTGTTACTAGCATGTTATTTCATGGCTGAATAAATTTGTCTGATACACAGAATCTAAATATGCCTGGCTTGCTTGGTTCCCCAGTAATTTGGAGAACATTTTAGCAGTGGGAGTACAGTAGTGTTTTGCAGAGACACTCAGGTAATGAAAAGACAAACAAAATTATATTTAGGGCCATTCTCCTGGCCATAGTGAATAATTAATAATGCTGGAGATGATGTAAGCAGAGTTGTGCTACATTTGGGAAGAACATTCTGGTTGTGGTAAACTCCTTGTTTTTTCCGGTTGTGTTGCAGCTGTTTGCTGGTTTTCCCAGTTCTACCAGTGCTTATGTCCTGAAATAATCTCGTTTGGTTCAGTGGGACTATCTGTAAATCTGAGTGTTTACAGGAGGGGTTTGACTTCAGTCTATAATAAATGCAGACTAAAGCTGGAAATACTGATTTAAATTCTATTTTGTATACTAAAATAATTAATTCCATAAGGAATGGTGGGTGAGATCAGCAGAGAACAATGTTAGCTTGACTGTTGGGAGAAACAGTGAAATCTCTGGCTACCCTCAGTCTGCTTAAGGTCAAGGATCTAGAAACAGGCTCAGTTAGTGCTCTGTACAAAGATATCCACTTTTTGATTGAGGCAGTCAGTAATGGGAAAATATTAAGGTGTCTCTTGAGCTTTGTTGGTGCTTTATGCTTAGCTAGGAGTAGCCATGCCTTTCTGTTATAAAATCTAAAAACCGGTCTGGGAAGATGCTGTTTCTACCTCCAATATTTGCCAGCTTTTAAAATCTGTAACTTGAAAGATTAGAAGCTAAATTATACCTGTTAAACATTTGTACCCATCTGCCACTATTAGAAAGTATTTGAAATACTGAAACACTTAGCACCCCTTTGATATTTTTCATTACTTAGATTTCTCCTTGGAGCATTTCCAAGCCCCATCTGTATCTTGCCCCTTATATACTTGGAAATTAGAGTACAGAAGTACTGCAGATTTCAGTGACTAACATCTAATGTGGGATGATGTGTTGGCATGCATTAAAAATAACTTCCTTTTAGTTCTTCAGACTTTTTGAGACTTAAAATATTTTATGAGATATCAGAGTTTTAAAGAATAGTTATTTTTAAATAAAAATGTAGATTATTACTTGAATGAGAACTCCTGTGACTTACAAAAAGATGCCAACCTGTTTGGGGAGCAAAGCTTACTTGAAAAAAAAATCTTTGGTAATGTTATTTGAGTGAAGAAAGTTAAGAAAAAAATTGAGTAAAACCTTGTTTCCAAATATATCAAAGTACAAGTATATTTTGTACTGTGTATTTTTAAAAGACTAAAATTTGATTATGATTAGACAAGCAACATAGTGCTATATTGTGTATTTGAGCATATTTTAAAAAGGTCTGTAATGGTTTGTTGATTACTGTCTAGGTGTCTCTAGTTTTAGTTTTGGAGCTGGTAAAATCTTTCTGCAGGCTTTTTTGCACAAGACATGGGTCAAACTCTGCCCAAAGACAACGTGTTCCCCTTAGGCTGCTGTCCAGAATTATCAGTTACATTGTAAGAGTAAATAAATGACTCCCCTCTGCACCTTTTTATGCTTTTAGTCTATTTTGTTGCAACTGCCTAAAATCCAAGTAGCTAAATTCCCAACTATGTTGTCTGCCTTCCAGCATACCTCTGTGGATGGATACACTGAACCACATGTCCAGCCTATCAAGTCAAGTAGCAGACAAAACATCCCCCGATGTAGAAACTCCATTACATCTACAAATGAAGAGCATCCTCACATTGGAAATTATCGCTTACTGAAAACAATAGGAAAAGGAAATTTTGCCAAAGTGAAACTGGCAAGACATGTGCTTACTGGAAGAGAGGTAAGCCTTTCAAAAAAAAATGGAAAAAGGCTGACAGTCTGTTTTATGTTCCCTTTGGCTACTTTTATAATTAGTATTTCTTCTATATCCTGAAACAGCCTCTAGAAGTTAACTGAGATGCTTTCTCCTAAACACCCACCTCCTTTTTTAAAATGTAGTTTCTTGGTGAAAAGATCAAAAAGTTTGTTGTGCATCAGGGGCTATTCTGGGTCTGGGAGGTGGGACTGTTCATCCCCAAGCATTTTCAAAACTGAAGAGAAATATGTTGATAGGCAGATTCCATTGATACTGATAATCTGTTGATAGATCCTGTGTTTGGAGGGCCTGGTTTTGCAGTGAACAAGATAATGTTGTTCTGCCCAAACACTGACAGAAGTATAAAAGCAAATTCCTTGCTGGCAAAATTCTGACATCCTAAGTTAGACTGTTTTGCTTGATGAAATATACAGAAGTAGATGTATATGCATGTCTTAGAGGTGAATCTATACTTTTGCTCACAGAGGCCCAATATATTTTTGTTCAGACCTTTTCTGAGTTTAGTAATTCATGTTTGTTTTGTTTTTTTTTTTAACCAAGGTTGCTGTGAAAATAATAGATAAAACTCAGCTAAACCCTACTAGTCTGCAAAAGGTAAGAATAGACCATAACATCTGAAATTCTGTAAACAGATGAGCTGCGATCCTTTATTTACTTGACAAAAATATTTGATCCCTTTATCTTGTTGAATTACATCTTTCTGTACATGTGACCTTGGGAGAGGGTGATATCCTATTGCCTTTGCACATACAATTTGTCTGGGGGCAGTTACTCGATGTGGTTCCTATGTAAGCATTGCTGTTTTGCTCTTCCTTCCTCCTCTAGCTTTGCTCTTTGCCAACAGTAAAATTTGTTTCTAATTAGGTACACAAATAGTTTGTCTACATACTAAATCGAGATGTAATGCTGTAAAGGATGGTATTTTTCTTGGATTTTTCTATAATGGAGTAATTGTTTTCTGTGGACTTAGAGTACTGGTTTTATTGCTTTAATGGGTTTCTCTACCTTTGTCTCTATATTCTTTCAATTTTAATAAAATGTTTGCTAAACTCAAGGGGCATGTGGCAATTACTTTTTGTGTATAGAATTAGCAAAATGACTGAATGTAATCAGAACAGTCTTGTGTGTTTATGCCTGTAGAAAGAAATTCAGAAGTCCTTCATAATCATTGTGATGACTGTTTTATCGAAACCCTGGGAGGGTTTGTTTGCTTTGGGTTTTTTTACTATTTAACTCTGCATATGTTTTGTGGCTGAAGGACAGAAATGGTATATTGTCCTACTGGATAATGCCCATTAAAAAAATTGGGGATTTTTTTGTTTACAAATACTAAACTGCTGCTGCTGGTAGCTGTAGAATGAGAGAAAGAGGCCAGAGCTTATTGCTATTCTTTTATCTCTGGCTGCCATTACCTTTTTTTTTTTTTTTTTCTAATTGTGTAACTTTGGTTATGGAGAGTTATAAACAGCTTTTCTTTAATTTCTTTTTTTATTATTATTTCTTTTATAATTGATTTATTTGCTTAAATTTCTCTTTTGTAGTACTTTTGAGTGTGGGTTCTTCCGGATTTGGGGTTTCTTTTAACTTGACCTGCTGTGCAGTCCATGCAAAAGCTTTGCTGTTTTTAAGTCCTGTATCCTATATTAAGCAAATCTCTGTGCTAATATTTGAGCTGGTGAAGAGGGACCCACAGAGTCAGTACATGACAGAGCATACTGTGGAAATCCTGTGCTGCTCATGTAGCTTGTTTCCTACCTAGCTTGCTGCTCACTCTTGGAGAGCTAGGTGAGTTTGTCTCATTGTTGAGCAACAAGAGGGCAGAAAAAAAGTTAAAACTTTTTGGAAAACTAAGCAAGAAAAACTTCGTTCTGGGACAGTTCTTTTAACGATAAGTTACATTTCACACAAAAATATTCAATAATAATTCAATAAATTGCTCCAAGTATAAATAAAACTTTCAAAGCCCACAAAAGATGCTGTCACGCTGCACAAATAGTATACAAAATACTCATACAGTAGAGCATTGCTGCTATTATTTGTCTTTCAAGTGGAAAGCTGGTAACAACATACAGTATTAGGTGCAGTTAGAAGCAGCTGATAGCAGACTAAGGAGACAAGTTTAAATTTAGGGATTTAACCCCAATTTCATTCTTCAATAGCTTCTAAAAATATTTATCCCATACGTCTTCTGCCTATACTGGAAAGTGGGATTGTTTGTCGATATGTAGTTTTCCTTTGTAGAATATTCATTATAACTTTCAGAAAAAAATAATCTTTGTTTTGAAGCCCTGTATGTCTTCAACTGTGACTGAGTGACCAGATATTGATTCCCTGAAAGCTTTTAAATAAGCTTAAGAACAGTTTTTGCACAGTCACTGAAACAACTGTAAATAAAAAGCAAATAAGGGTGAGAGGGTGGTTCATTAGCATGCTCAGAAGAACTTCTGTTAGTGTTTTGATGGGTCATTTGTGAATTGTGAATAAAACAACAGAAATTCTTCTGTTCTATGAAATCAGTCATCCTTATTTTTCTTTTTGCACACTGAATATTACATAATGTTTGTGATTCTTTATGTACTAATTATTGTCATTGTAATGTGAATTTTTATAATTTTGTCATCAGGGTTATACTGTACATAGGGCTGTTAGTAGTCAATTTTTTTTGTCCAGAGGTAATGTTGGGAATGGGAAGTGGTGTTAGTAGTATAGTTTTAATAAGAACAGACACTTCTCTAATGAAAGTTTACAGAGGAACACTGGAGTATGTTACTGCCACAAATGGGTGTGAACCCATCTAAATTTGCCTGGTTGAGAGGAAAGTCTCTAGAACTTCCAAGCTTATAAGTTATAGGCAGTTCAGCAAAACTCCTGGGCCTTCATTCACTACTGATTGTTATTAACCAAACAAGACAGATTTGTAGTGAGCTTAGGCAAAGGGAGGGTCATTGACAAAACCATCCCCTTTCCATTCACTGGATACTAAGTGCAAGTAGGTTTTGCCACAGTACTTGCTACTGACCTAATTAAGTGAAGTGAGTCATCACAGCTTGGCATGCACCGTTCTGTTTTGTAAACAGAAATATTTGAGCACATACTTCAGTTGCTGAAAGTGTCATGCAAGCTGGGTCTGTAGTTAGTCACGGGTATGAAAGCAAATAGCATTTAGTTTCTTTGTAGGTGCTCTCTCCAATGGCATTCATGCCATGTAGGATGGAGAGGGTGCTTCAGACACAGCTGTTTTAACTGGGGTTATCTCCTGACGTTTGGAGGTTTAAGGAAGCTGACCTTGGGAATTTTTAATTTTGTTTTCTTGTGCATGCAATGTGATAGTCTTAAGTTATATTATATATCTCACTTCAGGACCTCTGCCTCTTTAATTAGAAAATCGATGTTGGATTAAGGGCCCTGCCTTTTTGTTTTGTTTTCAGTTTATTTGGTATATAGTTCCTGCCTTACTCAGTGACCACCTGTTTAGAGGACAGAGCTGGCTTTTTTGTTGACTTGCTGTCTTGATAGTAACATATTGTACTGACTTAGCTTTTCCACTGTCATTATTGTAATTTGTTCCCAAATGTAAGTATTTGGATTTCGTCATAACTTGAATTTATATCAAAATAGCTGTTCTATTTTCTGCATGTCTGCTACGTTGAAAGTGTTGTCTTGTACTGGCTTCATCAGGGATGTTTCTGAAATAGCATTCTGCTGCTCTTCTACAAACTGCTAGTGGAGCAGAAGGTGCTTTTTTCCCCCCTTAATAGGTTTAATTAGGAAATTATATTTCAGATTTTTTCCCTTTTTAGGGATCAGCGAGCTTTTTGTTCTTCAAACATATTTGAAGCCATGAACTTTGGTTCTTTCTGTTGTTAAGAAAAACAGAAGTAAAATAGTAGTAGAAGACTTGAAAGAATTTCAATATGTTACCTTTTGAAAGCAATGGGGTTTTTTCAACATCTCAAATGGTTTACAAACTAGAGAAGTGTTCAAGTACATCTTTCAAAGCAAGAAAAACCCTTGGTTAACTGAAGATTTTCAGTTTGATTGTAGTGACTTAAAATAGAAAATCTTAAACATAGCTGTCAATCTGGCAGCAAGTAGAAGTGTTATCAATGGTGTGACAGAAGATCTTTGTACTTTCTGCAGTCTGTGCCCTGAAAAATTAAGCTGGGAATGCAGGAATTGAATTTTGAAGTCCTGTGCCTTTTCCAGAAATACAAGTTTTAGGAATTCAGTATGGTGCTGACTGTTCTTTTCTCTGAGTGAACCTATGAAGTCTGCAGCCTCTTTACAACAAGGAGATGCTTCTTCAAGAGGGTTTTTTTGGATGGTAGCACTTTTTTAAGAATGAAGAGCAGTCCTATAAATGTGTGGTAGAGTTAGGGGAGAGAAGTCAGGCAGCACTTACAGCTTGTGAGAGAGCAGTACACTGCTGCTCAAGAAAAACAGATGTGCATGAGTTCTGAAAATGCTGGGTTTTATCAGTAAAATAGATCATAATCCTGCAGGTTGCCTTGTCATGAAAGGAGAAGCAATATCACTGTTACATCCAAATTTTTATGAATTTAACAGACTCGACTTTGTAGGAAGTAACTTTAGTCTTTTTGCTTAAATACTTCTACATGCAAAGAAAGAGATGGGTGTTATTGAGGGGTGTAGGAGATATTTTTTAAAGGTATCTGTATTTATAAATATGTAATTAGTGATGTAACAAGTGTTAATAACCAGGGGAGATTTATCCCAAAGTAGTGTTTCATGCAATGCAGAGTTGCAATGTAAAATAATGTACTCTAATAGTTGAATATTGTTAACTCTTTTATTGAAGTGTTATCCATCATTCGGAGATTTTCTGGATTGTTTCCTCTCTTGTGAGAGAAAATTGGGGTGCACATTGGCATTTCCTTAATTGTTATGAGTGGGCCAAATAACATCCTGAATATGCACCAGGACTTCAGAGGACGGTCCATTTGTCCAGTTTCTATCCTGTTAACTTTCTTCTGTTTTTAACAACATTGAAATAAGGTTCCCTGTTCTTTTTCCGCACTCTCTGCATTTGAGAGACACTTAGACATCCAGTTGGACCCTATGAGCCAGGAACTACACAAGGTGTAATGTGGCTGTTTGTGGTCTTCACACAGTGCTGCTCCATTATTTCAGTTCTTCCAGCCTTTCACACATTTCTTTCTTCCCGGGTTGGAAGGTGTGTGTCACATCAAGCAGCTTTGGTGAAGCGGTTTAACTTCATTATGTAGCAGTATTACAGAATATGTAAGTTACACCTGCCTAATTTACAAGATGTCCTTTACCTGAGTTAGTTCAGAAAAAGCTCTTGAAAATGTTGATGTATAGGTAAACACTGCTGGAAACTTGTCAGAAGCTGGTAATGAGTGCAGAGCAGAAACTGAGAGGAATGTGGATCTCCCCATGAAGAAGCCAACCTTGTGTACTGTAGTTTAAGTAGTGGGTGGGCTTTTGGGAAAGGAGTTTTATAGGAGTATACAAGCACTTAGAGTTTTTAAATCTTTTCTCAGAGCAAGCCATTTAGTCAGCAGGTACCTGCAGGTAGATTCCAAGTTTTAAGCTATTCTTTCAATTCTTATTCTGCTGATTTCTCTCTTTCCCTGCTCTCATGAGTTTATAGGGAGACTGACACCACAGGATATATACTACAAGATGGTGTAAAAAAAGTTATTCACGTTTGTAAATAAACCTAAGCCCATACTTTCAGTCTTGATGATGTGTTCTATCCAGAACTGGACCAAAATGTTTCTTTCATATAAAAAAGTATCTGCATCAGACTGGAGGTCAGTAATGTTGTGTCTTGAGGAAAATAGACTTTGATGTCTGTTTTCTAATAGCCTTTTCCTTTATGGAAATAAAAAATACATGTGGAACAAAATTTCATGTCTCTGTAAAATCAATTTGAATCTTAAACTATGTGCTTTACTTGAAATATAAAATTGTGAGATTTGAAATTACTTTTTATAGAAGTCTCATATTTTAATCCTACTTATGAAGATATGTGCTCATTGCTGTAACTTTTATACCAGCATTAATAGGGTTAAGTTGTAAAATATCCTTCTAATCTTTTGGCAGGACTTGCAGTTTTTCACATACCTGTTTAGCTCTTCTGAAGGTGTAGCATTTATTGGTTTAGATTTGTTAGCTTCTGACCAGCTGATACTGATTTAGCTGAGAAATTTATTCTTGTGCAACAAATTCAAATACTTGGAAAAAACAAAAAATGCACAAAGAATGTCCTGGTGTGATGTTTATTTCTTGGCAATAACTGACTTTATAGGAAGCAAGAATATTTGCTAAAGTTAATTCTGGTGCATAGTATTACATACCCATGTGTTACATATTGTACACAAGCAAACTGCATCATACTGTTCCTGTTTTCTCAGGGAAATGCTTTTAGTCTTTGCTTCCTTCTGAAATTGTTTTAATGGCAATTATAGGGCAAGTGCACAGTAATTAGCGTGAAATACTTAAATAATTCAAGTACAGCACTGTATTATTATTTCTTAAGCTGTAGCAATAGTATTTTATCAAAAGTTGAATTTCAAGAAGATCTGTAGTCTTAATTTATAGAATAAATGAAGAATTTTAGAAATGTTATGACTAAGTTGCACAAATGGAGTGAAAAACCATTAATGTTGTCTAAGCAAAAGAATTTTAATCTCTGTTAACTTGTAGCTGTAGCCATCATAAAACAGGCACTGAAGTGCTACTCTTGGGGAGGCATTTGGTCTCTGGCTTGCATCATTTTACCCTTTTGCAGGGGTTGCATCTGAACAAATGGGGCTCATTTTGGAAATGGAGGGAGAGGTGTCTCCGAGACATCAGACAGGCAAAACAGCAACAACGCGCTTCTGCGTTGAGCCGAGTTTCTCTATAGGAGTATTGTAGTGCTAAGGTGTTTCAAAAATGTCTAAGCATTGTGCTGAAGCCAGTGAGCATTTCTTCTTTCATTTCAGCATCCTACTTTAGCCCAATAAGGGACTAAGGAGTGTACAGCACTGTGAGCTGACTTGATGATGGGGATGTGCTGTTCACTTGAAGTAAACCAGTGCAAGCTTATCAGTATTGTCAGCCTCAGTGTACAGCATCAAACTATGTGGTCATTTTGGACTTCTTTAATTTGCCTTCTTTCCTTTGAGCACCTAGGTTAGTCTTGCTGCAGCTCTAATTAATAACCCATAAATTTAAAAATATAAACTTATGAGCAATTTCTGGTTTAAAAAAAAAAATCCACCATTGCTTTAAGTATATATGCTTAGGGCTATAAGTTTGTCCAGTTGTCTCTAGTTATGTGACTCAGCATCATAAAGCAGACTTGCAGCAATCATTAACCTTCAGGCCTTTGCCAGAGGGAGAGGGGACATCACTGCTTGTGACCCAGTGTAAAATTTGGTAGTTGTGAGAAGTTAACTTGACCAGTTCAGCTCTGTGGAGTGTCAGGACTGGAGGACATCAGGATTCCTGGTATCCAATTCCATTTGAAAGCCTGTTGGACTTTTTTGTAGCCTTGCACCTTGTATTTGCTCCTGCAGTTTTGTCTGTATTCAGGGTAGTTGCCTGAGCTTGCCAGTCACCAAAGAGATCAGAGCAAAGAGACAATGAAAACTTGTGTGAAGAATCTGTTCATTTTGGTCAATGTGAAACTCCAGAAAGGGTTGTAAAACTTAGTGTGTCTGTATAAAGCTTAAAAATCAATCTGGTTTTCATTTGTAGTGGTTATTTCTATATAATGTATAAGATGTATATTGTTTTCTGGAGTTCACTGCATTATATTTATCTGTGTTTTATGCTAATGCTTCTTTCTTTGGCCTTTTCCGTCTCCTTTTTGACACTAAATTTGCCTATCTTGTGTAACTTTTTTCCAAATAAACATCCTCTAAGAAAATTGTCTTGCTTCCTTGACAGTTGTTTCGAGAAGTACGAATAATGAAGATACTGAATCATCCCAATATTGGTAGGAGCCCTGCATTTCTGCAAACTTTTTTTTTTTTTCTGTTATACTGTTTACATTTTACTCTATTTCGCTTTATTTGAATGTACTGCTATTAACTTTTTTTTAAAGATAATAGGACAGTAAGCACCCAGTAAATGCTTCATTGTCTCACCTTCTTTATTGACTCTCCTTACAACAAGACTTTTGCTCTGAGGAGGTAAACTGCTCAGTGTAGGAAAGCCTTACATAGAGTAGGAGATGTGGAGCGCTCCGGTCTGTCAAGAACCCTAACTCCTCTCTTCCATTGAAATTACTCTTGAGACCCAAAAGCATGAGTTTCTTAGGTGAGAGTAGCAAAACTCCATTAGTTCAGTCTAGGAAAGACTCCTGCTGACTGATATTTCCAGAAAATTAGAATTACCAAGTATGTAATTTTCCCTTTCTGCTTTAGTTCTTTCACCTACCCCACAGCTTCAGGGCCCTACTTTGTGATGACAATTCTTCTGGCTGAGGAGGGCTGGACAGTCTTGTTCCAGAGACAGTTAATGGTCCTGAATCGGCCAGAGGGCTTGTTGCATACAAGGTATGGACGAGGTGTACAAGTTATTACATGCTAGGCGCTCCCTTCTCATCCCTTGAATTGTTTGTTGCTTTTTCAGCATTCATAGCTTCTGCTGTTTTTTGTTTTCTTGGGGGTGGTGGTGGGGCTGTGTTTGTTTTAAATGAATGGTTACTATTACAATCTGAGGAAAGTCAGACTTAACATTTCTGGTATCCATTTGGTTCTTAGTTGGTCAGAGTCTCAGATTTCTGACTGTGAGCAGTTTACTAGCAAAACAGGGGAGGTTTGTATGATCTTAAAGACATCTGTGTCAAATTAAACACTAATTTCAGCATGAACTCGTTTGTACAGTGTGCATAAACTTCTGAGAAAATTGTCAATTAATATGCTTTATTATCAACTGTGGTTTAGAAATTAATTTTGCTTTTTTCCCCCCTCAAAAGAATGCTAACCTAAAGGACATAAAGTTTCTGTATGATATAGTGTTATCACTGGCCTTAAATTATACTCGTTCCACGAGTATAATTGTTTGTTTGTGCTGTGCTTTTACTCCCAGCTGCAATCCCTCTCTCATTCGTTTTTCTTGCAGTAAAATTATTTGAAGTTATTGAGACTGAAAAGACGTTGTATTTGGTAATGGAATATGCCAGTGGGGGTAAGTGGATTCTTAAATCTGCGTTAAAGATAAACTGAAATGCCAGTTACATGCCTAGAAACGATTTAAGGATTTAACGGTTAATGGGTTATTGCAATCTGGCCTTCACAACAGTCCTAGCAGACCTCTCAGGGCAGACTTTCTTCCTTGCATCACATTCCATAAGGTAACCTCTTAGGTTTGTGCTTAAGGGTAGTTCCCATTCTGAGGTTTCTGCTGCAGTATCAGGAGATAATCTGGTTCTGATTCTGGTGAAATCTCGGCTTGGTGTTTATCTGCTATATTTAGGCAAGCACTGGTGCCTTATTCTATCTTGAAATTGTGTGCCAAAGCAATTGGAGAGGCAGATCTGGGAAGGGAATAAAGAACACGGGAAAGGGGGCCACAGGATCATAGTGAGAGGGATAGTGAGTGCCTGCTTGAGAAGCTGCTTAGCACCTGAATAGGAAATGTTTGAATGTGGGAAGAGAATCCAGCACAGGTCTGGATTCATGCAGCTAGGAAAGGCTGCTGTCAGACACCACAAAGATGAGGATCTGAAAGGCATTTGAGCAGCTTTATTAGAAAGAGAGCAAGAAGGAAAAAACAAAAGTAGTACAGATAATGTTAAGGGAAGCCACTAGATATATGTGAAACAAATCTGGTACATAAGAAGTTGCCGAATTCCCACTGTGTGTATACACAACATAAATATTTTCCATTATTTTGTTTGTTTCACAATGGTTATTAGGTCAATTTATTTTAAAAATTGAAGAAGCCTTAGTATATAAGGTTCTATTTTTATGCTTCTTGATTATTACGTCTGAAAAATTAAATCCAGTGCAAACAGTAAAAAGGAATTTTTATTGGCTGGTTCTATTTCCTTTCCATTCAAGAAGGGAGGGAGCATGGGGTGTGTGTTGTTTTCAAGCATGATTTGATTGTGCATGACAGTCAAAAAAACTAGGACTGATGTTTTGTCCTTGTCATGATCAGGAGAAGTGTTTGACTACCTAGTTGCACATGGAAGAATGAAAGAGAAAGAGGCTCGTTCAAAATTCAGGCAGGTATGAAATTAACGTTCACTCTTCCTTTTGTTTCTATTTAGGGTGTTTTCAGATAGACAGGAGTGTGAGCATACTTCTTTTACTTTAGAAAAATATTAATTGTTTTGATAATGTTTATTATCAAATGTTTATTAAATGTTTATTAAAGCTGCAGTGGAAAAAAATCCCTGAAGAGAAAAATATCTGCTTCCTACATGCTGTCTAAAAATAGTAAGATTGTTTTGCATTCCTGTAGTCGATGTTCCTAAGAGTCACTTTTTTTTTATTGTGACTCACTTGAGGTTTAAATCCTTTTCTGAATATTTTAGAATTTAACAGATGTTCTATCTGCAGATGTTGGTATGATGACATGTATTGCTGTGTCATGTCACACTGTTTTGTATGAAGGCTATTCTGTAATACGATTTTATATTCTTCTTACAAACTTTCTCATCTTAATCCTTTTATGACCCTGATTTTAGTGATTATTTTGGAAAAGCTTTAATTAGATAAATATACCAAGTTTGGTATTCTTCAGAATTAAGCTCTATAGTTAACATGTAAAGAAACTGCTCCGAACTTGCTGTTTCAGACTTGGTTTTTGTTATATATGTGAAAGACATATATGAAAATGTTGAATGAATTGTTCTGTTGGGGGTGAATTGCAGAGATATGCAACTGATATTTTAGAAGATAAAATCTGAGGTGATGCATATGGCTATTGGGTTGAAGGGTGGATTAATCTCCTTTTAATAGTTGTTGCTATTGGGTGCTTTGCATTTAAAATATATTTCTCCTATTACCTTGAAGAGTATGTATTAAACTTATTTTTAGTAGGAAAATGAGCTACTTTATGGGACCTTTTAGTATGTGATCTTTAATGAAAGAAACCTAGATGAATATTTTCTAAAATAAAAGCCTTACTTATTCATTTCTTACGTTCTAATGAATCATATCAGGAACCAAAATTACTAAATTATATGAAAAACTTATACTGAGGTTGAAATAAAATATTTCACTGTTCATCTTTGTGTCTTAGATTGTATCTGCTGTACAGTACTGTCATCAAAAATGCATAGTTCATCGTGATCTTAAGGTAGGTTGTTACTTATTTTACTTTTTACTGCCTGACAGTATAGTCTTAATTTAATTCTACATATTTGTTCTTGCCACTGTCTGTGAATGCCTCAAACATGTGAATGAAAGAACCATCACTTTTTTATTCTTAGTTTTCTGAAGCACAAAAATAATGTAGCTTGCCTGTTGGAACAGGGGAGAGACAAGAATAGAACATATGTTACTTTCATTCCAATTTTGGCTTTAAGGAAAGGACATGCTCTCCAGAGAATTATACCTGCTGTCATGCTGATATCTACACTGTGAAGCTGCAGAAGTTCAATTGATACTAGTCAGCACTACTTAATTAAAAAATTTTCAGTTAAAATATATTGGAAGGATATGTAAAAGGGTTTTTTCCTAGTGATTTTTAAGAAATATGTTAGATTTTTTAATCCATTTGAATTTCTGGTTTATACTGTAGTGTCTTAATTTGGGCAGAAAAATAAATCGAGGGTAAAGAGAAAATAGTTGAATTTGCTTTTCTTTATGCTTTCTGGTAATCTATGTAAACCACCAGACCATATTAAGAGTTCAGCAGTTGCTGAACAACAATAGGTACAACCTAGACCTTTAGCCTGAAGTTGTCTTAGTGCCAAGTTTAGATATCATGAGACTTGGACACAAGTCCCACTTAAAAGCTGTCTTGTGCTCTTGCTTTGATGTCTTTGTACATTTACAAAGAAAACATTTGTGTAGGTTATTTTCTACTAATGTATCTAAACACTTGTGAAAAGCTGAGGCTGAATAATTTTTAAGGTGTTTTCTTTTTCCACCAGTATCCTCTGTCTTAATTTTCTTACAATATGCTGCAGTGTTATGTGAACCTCAATCTTAAAAATCTGTTCCCTAGTATCTGTTAATCTGCCAGCTCCTGCATGTGCACGTGGTGCTGGATAATAAATCCTTTTCTGCTGAGTCTTCCCTGCCCCGGGACTGTTGTCATCTGATGGTGGAGATGCCTGGCCAGCGCTCTGAAGTCAGAATGCAAGGAAGGAAAGGGCTGGGATCTCACTGAAATCTTGATTTAAAAAAAATTCCTCTACGTCTTGTGTGGTGGTTTGGAGCCTGTGAATGTTTTGTTAAACTCCCTGGAGCTTACTGCAGCCACTGTTGTTGAGTTTTCCAGAAGGCTGCACCCAGGGACCTATTGGCTTGCCAGGACAAGCCACTTTCCCTGGTTCTCTCACTCCTACACTTGGCTGGAAATAGGGAGCCAGCCATCTCCTCATGCTTATCTAGCACTGGCTTGTTCAGCCTTGCTATACTACTGAGTCTTGCTGCATTAACCCCTGCAGTTACTCAGCATCCTGCATCTTGCTCTTTCTCCCAGAGCCTGTTACAGCTTCCACCACTCTTTCGTTTCTCAGTTCCACAGCACACACACAGCTCACTGCATTCCTCACAGGCCTGTCCAAAACTACTTTGCAGTGTTCACGCAGGAATTACCTGCCACAAGTAGTCTGCTGCTGATCTTCCTATTTGCAAGGCAGGCAGGCTCCAAAATAGCTCTTTTATTTGATTTTCTCTCTCCATCATCTCTTGGCTGGAGTTATGCTAGACTCATTTGTAAAGTTCAGTTAGGTGTAATTGAGAGCCAGCCAACCTAGCCCACAAAAAATACATTTCCCAAAGGAAAAAGGGCTAAATGTATGTATGGCTTTGAGGAGGTGTTGCTTCATCTCTTCTTTCCAAGTATTATGTCATCTGTCTTCTTTAAAACTCTTCTCATGGAGCTGTAGAGAAGGAAAAAGCAATTTTAAAATTGTGTCTGCATTCTCATCTGCTTCTGTTGACTTTCCATGGTATCAGCACACTGAGCAATTGACATTTGCAGCACCACAAGACAGAGGTCTACCACCACTCTAGATATTTTTGATAAGACTTTTTGACTTTAATAACAGGTTAAACTCTACCAAATTTAAGTTACTCCAGACTAAACTGGGAAGTTGCTTAAGAAAACAAGCAAGTTTGTCCAGGCTATTCTGGCAGAAGAGGAGGAAGTGTAAGACCCATGGGAACTTAAACTGTCTCCTTTTAACTTTTTGTGATTTATAAACAGCTTGTGTAGAAAGGGCTATAACCAATTCCAGCATTGCTCATCCCATGATGCACAAAACTTATCTTACCTGTCCTGTTATACTTTTTTGCCCTGAACATGTGACCAACAAGAGCATAATCTTTCTATTTGGCTTATTAAAAAGGTTTTTTGGTGCTTTTGTTCGAAGTAAGGAACCCAAAAGCGTGGGGTACTCGGGTAGCAGAGTACTGTTGAACCAGGAGGACTATTGTAATCGCAGAGCAGCTGCACTGACAGTACTGTTTTCACCACAAGGAAAATGAAGTCTTTGTGCAGGAGTGTAGAAGGCTGTCAAATCTGGAAAATAGCTCTGTGAGTCTGTCTGAAGGCACATCAGCTGGAACCAGCTGGGATCACAGGTCCCATGAATTTCCCATGAATTGGGAAAATAAAATATTTTCCAGGATAGAGTTTTTACAAATGGGCTGTATTTTAGTCCTGATAAAGGCGAAGTTCTGTTGTGCAGCTATTGGCTTGATATACTTGTGGTTAATTGTCTCCTGTTTTGTTCATTGAGTGTAAGTGAAATTATTAAAAATAAACCCAAACAAATGAGCAAACCCAAACAAAATCATATTTACCCTTTCAATCAAAGCAACTAACAACTAGTTAGCTGCTTCTCTGATTGTGAGCTAAGGCATTTTTATATTTTTCTGGGCTCCATTCTAGCGCAGCATCTGAGAGATGTCTGTTTGCTATAAAACTGATGTTTGGCAATGAGGTGAACCCTTTGCACTGGCTGTTTGTTGTCTGTCCTCCTGTTGAAAGAGGATTCCTGCACTGCTTAGTGCTGCTCCTGTGTTGCTGATATGCATATCAGGAGCTGAGACCCAGTTAGGTGAATAAACATTGCCCGGTTCTGCTGCACTCCTAGAAGAGCATCCTTGCATTTTGAGAAATGTACTTTTTTTCCATGGTGACTTATTAGTATTTCTGTAACTTCACCCTTTTAATCTTCTGACTACCTGTAATAGTAAATATAAGACACTGTTTACTGACTTTCCAGGTACTTGTACACTTGCATCTATGTTTATGTGATGCATTGCTGCGTGGGTATTAGTATTCTTAGATGTGTGCAATACATACATTGTGTATGAAAAAAATAGATACTTGAGTCTTAACATCTTGGTGTTGTTGTTGAAGCAAACACTAATAATAAAAGGTAGAGAATTTTTTGGTACAGAATGCTGAGATACAGTATGTAGTTAGAAGTGTTTCACCTTGTAATCAGAAGGCATCTTCTTCTAAAGTCTTAAATCCCTTCTAAAATTTATTCCACAAAATGGTAGATGATGTCTGTGATTAGATTTACTCTCCTTGGCATCAGAAGTTGGCATGAACCTGTCAAAAGCTGCAGCTGCTATTCTGAGATGTCTAGATACTTCAGTCTAAAGCTGAACTAAGATATTTCTTCCAGAAAATGAAATCTTCATAATTGATTCACTAGCTGACTTGAAGTCTATTTAGCTGCATTTAACAGTTTTACTTTCTTGAGTAAACACAGTGAACTTTCAGTCCTTGTAATGTATTTGGGGGGATATTAGTTTCTTTTGTTCTACAAGAAAGATGCAGATGGTGAATCATTTTAGAAAAAGAAACATTTTTGTATTTATTGATGATACATTGCACTGTACATATATACGTACACTTACTTTGACACAAAAATTGTCCTTTTTCCCTTTTATTTTTCTCTTAGGCAGAAAACCTTCTACTTGATGCAGATATGAACATTAAAATTGCAGACTTTGGTTTTAGCAATGAATTTACGGTTGGTAATAAACTGGACACGTTTTGTGGCAGCCCGCCTTACGCCGCTCCGGAACTTTTCCAAGGAAAGAAATATGATGGTCCTGAAGTGGATGTGTGGAGCCTTGGGGTGATTTTGTATACACTAGTAAGCGGATCTTTGCCATTTGATGGACAGAACCTAAAGGTACAGTTACAGTCTGAAAGCTTGGCTTTTACTGTCTTTAAATCTCCTGTGTCATTGGGAGCTCACCTTTTAAAACTCTGTTTTAAAGGAACTGAGGGAGCGAGTACTGAGGGGGAAGTACCGCATTCCATTCTATATGTCCACAGACTGTGAAAATCTGCTTAAGAAGCTACTAGTACTGAATCCAATAAAACGAGGCAGCTTGGAAGTAAGTCATTTCATCTTGGAAAAAAGGGGTTTTAGATTAAGAAAGCATAACATACAGTAATTTCTGAAGATTTATTATTTTTCACAATAGATACTTTGTTTAAAGGGTCCAAAAGTTTTGTTTAAAAAAAAAATTAATGAGGAATTGTCCCAGAAACAGTACAGCTTGAACATAGAGAGTGTTAGTGAATGAAAGTCTAACCTTTTAAATTGCAGCTGACTATCACTTAAGAGCATTTCAAAGTGCAATCTGCACCCCATTGTTTTGGTCAGATAATGGAGATAGTTCAAAATTTGTGGAAAGCAGGACAAGATTGTAAATATCTTCTTGGAGTTTTTCCGAAAAAAAAAACCCAAAAACAAATCAAAAATACCCTCACAAAATACAAACACAGCATTAGGCAGGGCCATAATGTTTTTAACTTACTGTTTTCAGCATGACTTTTTTAAAAATATATGTACAAGAAGAATAACTGTGATGGAAAACTGTGATTTTTGCTTGTTTTAGTGCCATAATACATGTAAACACTAAGAACTCTTTGAATGATAAGCTAATAATTGCTAGTTATTTCTGTTCAATCCTTTCTTTTCCCCCTCCTGGTAGTTTTGTTTCTGAATAGATGAAAAATTAACATATATAATAATACCTGCTGTGTCCTTCAGCTAAAATCTATTTTGAGGATTTCTACTGAGTTATAATTTTTTTTTGTTAGTAAATTGGGTTTTCTTTTCATGGGATGCAGAGTATATTTGTGCATAACTTGTAAAGTGTCTAAAAGGTTCAGTGTTTTTTAAGAGGCTGTTTTGTTCAAGAATGCTGTATTGGCATGTAATTACTGGATAACTCCAGAGCGGGTATTTAACAAATATTTGGTGTAGAGTTCACTCTAAAAGCTGCTCTGTTCTATTTTGTGATTTCTTTAACAACAAGAGATTTTTTAAAAATAGCATCTACTTACCATAGAGATGAAAGCAGAGCAGAAGATAAATAGAATGCTTTTAAAACAGTATTTGCATGAGTTAATCACCAGTGACTTTTGTTTCATCTTTCTACACATACTTGTGCAACAGTGGTTGGTGTCCCAGAGAATAATCCCATTTAAGCAGCTTTTTCTTTGTAGTGGGATGAGTTGCACTCCCTGGCGTGGATGCTACCTGTGCAAGGAAGCTTGCATTCACTGAGCTCTGTCTGCACGCACCTCATTTCAAACTGATGCTGGTTTATGACTTGTTATAAATAGGTTTAACTTGAATAAAATCTATGCTGAAGAGAATAGTGAATGATGGCTTCTACTTTACTGATATTCATTAATTATGTTCTCTTATTACTGTCTAGTGGACATAATGATAAGAGTGTAGTCCCTTGAAGATGCTGAAAGATCACTGTTTTCCTGTCTCGTGTTTAAGTTTTAGGAAAATAAATTTTTCCTTTACCAAGTTTTCTTCTGGATTTTCAGCAGATGGATTTTCAGATCTAATTTCACTTTCATTCTAGATATTGTAATGTTATCCAGTTCTTCTAAAATTCCTTCCAGTCCCTGGGGAGAGGTGTTGGATAGCAGCCTCACTGAAATGGCAAGGTTGTCAGATTGTGTGGAAGAGACCAAGTGAATGTTGTGTGACAGAGGGTCTTGAGCCAGTACCAAAACACTGATGATAATAGGCGATGATCAGTATGCTAATCTGAGGGAGAGAGAGACAGACATCACAACCTTTTTACAAGGAATATTCCTGAAATCACATTTGTTGAATTAAAAAACTATGGTATGTGGTTTGGAAAGAAATTACTGTTTCCTCTGTGAGCACTTCTAAAATACATGTTTAGAATGAAAGTATATATTTATTACAAGTTTCCAAAAGTGGAAAGACAGTGTCGTCTTAGGTGGGGAAGATTTATTTGTGCACTGTCTTTTGATTATTTGCTCAGTCCCAGCCATAGACCCTCTCAGTTCCCATGCATGTTTTCTGCAGACCATCCCACGAGGATGTTTATCAGTGACATTAGCATCAAAGCTGAGATTCACCCAGGGTCAGCACTGTATGGGTTAGGCTTAGCACTTGTCCTCTGGTAAGGACTAGGCAAATCTTTACTAAAATGGTTCGTCTAGACTTTTTCCTGGTTGCAGCAGAGAAAGAACATTTTAGAAGCAAGAGAATGTTCTTTATAAACCAGTAAATCTTACCAGGAAAAGATAGGAAGAATGCATTGCCATAAAATATATGTGGAACCCTTAACTGTCAGGATTTCAACAAATTCCTCTTTCCCTCTCCTTCAGTCTTCAATTCTTTTGTATAGTATTGCTTTGAAATTCCCACAGAACAGATTTATGCTTATGAGGTGTAATAAAGCAAATTTTGACACAGACAGGTCTTGAGCCAGACCAGATTTTTATTAGATAGTTTTCTGAAAACTGAGGGAAAGCTTCTTAATAATACCTAGTTGGTTGAAATTTAATTAGGGTTAGATTTTTAAATACCCTGACCAAGGCTGCTGCTCTTTAGTCAGCTGACTGGAAGCCCAGCTGAACTTGCACAAATGTAATATTGATCCTGGAATTGGATTGTTTGTGTCGCTTCAAAATGCTCGATTGTAAGAGCCTGTTTAAGAGTTGTACAATAACTCAGTGTGCCTCTGAAACTGTGTGTTTGAAAGACAGAAGCTAGTTTAGATATTTAACAGATGGAAACCGAGAGCAGATTACATTGAATTACAGACCCACCTACTGAAGAGACATGAAAAACTTTTAAGTGGGCATGTTGAGTTTGCCTGTTAATTCAAGAAGGATCGAGATAGGGAGTAGGATTTGAGCAGTTATTCCTGTCATCCACTTCATTGTGCTTAAACTTCATATTTACTTCAGATTTATTTAATGGTATCTTTAAAAAATTGGGACTGCAGATACTGCATAGTACTCTTTGGGGAGTCTCTCATGTTACTGCAAGGCTGCAAATATGTAACCAAAGTCTGCTGTCAAGTAGACTCATGCTCTGTGTGTCAGAAATACAATACAGCAGTATGTGTTCACAATCCCTTCCCCTTTATCCCCCCTCAAAAGCCAAAAAATCAATTCCATGGTAGAACAAATCTATAAGTCTTATTGTCAGCAAAATGTTAACTGGCCCAAGTACAAAGTTCTGTATTGTTCTTGTAAGGATACAGCTATTGGGGTCTGTAATTTGGCAGCAACACTACATACAAAGAATTTGGTTATATCAATGGCAAATTGAGTCTTTGGCTCTTTGTGAGAAATAGCTTAATTCTGTGTTTGCAAACCATATTTGGAGCCGGTGGGAAACTTGATTTGCTGGCACTTGTTTCATTCTTCTGTTTGTGTCATGAGCAGTATTAGCATCTGTCCCTAAAGAGACATGTGTGCCTGTTGCTGTAGGAGGGAAAATGGTGTTAGGTGTTTTAAAGATGAATATGCCCTTACAGAGAAATTTTGATGGTTAGGGATTCCAGATGATCACTCTTGAAGGCATATACAAGATCCAGAATGAAGCAGAAGGAAATTTTCCAAAGAATGCAGAAGAAATTTTTGGAGTAAATAACTACCTGGAATAGCGAGAGTTAAGAGGCATTTCTCCCTCCAGCCAAACAGTGAACATATTTAGGTCAAGTGCAGTGAGAAGGTCCATAGGAAAAAATGACCAGTTGGCATCACGATCTTGAAAGTAATGACTGTAGGAAGCATCAGCACGCTCCTAAAATATTCCTTAGTTTCTAAACACTTCCTTTGCTATTATTTGAAGGAGTTATTTATTGTGGTAGAGTTGGTATTGTAGTAGCATCTAGGGATCTTAACCAAGATCAGGGCACTCTGCAAGATGAGATTAAGAGACAGTGGAAGGAAAGGGGACAAAATGAAAGATTTTTTTGTGTTGAAACTGCAGGTTTTTTTCTCTCAGTAGTTCTTCTGGTATTTCAGGCAGGGGAGTTGTATAATAAAAGGTAAATTTTAGAGGAAATGAGCTAATGGAAACAAAAGGATGTGAAAGATAAAAGTAAAGAAGTGAGGGGGAAAAGGTGTAAGTGAAAGAGCAGCATTCAGATTATTATGAATTTAAAATTGTTTTTCAGCAGACCACCTAGCACATGGGGTCTGGTAAATGGAATGTTGACCTAAAGCTTATTTCTCTTCTTAGCAAATAATGAAGGATCGGTGGATGAATGTTGGCCATGAAGAAGAAGAACTAAAGCCATATACTGAGCCTGAACCAGATTTTAATGACACCAAGAGAATAGGTAAGAGTTTTACAGGGGTGTTGCATCTGATGTACACAGACAATTTTGTCTTGTAAGCCAAACTAAACTCTTACTGAATTTGACCTACAGTCTCATCATACAAGTCAAATGCATTCTTTTTATTTAAATGAGGAATTCCATTACAATGCCCTCCTTATATCTACTGTTGTGACTTCACTGAGCTGACATGAATCTACAAGCACAGTAGACAAATAAGACTACAGAATTCAACAGGCTGAAGGAAACAGATTTTGTTATGAGGGCAACAATTTTTGCCTGCTATGGTTAGACTAAGTTATTGTGTTAGCCCTGTATCTATTCATAGTTTCTATTTGCCAGTGCTTTATTTGTTTGTTGAATAACACTAAGTGTTGTATAAATTAGTGAAGAGTTGTATAATATAGTTGAGAGTTTTCAAGATGAAAATAACAATGAGAGAGGGGAGTTGCAGCATTTTTTATTTTTGCACAGCAAAAAACCCTTAGTGGGTTGCATTGAATCTTAGTTACCTGTAAATTATAAGGTTTTTTCTGTTTTCACTGTTCTTAAGTTGTCAGTAAACCCAAGCACTTATTCTGCTGATGCATCTGTCTCGTTTTACTTTTAGACATTATGGTCACAATGGGCTTTTCAAGAGAAGAAATACATGAATCTTTAGTAAACCAAAAGTATGATGAAGTCATGGCTACTTACCTGCTTCTAGGTAGAAAACCACCTGAAGTAAGTGCTATCTGATTTACATTTTCTGTTTTAACCTTTATATGTGGCTGGATTCAATATTCTGCTTGTTGATGTTTGTATTGATTATTTTGTACTGTTTTTAAAAAATTGTAATTAATCACTTATTAGTGCCTTTCCCTTTTCATATCTCCTTGGATATCTTGTTAGATATCCCATACAAAGAAATAAATTTAGTATCTTCATGTTTGCTTGTAAATACATTGAATTGCTTTTTTAAAAAGCTGTCTGTTAATCTGGCATAATTTCTGAGTCTTCTTCCTGTCATGTGTGTTTTCATTTAAAATCTGAAATGGTAAATTTGAGTACAGCAATTATTTTTCTAACTACTCAGATATGACATCCTTTATTTCTCAGAAATGCTCGTCCTTTCTCACTCATATTGTTTATAGTATATTTTATTATAAATAATTTTGTTGTAGTCATTAACAAATTGGTGGTGGAAAATCTTGCTACTGTTTTGGAATGAGATGGATCTGTAAATCTTTTGGAATCACATGGATTTTTCAAGAAATCAGACTGAGAACAAGACTTTCTTTTTGAAGGAATTTTTCCTGCTGTGTCATTGGCCTTCCTTCAGTTCCAAGACAGTTGATCTGATACATGCATCCTTGAGTGCATTTTCTCACATCTCTGAACCTGAATTCCCTTGTGATGGCAGAGCATGGAGGGAATCTGTCTAAAATCATTTTGACTCAAATTGCTTGGAAGAGGATATTGGTCTTTTCCACTGCTCTTACTTACAACTTATGCTTCTTAGATCTCAACAGACTGGTGGCTGAGTTACATACCAGTTACATAAAGATGTGTTGAAGGCCATAAAGAATCGTTTAATAAGTACTTGCTTTTTTAGCCCTTCTGACTCAGTCCAATGCATTTTGAAATTGTTCAGAAGCTATGAATGTTTTTAGGCTTTAAAATAAAATTAAAAAAACAAGGGGAGCCGTTCTGTGGCTTAGGTTTTAAAATAGCACACTTTTTGTTTCTGTCAAGACTCTTCTAATTTTATTTTGAGCGTTCATTAACTTAGCTCTAGCTGTGTGTTTTTAAACCTCATTAAACACAGATGAAGTGATAAAATTCATCTTGAAGAATATTCTACTCTGGATACAATTTGAAACTGAAAAAAAAAAAAAAAAGCCTTTAATTGGAACTTTTTACCTTATTATGCCATAAAAATACCAGTACTGTTGAATTTTGTTTATGCTTTGAAAAACTGTTTTTCTTGTAGTTTGAAGTAGGCGATTCCTTGTCCAGCAGCAACTTGGGTCAAAGATCTCGTCCCAGCAGCGACCTCAACAACAGCTCCGTGCAGTCTCCCGCTCACCTGAAGGTCCAGCGGAGTATATCGACCAACCAGAAACAGCGGCGGTTCAGTGATCACGGTGGGGATGACATTGCAACAAGTAAAGTAACATAACACAAGCTGAGATGTGCAGCTGGATGATACACCCTGGATGTGCAGTGTTTTGTGAACCTGGCAGGTCCACCACTCTGTGCATTTGTCGTGTATCCCATCGTGCTCTGCTGTGATGCTTCTATCTGTATGAACGCTTCTGTGGTAAATCTGGATCAATATAACGCGCAGATTTAATTTTTTGGACTTGATACTTGGTTGACTCACTAAATAAGACATTGTGGTTGTGTTCTGTTTAGGAACTAATGGCAAATGTTGGTCTGGATAACTAAGGGCAGCAAACTATTATTTTTATCAGTACATTTGGAGTTGGGGGGGCAAACTGTTTGGTTGTTCCAAGAGACAACGATTTTACCAAGTATTCAGGAAACATTTTCGGGTGACAGTGCTTATGTCACAAAGAAGTATATATTTAAAACAAAAAATGGAAGATGATTTTTTTCCTCAGAGAGCTGTCAAATTGCTATAAATGTTTGGCCCTCTTCTCTGCCTAATTCACATTGTTTTCCCCTCCCTTTTTTTTTTTTTCCAAAAAAGCAACTAATATAAAAATTGTTAGCTGATGTGATTTTATTTTAAGGGAATGTAGAAGTCAACTGACAGAGGAGTTTTCCCAAAGCATTTTAAAGAATGATGGGGGGGGGGAAATTGTAAAACATGCTTTTAAAACAAGCAGTCTTATGGTTTTCCGGGGAAAAGAGTCTTTCATAGTATTGAGAGGGAAAGATATGTGGCAAAAAGTACTAAAGAAAAACATCCTCTAATTCCCTTTTTCACGATACCGTACAAATTGCATGGGTTTAAAATGAGAATTAAAATACTCTTCTTGGTTTTACATACTGATTTGGAATGGGAACTAATTCTGAACTGCAAACTGGTGGTGAAGAGAGAGTGGATAAAAAGAAAACAGGCTGTCGAAGCTCAGTTTGGTAGGTTGGTATATGTGCTGAGTCTGCCGTCATAGTTGTTCAAATGCTTTTTTTGGACTCAGGGAACTATATTTAGACTATTTTGGCCAAGAAAAATGCAGTGACTATTTTTAGGTATTTATTAATACTGTTTTTATTTGGCAGTTGGTCCCTCAATTCCTCCTGCTGTGTCATACACAAAAAGGTCTCAGGCAAACAGTGTGGAAAGTGAACAGAAAGAAGAGTGGGACAAGGATGTCTCACGCAAACTTGGCAGCACTACGGTGGGATCCAAAGGAGAGATGGCTGCAAGTCCACTTGTGGGTCCAGACAGAAAGAAATCAAGTGCAGTTACCAGTGTGAGTGTGTGTGCTTTTGGCTTGTTATATTTATTTTTCCCTATTTAAACAAAATCTGCAGCACAGGGTTACTATAGACATAATGGTTACTGACTAAGCCACTAAGTCTATTTCTGGTAACTCTTACTGGCAGACAGAAATAGGCTACAGTGGATCTTTTAAAATAAACCTTTCCCTTCCCCCACCGACTTTACTTTTTGTAACACTAACATAACAGTAAGCATGAGAATGTCTGCATTTGGGCAAAGTGAAGTTCTGTCAAGACAAATAGTGGATATTTAGGGAAAGAACATAAGAACAGAGCCAATATGGAGTGGTCTTTTTCTGGTTTCTAATGCTTGTGTATCTACAAGAAAGTCCAGGGACTTCCTGAATCAGAGATTTCATCTATTGATCCTACATAATATCCCTCATGAACTTTCTCTATAAATTAGGCTGTTTCATTTTCTGAAAGCGCTTCATTTTGGACTTCAGGAATGGGGTGAGGTGAGGGGCAGCAACCCACTTGTTCTCTGGTGCGTGTGCCGGTTGATGTCACGATTTACAACCTGGTTCTTGTATTCAGAAATTGAACTAGCAAATTAAAAATTTCTTAATACTTCTGTTATGATATCATTCATAGTTCTGTAAACTGCTATCATAATGCTGCCTCAGACATGTTTGTTCCAAATAGGAGGATCAGTTTTTTCTAATGTGAAAGCATCTACTTTGCCTTGTGGAAATTCATGTGCAGTAGGATCAGTGTTTAGGATACACAATGAAAAAATATTGCAGCTACTTAGGAGCAAGAGTTCATATGGGGAGAAAATATATGCACGAATCATGATTTAATCTTCAAGTATCCTTCTTGCTATTTAAGAGATATGCTCTATTAAGTAAAAAAATTCTGGCCATCTTTTAGTACAGTAGACTGGCAGCAGGAATTCTCATTGTCCTTTGGGATTGTAGGTGCTCGCTGTCATCTTGGATATTCTGAAAAGATTACATGCATTTTTGTTGGAGTTGTTTTAAACAAAATAAATGCTGAAGTTCGTTTAACTCTTAATGTTCTGTAGGATGTGTCTGCAATACATCTGCAGAACTTGAAGTATTTTTTTTAGATTTTAAATATGATCATTGTCCCCCAACCCCTCCCTGAGAGTCTCTGAAATTATGGCTGTGTGTATTGCATGCAGGAACTTTGAGTCTTCTGAGATTAGATTTCATATCTGAGCTTTCCCAAAACTAAATTGCCCCAAAGCTGATTACAGTCATGTATGGTTCAAGCTGATATGTCAAAAGCATTTCTCTGCTTTGTGAGAACTAATTAAATGGAGTATCTTTGCTATGAAGAATGAGAAATTGATTTACTTGCTAATGGCAACTTCAGTATTTGTACATTTTTAGCTCTGTTACTATTTTGGGACTTTGAAAGGCTTTGTGATGGGCACGATTAAGTAATATTAGTGTCTAATATTGCAACAGTAGTTCAAGGTTGAGCAGCTTACACAGAAAGTGAAACTGGTTTTTTTTAAAAGTCAAACATTTAAAGTGAACTAATTTGATGTGGGTAATTTTAAAATACTTTTGTGTAACTTTGGGGGTAACATTATGTTAGGGAAGGCAGAATTTCTTGAAAACATTTATCACCTTCAGTCATATTATTCTAACTTATGAGAATTAACTTCAGAAACAGCTGCTGCAGTTGTTAATTTTCCTTACAGATTGGCTTGAAACAGTTTATTCAGTAGTCTCTGTGGGGTCATATTAATGCTGAAAAACTGTAGGTGAGGGAGACCTAAGCACAGTAAATCTTGCAGAATTCATGATGTCCTACAGTACCCAAGCGTAGTGTATTTGAAATCTTTTGCCAGCATGTGCCAGTATGTAATGTTAGCATGTTGCAACCTCTCCCGCCCTAAATTCAATATCTACTGCATTAAAAGCTGAGAATTGTACATCATGTACTAAAATTAAGCCTTCAGCTGGTAACCTGTGTGTGATAGGGGTGGATGAGAACATTTGTAGGTATTTTGTGAAGTGTATGCAAACTGAAATTAGTAACAGAAAGCAATTCCTGTCAGTATTTGCTGATACAAGACCTATTTGCCATGTTATCTGCATCATAACTTATGGGTTGACTGACACAGGTTGATAGTATTTTCATTTTCCTCTTGAAAGCTCTTTTGACAGGGGCAACAAACTGTAAGGCTGGAGCCCTTGTTGGCAAATTAATCTGTGCAGGGAAGTCTTTCAGCCAGCCATAGGTGTGTTCTCTAGGATTCCAGTTTAGTTGATCCCAAAGACAAATAATTCTGTAACACAGGAAGTAGGAATGGCATAATAATACTCAGTTAAGCAAGTGTCAGCAAAATTAAATTTCTCTGTGTTTTCCTCTTAGCATACTTGCAATGGTGAATGAGCTGTTGGATAAAATAGCTGATGATATAAATGATTTGTGTCAACAGATTAATCTAGTACGTTTGAAGACTTCAAGAATATACATAAACAGTTGAAATGCTGTTTTGATTTGCTTCTGATGTTTACATTTTTGTACAATATAATTGCAGTAGGGGAAAGTATTTAATTTAATTTTAGTCTTACTTTTCTTTTAGAATAATGTGTTCTCTGGCAGTGGAATGACAAGGAGGAACACTTACGTTTGTGAACGTTCTTCAGATCGCTATTCTGCAATACAGAATGGGAAGGACAACAGGTATTGTTCAACTTTTCGTGCTTATTAATTTGGGTACAAGAACTGAGGCACAGAAGCTGCAGGTTATGCAATTAATCAATACCATTATGAAGCATGGTATGCAATACATAAAGTTCAAGTGTATGTTTTCATCTTGTCTTCCACTGCTGTTTCTGTGTTTGTGGTGAACTTTTTAACTAAATGTGTCAATCAGCTTTTGCCTCTTTGAATGGAATCGCATTTATTACCGAGGGCTGTCTTCCAACACAGAATAAAATAACTGTGCTAACAACTAATTGCTAAGTGGGCAGATATGCTAAGGAGAACTTCAGGTGGATCGCTCTGACAGTGTAGCTTGATCCTTTTCCATTTCCCGCTGTAATAGCTCAAAAAACTGACATTGTTAAAACTTGTCAGTCATTTTCAATACAACTTTTTGGCCTAAATAATGTTTTCGTAGTGATGGTAACCAAATTGAGTCCTTATATGAGACAATAATTATGCTCAGTTTAGTATGTTTAGTTAAATGCTATTGTATTTAACAATGCCACAGTTACTGGGTTTTTTTAGATATGCCCTTTGTTCACCCTTGGTGTTAGTTAAACCCTGTACCTGACTGAGAGACGAAATACTGGCTTTAATGGAGAGTAATAAAATCCGGATTTTTTTTTTTTTTTTAGATTCAAGTAACAGCTCTTATTCTGATGTTTTTATGCTATTCAAATAAAACAGTTAATGTAAAATGAACAAAAAAATCCATAGCATGAGATGACATAATCTAGTAAACTAGTTTGGTTTTATTTTCTATCATAGAGCTTTAATTTTTTAATGATGCAAGTAATATTGGAAATAAGAGAAGTATAGGGTTATTCATCTATCATAAAATGATGAGCTAGGGAAGCTGTAAAGTACAGCTATTTAAAAAAGTTTTTAAAGTGCTTTAAGGAGGTACATTAAAAAGCAGAAAACTAATTTTCAGTATTAGTTTCAAATTACTGGATGGGTGCTTTCAAAAGTGTCTTCCCAAATTTTTGTGTAGTGTTCAAAATATTTGAAACTAAGGTAGTAAGAATCTTTTTTTTTTTTTTTTGAAAAGAAAGAAAATAACATATTTGTTAGATATAGGGTTAAAATATATGCTACAGTATTTTTTCCTGATCTCACAAAGATAGGTAGGGGTTTTTTTCCAAGAGATTTAGTACAAAAAACACTTTAAAAAGTAGGGATTTTATTTCAAAGTTTTTTATTTTACAGTTTAATTTTTTTCTATATATAGAAAATATATATTTCTGTATAAAGATTCTTAATCCCCGTTCCTTTCATTAGTGCAATGAATATCATGCTCAGTTCTTTGGGCATATTCTGAGAAATGAAGAAATTTTTTTTGAGTTTTATATGCCTTTCCTACAAGACACTGTGTTGCAGTTGTATTTGGATTTGGTGCAGATGAATGTCTTGTGTCATGGAAGTATAAATCTGAAATCTTTACCTCTTTGCTACTGGTATTATTTAGCTTTGGGGCTGTAGTTGCTAATACATTATTAATGAAATTTTACTTAGGCCTGTAGAGGCAAAGCTGTAGTTTGCCTTAAGTCATGTGACTTTTCTTTTAAAAATTAATAACACAATAGTTTTGCCACTACTTTTCATCTTTCTTGCCACTTTAGGAAAGAGAAATAAAAGTACCAGTAGAAGAAACTGTACTTTGAAAGGGTTGACTCAGCCTAGCAGTGGCTGGGATAGTCTAGAGGAGAAGTACAAATTGGTCCTTTAAAAACACAGTCACTTCCAAGTGATAGTGCAACAGCAGTTCCAAATGTTTCAAGTTTTAGATGTTTGTTTTAACTGCAAATAGAGGTATCTACAAAAGGAGAGTGTATTTCATCAATCTCTTTAAGCCTTTTGCAAATTTCTTTTTCAGTATTTTTTCCTATATCTTTTTTGTAGTTTTTCTTCATTACTTTTTGCGTGTAAGCTTTAACCTTGGGAGGAATGAAAAGGCCTAACTTAACATGTGTGGTGAATTGATTTATGGATGAACATGATTTTCCCAGAATTCTGTACTCTTTACTTTAGCTGACTGAAGCAGCCTGGTCACTCAGTCCTTCTGGTTACTTAAACAGCACTTGCTGTGTTCTGAGAGAAGAAACATTTAAAGGGTTTTTCACTAACCTTTCTTTTCCCTTTCCCTTTGTCCATCTCTCCTGCCTTGCTGCCCTGGCAAAAAGCCTGACGGAAATGTCTGCGAGTAGCACATCTTCTGGAGGCTCTGCTGTAGCCTCCGTATCCACACGCCCTCGACATCAAAAGTCTATGTCTGCCTCTGGTCATCCTATAAAAGTTACACTGCCAACCATCAAAGATGGTACTGAAGCTTATCGACCAAGGTAGGAAAGGGGTGGTTATTTCTTTAGTGCTGTGCACCTCAAAAATGCTGTTGTTCAGTTCACGATAGGCCTCAGTATGTTTGTAATCTGCTCAAAACTGTCACATTGCATTCTGTTTCGAAGCATCAGCTTACTCAAGTACTCTGGGCATTACAGATGATTTAAGCCTGGTTTTGTTCATGACAAACATGTTTGCCTACAGTTAAAGAAGTTCCTTGACTGCCTCCCTCTGGAAACTTTTGGAAAACTCAAGTTAAAAATTTGACTGCTTTAGACAGGGCTGTACAACGCGGGCCACCATAAATTCAGATGACGTACTGAAAATGTTTACCTCTCTGATTTGTAGATTGCTAAACAAATTTGTGTCTAAAAGCACCATAGTATAGTTGCTCTTACCATTAACTGCCTGAATAGCTTTACACATTTATTTCTGACAGACAATTGCTTAAGAAATATCCATTAGGTTTTTTGGCAGTGCTTGTGTTAAAGGTTTTGATGAACACATTTTTTCAGAAGAGGGCTGGGAGCACTTCCAGATTTTGCTACAGACTTTTCTACCTTTTTTCCTTTGTCCTATTATCTGTGTATACTTTAACTGCTCTTAATACTTGAGATAATTTGATTTTACAATGAAAATATCTCTTGATCATTTCTAAGCATGAATCATAAAAACAAATCAGTGGCAGATTCAGTTTTTAAAATAAAAAGAATCAACAGCGGGGTTTCTTTCCTGTCTTCGAAGAATGGTTGTGATGTAGGAGGGTTTTTAGCATAGTCTTTCTCTTTATTCATGCTTCTGTTTTCCCAGCAGTGCAACTCAAAGAGTGCCTGCTGCTTCCCCCTCTGCTCATAGTATTAGCACTACCACTCCAGACCGAACCCGCTTTCCTCGGGGGAGTTCAAGTCGAAGCACTTTCCACGGGGAGCAGCTGAGGGAGCGGCGTAATGCCACTTACAACGGGCCTCCCGCCTCACCGTCCCATGAAACCGGTGCTTTTGCACATGCTAGAAGAGGGACTTCAACTGGAATAATAAGCAAGATAACTTCCAAGTTTGTCCGCAGGTTAGTACCTCGATTTTTACGAGAAAAAAAGCCCAGCCTGTACCCAAGGGCTGTAATTGTGAAGTCTTTGAGAATTTACACTTTAAGTCTGAAGTAAATATAAATTTAGTTAGAATGCTGCTTGTTTGGTATGGTCCTTCCAGAATCTGCCTTGTTTTACTTCTCTGTATATATTGTAGCCATTATGTTTGACCAGCTCTCTGGCTTCTTCATCTTAAAGGAGCAAGAGAACGCTGCTCAAAAGGAGTTTTTGCTCCTGCTTTACAGCTAAAATACAAAGATGATAGAGTTAAAATCAAATTAATTTAAATAAACAGGGACTTCAAAATGAGTCATTATTTAATTTTTACTATTGTACTTTTTTAACTGGGTGCAGTTTGTTGCAAGGGCTGTATTTACAATGATTTTATTACTGTGCTTAGAAGGAATAGGTATTACCAAATTTTTGGGGGGAATTCTGAAATCTGTGAAGAAATGAGAAGCTTAGAAGCAGGCAGAAGTCTGGATGTCTGGAAGTAATAATATTTCAGTATCATGCACCCTCTTCTATTATGTCACCAGCTTCTTGCAATTTAAGTTCAGGATTCTGAAAGAAGAAAACCCACACATCCTGGATCTGCATTCATTCCTGCAGTGATGCTAACAGTAATAATACTGTGAGGAGAGGTGCTGGGAAAGATTTTCAAATATACTGTTTAATATCAAGTAACTGCTGACTTAGCAGTCACAAAAGCTTTCCCAAAAGGGGACTTAATTTTCAGTTTGCCTCTTTCTAACAGTGGTTTACCTATAATTCTTAAGCCTGTTCATGGATGTGTTCATACTGCATTATTGTCAATTTTACAACAAAATTATATACTGGAAATTTATCTTTCCCTTACAGAATCATGCTGGGATGTAATGAATTCTATCATTTGTGTGTAGGGGGAAAAAAAAAGATAAATTCAAGGCTACATTAAGCTCATAGTTGCAAATTTGTGAGGAAAATATCATGAATTGCATAATGTGATACTACAAGAGAAAAGAAGAGAGAAAGCTAGAAATGCAGTGATGTTCCTCATAAAATTGATTTGAGCTGATAGTGCATCAGTGTGTGTCTAAGTAATAGCTCCTATGATGACCTAAAAAAAAAAAAGGGTATGAGTTATTATTTTCTTTTTTCAGAAACCTGAAGATACAGGACTATGATCCTGCATTATTGGTATCTCCAGCACTTACATAGGTGCAAGGAGAGAATTGTCCTCTGGTTTTAAACAGGGGAAAAAAAAGTTACAGCAAATTAGTCAATTGTGGTGTCAGTGTAGGTCTCTAAACGGGAAGAAGGTATCTTCTGTTGAGTAACTAACCAATTTCAAGAGTACAGGCTGTTTTTTTGTGTTATAGCTCATTGTTATTTGCAAGGAATGGTATCTTGCTGCTTTTTTTTTAAGAGATCAAAGAATTAATATTTTCATTATGTTAAACCACAATATTAAAAGAATATTGTAAAATATGTTTAGAATTAACATATCTTAAATTGATATATCTTTAATATAGAAGAATTTACACAATTTCCTATTATGTTTTATAGTGTTAAAAGTATATTTTCCTATATTGAGGGCCTTGTAGGGGATGTGTTTGTTTTGTTGCTGGTGATGGTGGGGTGTTTTGTTGGTGTTTTGTTGTGGTTTTTATTTTGTTAAAATTTGTGTTGTTTGAGACTTAATGGCTGGGATTACATGGGTGGAGGTTCAGGGGTTTATTTTTTGCTGTTCTTTTAGTTGGATCACATAACTGCATGCCTTTTAACTTCTGTACTGTTCAGGAAATAATGGTTTAAAGCATACTTTGACTAGAAGGTGTCATGAAAGACTTTTTTTACTAACTTTTGGCAAAGGTAAATGCCTTTTCTGGTAAGTATATAAAATCATGCATAATGAGAATGCTTAGTGAATAGGGTATTGAAGTACTTTGAATCAATGGTTTATGTCAAGCAATACTTCCCTGATGTTAGTTAATAAAGTACTAGTGTTTTGAAGGTATTAAATTAATTAGATAATTGAAATTGGGTGCTAAAATGTTTGTACAGCAGCACTAGGAACATACCTTGGTGGCTTATACAATGTGTGGATATATTTCAAGCTGCTTCATACTAAAAAGGCATAACATAAAACAGTTCCTTGTAAAGCACAGCTCTAATTCAACAAGACAGAGATATGTTTAACCTCAAGCTTGCCAGCAATCTTACTGAAGTCAATGTAACAGCTGATTTGCTTAACCAGATGTTGAAGTAACTTCGTGAATGGGGCTCCAAACATTTAATCTCACAAACTCTTAGGCACATCTTACTGTTAATTATTTGAGTGTGCTTAAGCATAGGCATGGCCCGAAGTGCTTTCAGGACTGAGGTATAAAGGCCTGACCCACAAGGGTGCAGAGTGGAGCCCCCCCGGACCACCTTGACTGACTGCTCCTCTGTGCTTGCTGGAATTACATGTGGCCATTGCTCTGTCTGCAGCAGGTTGAGAACAACGTGTTAATCTTGCCATCAGTTTGAAAAAAACAAAAACAACCAAAACCAAACAATGACATGTCAGAGTTGGAAGAAGTTAAGGTATCATAAAGGGAAACTAAAATTACAGCTGTGAAAAAATACTATTAAACAGTATCAGGCTTGACATTATTATACTGATTTTTTTTTCTTCAGTAGCTATTTAACATTGTTCTAAGTGTAGGTTTTCTTAACTTTTATTTTTCACCTTTATCATTGAATCTCAACCTTAACTTTGTTTTGAGGGATCCAAGTGAAGGCGAAGCCAGTGGCAGAACTGACACCTCAAGGTGAGGAGTCACTATTAATACTTCGCTCCTAGGTCTTTCGCATCAAGGTTTAAGTGATTTCTTAAAGACTTTTAATCAGGATGTAAAACAGAATAGTGCTTAAGTTAATCTGTATTTCAAAAATGTTTTTTATTTGGGGGGAGGGGGTTTTGGTGAGGTCCTTTATATCCCTCTTTATATCCCTTTATATCTGCTTTCTTGCGAAGTATTTAATATAAAACTTTATGTAAGCCTATTTCTTTGAATAATAAAGCCCCTTGTAGGAGTTAACCAATCATTTAGGCACTTCAAATCATGTTTTGGCTTATAAATATTTAATGGTGTTTACTTTTGGTTTCAGTGGAAAATGTAATATATTTTCTGTGTGTCTGTGTGTATATGTGTATCTATTAAATTTTTACTATAGTTACATACTGTGCTCATTATTAAAGCTGCTGTTTGCCAGAAGTAAACACCTTATAGTCCCTGAGGAATGAATGTCCCTTGCACTGAGAAATAAAACAAGTGACATTCAGACGAAAGGGGTGGTGACTGCCAAATATTGACTTTGTATGGCAACCACTGTACACAAATCTATAGGTGCTTTGTTAGTAATAAAACATTCCTTCATGTGCTCATTTTCCAGTATATCTGCTCTTTGCCATGTTTCAGCATTTGGTTCTGCATTTTTGGTGTGCTTAAGCACAGTGCATAACTCTTTATTTTTCTGCTCTCTAATGAACAGGCATTGTAGTTTGCATTCTAAACTGGTCACTTACACAAAGTATCAACTTAGTTTTCTAAAAAGAAAGCCTCTATTTAAAAAAAAAAAACTAGCACATTTTTAACAGGATACACTGTATAATACACAATGCATTTATCTAAGTTAGCCCTTTTCAATTCAAAGTCTATTAGCTGCCATTCTTGGATGTGGAAAGGGAAAAGAGATTAATCAAGTGTTCAAATGAAACAAAGTGTGAAGTTGCTTTCAGCTCCTGCTTTCATTCTCTAGCTTTCTCTGCTTTTTGTCATCCTACAGTGTCTGTTTTGGGCTAAAAAGTCATTTGAGATCTTACCTCTGCCATGCTCTATCCCTTAATATCGATGTGGTTCTCTGGGGATCACACTGAAAATTAAATTAAAAAGGCTTGTTTTGACTCCTCTCTGAATAATGACGGTTTATAGACTTGTCAAAATGAGAACAGCACCTTTCCCCAGTGACAGATGGGGAGGCATCAGCATCATGAGTACCTGGGACAAGAACAGATGTAGCTGACTGTGCAGTGACTTTAAAATAATGAGTGCTGTTTCTCAAAATGCTTTCTACAGTGGAATAAGTAATCTACTTGGTAAGGAAGCATCAGATTAAGAACGTTAATTGGAAATTACTCCATTGCAATTTTGTCCGAATCATTGTATCAAATAAAATACTTTGTGTTTACATGTCGCTGTTTCTTCTGTGAAAAAGCTGCTGGCCCTGTATTCAAATAGTGATCTCAAGTTGTTTACAACCAAATTACAGCACAAAATTCTGCTTTATCAGTTAAAATAAAACATGTTATTATAAGGTTTTTTGATGCAGAGAGAGGTCAAAAATACATAATAAATGCAAAAGGGGGAAAAGGCAGAAAAGAGGGGGAGGGAATTAACTGAAGACTTGTGAATCACAGGGTGGGTTTTCTTCCTCTGCTGCTTTTACAGTATGATTTACGCTTCAGGATTGTGTCCCTCAACTTCAGTTTTGTTGATGTATGGCATGCTCCAGATCATGAAATCAGCAGAACTTCAGTCATGCTTTTACATAGATTCCACTTTCTTTGGAGCAGTATGGAGTAACGTGTGTCCGCTGCAGTTACCATTGCACATGTTGTCATCAGAACGTTGTAGAACAGGGGTTTCCAAACTTGCTTGGCTTATGTGCCACTACTGTGGCACAGTGCTGTGCTGAGGCACACGTGTGCAGGAGGTGGGGCACGACTGTTCCAGCAGTATCCATCTAACTCTTGGAATTAGCTTGTGTGTGTGACTAATGGCGGGTCAGTCGCAGTTTAGAAACCCCTGTTCAACAACTGTATTTCTCTCTTCTATCTCTTGGTTATACTGCTTTTGGTTTTGACTTTTCTGTATGTGACTTGTTCCAGGAGTGTTTCTGGGGAGCCAAAAGACAGAGAGAAGGAGGATAGTAAAGATTCGAAGCCACGCTCCTTGCGGTTCACATGGAGTATGAAGACCACTAGTTCTATGGACCCGAACGATATGATGAGAGAGATTCGGAAAGTGTTAGATGCGAATAACTGTGATTATGAACAAAAAGAGAGGTTTTTGCTCTTCTGTGTTCACGGTGATGCACGACAAGACAGCCTTGTTCAGTGGGAGATGGAAGTCTGCAAACTGCCACGATTGTCGCTCAATGGAGTTCGTTTCAAGAGAATATCTGGGACTTCTATCGCATTTAAGAACATTGCATCCAAGATAGCGAACGAGCTTAAGCTGTAAAGAGAACCTAAATTCTTTGGGATCAGGGAAGATTCACACATGATCTACACTTTGAATGTACTGGTTACGCCTAATGTGATTGGCCTGTGAAACTCCCCATGTAGAAATTGTCCTTATTGCAATAAGGTTATACATAGTTATTCAGAATTGTAAAGTTAAATCCAGTATGACCTATATTAAATAACTGTAGCTAAAGAAGTTATGTTCACATGTACAGGTAAGTATATAGAGCATTCTGTTCATTTTATGTTCATAGAGTTGTATAATAAAAAGATGACTGCTTAAATTCAGATCTTGTATAGTTGTCTAGATTTCTGCACAGAAATGTATGTTTGATGCTTTGAGTTGGAAAAGTTCTTCCCTATCATTTACATTTTTGGTGTTTTTATAAGTCTTACCTCTACCATGCGTTTTTTAAAAAACTTGTGTCCTGAGTCAAATGCACAATTTCACAACTGTAGCATGACCATTTTTAATTATTTAAAGATTGTTCATTAATTGAACCAAAAGTCGAGGAATTGGCTTTTGTTCTACACGAGACTGTTCCTGCTTACCTTTGGCTCTTATCCTCGTTATTGGACAGTGTTTAGTTGAAAAAAGAGACAAACTTGTTTACAGTGTTGGCACTTACAGTTTAGAAACTTTGTTCTGCCTTGGGCCAGCTCAGAGCTGTGGGGGAACAGAAACCAGGCATAAGTGGTGTTCTCTCTGCAAATTCCAGTCCTTACTCCTGTGGCCCATTAACAAATGTAGCACCAAAATGGAGAACCAGAATTATTTCATTTGAATATCATGGTGTAAAATATCACTTGTTTGCTGCCTTCAGAATACTACAAATTCCATTTTATGGAAATACATTAACATTGGGACTGTTTAATAGCACAAGATAATCTGAAGTGTTGACCAATTGTATAAGTTAATAATACCACCTCAGGAATTAGCTTGGCTTTTGGAACATGTGCCCCCCAAAGAGTACATGCAATTCCACGTAATATTTTACAGCTAAACATACATTGTTTATAAATGATAAATTGTTGATTTATGCTTTTGTGGTTGTACAGTTTGTTCCCATGTAACCTGTTTGTGTTTAATATTTTACCAGATTTCTTGTATTTATTCCACATCATTATGCCTGTAATGTGCAGCTTTGTAATTAGGCACTTGCCTACAGAAAAGAAAAAAAAAAAAGAGCCCCACATTTTTTTCCTTCATAATTAATGATTATAAACTGTGTAAAACCACTAGTACTGGTACATTTTAATACTTGTTCTTTTGTACTGAATTAACCATAGAGGTTGGTTGTGCAATGTTATTTAATGTCGTAATTACTGTAATATCAACATATGGGCCCCATCTGCACACTCTTGTGAAGAATAGAAAGTTCATTAAGAAATTGTCACTTTAAAAAATAAAAATTAAAAAAAAAGCTGTGGTAAACTCTGTAACCCTAAGTTAGAAGGCTGTAAGTGTAGTAAATGTGCCATTCTCTAATGGCTTCTTGACCGAGATGGACTTTACATACTGTACTGTGATGTAGCTTTCCTATGTAACAGTTATGTTCGGAAATGGACGTGTATTGTTGCCTTAGAAAAAGGGTGGTGTTTGGAAAGAAAGAACTGTAGCCCCTTTTCTTTTTTTTTTTTCTTTTTTTTTTATCTGATGTTCATTGAAACAAAATCTGATGCAAGTCATCTTGATTCACTGGTGCACTCTATTAAAACTTACTTGAACAGTTCTCATACTAAAATACTTGTTGTTTGCCCTTTATAAAAGTGCAATAATTACCACGGGTAGCAAAATAGTTAAAAGGTGTACAGGCTTCATCTTCAACGTTGTGTGAATTCAGGATTAGCATTGCAGTGGTTCAGTGATCCTGTGCTGTCAAGAAACTGTCAGTGGTTTAGAATTTCTTAGAAATGGATGTCCGAGAGCTTTTCAGAAATTGACCAAAAATCAGCCTTGCCCCAGGGGGTTGTGTGTCTGCTCAATTTACCCATAAATGTCCATAAATGTTCGGTTTTCCTTGAAAATACACAACTGGAACATAACCACAATGCTAATGCAAGGTTGTGTGTGAACTTAGTCATGAAACAAAACCCTTTGCCTTTTCAGAAGGTTCAGTGGAAAAAATATAGGTCATGCTGTGAGACAGTAGATTAAGTACTTAGGATAGCTTCCCGCTTTACAGGCACTGTTTTTCCATGGCTAACTTTGCCCTAGATTGTCACTGCTTTTCACTGCTCTGTATAACCAGAGATGTATTAATGTTCCAGAAAACACAGATAGCTTTTCCAGAGGAGAGAGCGTAAAAATTTTAGTTTTAACTCTCCCATGAAACAAGGTGCCAATTTAATGTTTATATATATGGGCAGTTTGCAAATGGCATTATTTCCAGTGGCTGCCAGCAGTGTGAAACCACCTTGATTCCCAAACCCTGCTGCCCTCCTCCTTTTTGCCTTGCTGGAATATGAGCTGTGAACCACCGAATGTTCTCCATACACCAGGTGCTTCAGCAAGGGCATAATTTGAGTGTGAAAGGTGTAGCTGCACCCAAATGCAACATTTGACTTTCCAAACCTCCTGCCCCTGGCAGGAGTAAGATGGGAAGATCCAAGAAAGAGAGGTTTTTCAGAACTGCTGGTTTTATTGGCAAGTAGAGTGTACTTAGTATGAAAATCAGTGAGATGGTGCATACTGAATCCTCAATGCCTGTTTTTTGGGTCTCTGAACAGCTGCCTTGTAATGGACCTGTTGCATATAAGTTACTCCTTGGATAAGAGTGGCATAAGCTGCATTTTGGATCCACATGTTCTTGGCTTCCATGTGAGAGGCGGTCGGTGTGGCATTTTATCAGCACAGCTTTAACTTGAGAAATTTGGAAGAGTTTTAAATGCCACGTCATGTTTCACAGGTCCAGGCAGGGATAGGGGTGCCTCAAATCTTCAGAGGGCTGACATATTCAACTGTAATTTCATGGCAGCATACCTGGGGGTATTTGGGGTGGGTGTAGGGTGAGCAGTTGGGCTCCTGCATGGTTTGGGTTGGGGTGGTTTTTTGAATTATTTCTTTGTTTAAGGTATACAGACACTCCCAAACTTAGTGCATCCCTTCTCACACAGTCCAGTTTAAAACATTAAAATGTATATAGGTCAATGAAAGGACTATAAATGTTCACTCCTGCTCCACTGAGTGAACAACACTGCTGGAGAAGCAAGTGGTGTCATTAGTGCCATTTAGTTACAATGGTGCTAAAATTCCATGAGTTAAGACGTGAGATTTTGATGCCCACTGTTATACACTTTGGACCTGTGATTCCCCTGCTGCCATGCAAATGGAGACAGTAAATCTCAGCTGAGAAATGTATTCTCTGAGGTTTTGGTAGTTGAATTTGGAAAATGACGCAAACTTGTGAATTACAAACCCAGTCTGGGGAAAGGCCTGTCCCTCTTGAGAAGATAGATAATGTTTTGCTCTCTCTGCTTCTTATTTAGGGGCAAGTATACATTCACTAATGGATCTATAAATAGAAAACCTATACATAAACACTTTCCAAAGCCCCGGAAAAATATTTAATGCATTTTTTTTCTTTAAGATTTTCCAAGGTAGCTTCCGGTTAACAAGATGAAAGATCCCATTTTGCAGCTGCTTAACAGATTATTGATATTTTACTTCTTGATGCTGCTGCTTAATCAGCATGAAGCAATTACTTCAACCCTCAAACTAAGGAAGTAGCACATGAAAATCTACAGCAGTGCAAAATTTACCTCCTATGCCTCGCTGCCTCAGAGCTCTGCACCATGCAGTTACTGTGGACCTGTGGTGCTGGTCTGTTTCATTGTCTCTTCAGCGTTCAGGACACACCTGCAACTGCAGGATGAAAGCTCAGCATCAGGCCCCAGGAGGTGAGGGGAGAACTGGGTACCTCAGAAACCCGGCCCTGCAGGCGCTGCCGCAGCCGGAGCCCGGAGGAACGAGGAGCTCTGAGTGCCACGTGCGGTCTGTGGCAAGTGTATGTCTGGGATGTACTCAGAGCACGAATGTTGTCCTGGGTTTAAGTCTCCACCTCAACCTTCTGGAGACTTAAAAACGTGATGATGGTAACAGGAGCGGTGACACCATTAATATGGAACAGGGAAAGGGACAGAGCACTTCTCCTGTAGTGACAGACCTGAGACTTAGCTCATGTCTCCCATCCTTCAGCAGGACTGGCCCACTTGTCTGTCACAGCTTTCTTTCCGGCTGGAGCTGTGACAGTGGTGAACCACCATCCTCGGGGCAGATGACAAAGCTAGGTGCAGGATCTACTTGCTGAGTGTTATGGGAGCATCTTAGGGAGACAGATTCAATGCTTTGTTCCTTGGTAAGAGAAGTCCATGGTAAAGGATTAGTTTGTCCCTGTGTTGCATTGTCCAAAGTGTTTGTATGCGTATCAATGTTGATAAATATACAAACTGGTTGAATAAATTATATCACTCCTCCCTTGATACAATTTTGCTTTTCTTGATCTACCCCAGCTTAGGAACACCGCTCAGGAAGAGCAAGTTTTTGAAGTGCAGCACGCCCAGCTGCAGAGGCACGGGGCCATCCGCCTCCCGCAGCATCTGGGAAGAAACCACTGCAAAGCTCTGCCTTTCAACGAAGGCTTAGGCACTTTCCCCTTGGCCAGGGGGAGCCGAACGCAGCCCTGGACGCAGGAGAGGCTGTTCACCCGAGGCTTTAGTAGGAACACCGATAGCAGAGGGATGATCAGGGAGTTTGGCTTTTTTTCTCTGACGGGAAAAGAGCGTGACCTCCAAGAGCGGTGCTGCCAGTGCGGTGCGTGCAGTGCCAGAGAAGGAGCTTCCCGGGGTTTCTCCAGCCGTCGCGGCGCGGACGCCGAAGCAGCCTGGGGGCGGTGCGAGGGCTACACCCCCCGCCAGCGACCCTCCCGTCCCCTCTGAGCTGACGGGGTCGAATCCCGGGATCCCCGCGGCAGGTCCCCGCTTCTCCAGCAAGCTGAAACACAAGTTCCCCGCACCAGAGCGAGGGCGGGGCCGGGGTCCGGAGCCGGGGGCACTGCCAGCCTTGGCCCCCTGCCCCGGACCGGTGTCCGCACGGCCGGAGGGGGCCGGGGAGCCTCTTCCCGAAGCTGTCCCGCCCCGGGGAGGGGGCAGCGGCCGCCTCCGGCCACACCTGTGGCGCAGCGGCGGAGGAAGCGCCCGGAGGTTGGCGCAGACGGGTCGGCGCCCGGCGGCACCATGACGGTGGGTGCGCGGCTGGGCGCCAAGGTGAGGGGCAGGTTCTCCCGCCGCGGGCCCGGCGACGACCAGGTCTCCATCCTGCCCGGCGAGGAGGAGGAGGCGGCGGCGGCGGCTCCTGGGGGCAGCGCGGGGGCCCCGCGGGCGGCGGCGCTGGAGGAGGAGGAGGGCACCGGGTGCAGGAAGGTGCGCTTTGCCGTCCTGCCCGGCTCCTACGAGCCGCTGCGCCCGCCGCGGGCCCCCGGCAAGCGGCCCTACGGGAAGAGGCTGAAGAAGTACGGGAAGGTGAGGGCACAGCGCGCCCGGGGCGGCCGGAGCGGGGACCCTCGGCATAGGGGCCTCCGGCACAGGGAACCCCGGCACAGGGACTGTCAGCACAGGGATCCCCAGCACAGGGATCCCCAGCACAGGGACCCTCGGCACAGGGACCCTCGGCGCGGGGACGCGCGGAGGGGGCGGGCGGCGGGGTCTCGGCACCGACTGTTCCGACGGGCTCTGCGAAGTGCCCCTCGTCCCTCGGGCATTTCAGTGCCAGCGCCCAGCCCCGAGGAGGGGTCAGCCCGCGGGCTTGCTCTGGACCTCCCCGGGAAGGAGCCGGTGCTGCTGGGGAGGGCCGAACACCGACCCTCGCCTGGATCAAAGAGTACAAAATCTGCCTCTTCGGAGTGAAAATGACACTAAGCTGATCCATGTGACGGGTACTTTGCCTTGCTTGGTTCTGCGTTTTCCTCGGCGTCCTTGTTTTAACACTATTCCTTAACACTTCCAGTTAATTGGCCTGCATTTTTTCCCCCTTTCTACTGAAGTGACCGAAAGAAATGGTAAACATCCCTCCAGTACATTCCTTGGCCGAGTTTGCCTTCTAGGTGTCCCCTGAAAATCACTGCTGTGACTTACAAAAAAAAGTGCAACATGTTCTTCATCTGTAACAGCTATTTTGGATCAAAACTGTTCTTTTGCTTCTATGTGGGAAGTCACCAGTCCTACAGTCTGATTTTCTTCCCACCAGAAGACGAGTGTCTTTGGTTACAAAAGGGCTGTGTGGAAGAATTCGATTATTTTTCTCTTGTTTATGTCACTTAAGTACATCCCAGGTATGTCTTGGATATTTGTAGCAAAAAATAGTTTCTGTGTTAGCAGGAAAAACCTCTGTTGTCAGGAATCTTTTCCCACTGCAGAGATTACAGATGTCAGTGTGAGCCATGACTTTCTACTGCATTCTTTTAAAAGTGATGATTTTGGTAAAGCTATGCTTGCTATGTCTGACACGCAGAAAATGCCAGTCAGCTCAACAAAGTTACTTACTTTTGAAATTGAGTTTTGAAATTGATGTCAGCATAGTCAGGAGCTCCTTCTCAAATCCTACTGTTTCATAAAGAGTTGAATAGAATATTTCATTCTTTCATGATGCATTTGATACTTTGAGTTTCCATCTCTGTGATTTCCAGGTCACATGCAGTAGGAAGCTGTCTCAAGCCAGCAGGATCAATCTATATGCTGCAGTTTAGTGAGTGTGGTTACATGGCAGCAGGTCATAACTTTGCTTCTGGTGCTGTTGCTGTATGTGCTGTTGGTATAGGGGCACTTATAACAACGCTCAGAGCACAGGCCAGTTCTCGGACACTGCGTATTCCCTTTTGTGTTGGTCAGATGACATTCCCACAGGGAAAGGTTTGCCAGTTTGGCCCTGGCATAAAGAACAACTCATGGAAGCGCAGGTAAGGTCCGGGTAGGTAAAGTTGCACAGGGCAGGAAGGAGGAAAGAAGTCTCCAGTGTGACACAGTGAGACCGGGGCAGATGTGGGAAGGAAAGGCCATGCATCTCTGCCTCCAGCCTTAGGCTGTGCCCCCAGGATCGATCTGCATTTTTATTTTGGCATTCTAACTCCCTTCAAATAAGTTTCCATAGGAATAAAACCAGCAAAATTCAGCTATATGTAGTGGTATCACGACAGCTGAAGGCTTTCATGTGACAGTACCACTGTCATCCAGATTAAAGAAAACCAAGAAATATAATATTGACTGGATTTCACTGATTTTAAAGTATTTACTCTGTTTTAGTGTTTTCCATGTTACAAGAGATGCTTTTGATCTAGTTCCACACAACCATGAAGAGTTACTAACAATTAATTATGATATTCCTCCCCAAGTGACCACACTGTATTTGTTCCTCAGCCATATGAGCAAAACCCATCAAAAGTGAAATTAAAATTAGATTAAGGTTTTCAGTTAAATAGTCTGTAGCAAGTTATCTCTTATGCGGTACACAGAGAAGTTCTTAAACATGTACAGACATGAAAGTGGATTGAAACATTCTTATTTTGGCCAAAAAAATCTTGTTTTGACAAAAAGCAATGAAACTTCCACAAATGTATTCTTAGCGATTACTGTCTTCTTGTCCAGCTCCAGTTTTTACACCTTATGTGCTTTTAGAGTTACTTACATAATTAGAATCTGTGTGTGGGAAACATGCACCTCTACAAACTAGGGTGAATTTGAACTAATTTTATTCTTGAATAGCAGCCCACGTGAAAGCCTGGCTTCCTGTGGAGGCTGCATCCGTTCAGTTTAACTATACCCTGTGGGTGTGTATTTCTATGTAAAAATAGATGGTAAAATGTTTTTCCACGCTCAAGCCCTCATTAGCTGTGGGAGAAGTTCATTTTCTGGGACGGCGACGCTGGTTGTCGGAACGATTTTGTGTGAAGGTGTTTTCTACGGCCTCTCATTTTTTTTTATCCCCTTTCCCCATCTCTCTTCGCAGAACGTCGGCAAAGCTCTGCAGAAGGGATGTCGCTACTTGGTGGTCGGCCTGCAAGGATTAGCGGCGGCCTATTCTGCTCCCTTTGGAGTGGCAACACAGGTGGCAAACTTCGTCCGCTAGCGCAGCTCCACGCGCCCCACGGAGGGGGACATGAGGCCACTGCTGCTTTCTCAGGATTAAATTTGAGACCTGCATCCGAGAAACCTCTTGGACCAACAGCCCCAGCCCCACACCCCTGTGCCAGCCCCTTTTCCAAGACTGAGTGCTCTTCTCTGCAAAAACTTTCAGCGCTTTATAAAATCAGATCGGGTCAAAGAAATGCAAGGATGAGGGAAAAATCTTTGATTAATTTAGCAGAAGTTTGTTCTCGGGCACGAGTTTGTTTTCTAGAGCTTTGTGCTATGTGTGGAAGGGAGCCAAGGAAAGATGGAAAAGCAAGTAGATGAGGGAGAGAGAAACGAAAGAAAACAGAGGATGAGAGCAGCTGGGGAGGTGGAGATGAGTTTGGGTAGGGAGAGGAATTGTTAAAGCAGTGGAGGAAACAGATAACAAAGGATCAGGAAAAGATAGTATTTCGGTTTTAGAGGTATTTTTGTGGTTTGGTGAGTGTTTTTTCCCCCGAGAGGGTTAAGACTATGAGTATGCTTAAAAATATACTTGAATGTAAATGGACTGTGGCTTGAGACACGGAGAGCTTCATTGCATCATCGTTGTTCATTTCAAACACTGGACATAATAAGCCTTTAAATCTTAAGAATGATGTAAAAACCCAGAAAGAGAATGAGTTGTATATGTCTTCTGATTTTGGGGCATCAAAGATTCACTGTGATCAGCATTTTAAACTTTTCCTCTGATACTATGAAATCTGCAGATGTTTTTTAACTGAGAACAGAGTTTGTATCTGACATACCTGTTTCTGGAAGCTGGGGCATAGTTCTGTTGTGTTCACCAGGGAAAAAAAAGTGGATTGCCAGTTGCATCCGAAAAAAAAAATACATACAGCATTTGGTGTAAGAATGTACAACTCTTGTTTATAAGAATGGGGCCAAATAACGTGCCAGCTCCATCTTCATTTCCGTATCTGGAAGTTGTAGCCAGAGGAGGTCAACATCAGATGGCTCAGCTCAGTAATGCAGGTGGAGCAGCTTCCATGTTCCACCCCCAGGGACGTAAATCTTGTATTGATGACACAGGAACAAGGTGGTTTATGGGCCTTAAAAATTCTGTGAGTTTTGTTAGTTTGTTTCTGTCAGTCTTTTGTGGTAGCAGTAAAAGACTTCCCTGGTAGCACTTTCTGTGTGTTATAGATCTTTCTAGTTTTGATAGTGTTTGTAATCAAGGAGTTGACCTCACTGGAAATTGCTTGCTTTGCCTTCTCTGAATGAAGGGGTTTGTATGTCTTAGCAAACCACACTGTATTTCTTTTAAATGTAGCAGATGAATCAAAGGTGTGGGGGGGTGTTTATCCTCTTCTCTGACTAGTCTGTAAATAAAAGTAATGAGATCCATGTCGTGTTTTTACCTACACACACAAAAGTGAGTGCACAGAGGAGGAGTCTCTCAGCAGTGGCCCAGCCAGTGAGGGGAAGCTGCAGTGTAAACTTCCCCATGTTGTTTTGCCTGTGGCCTCAGTGCCCTTCCAGAAGGACATGGTTGTAGCCCAGACTGCATGGACGTGCTCAGGGAAGGCAAGGTGTGGAGATGAGGCTTCAGTGGATCTAAGGTTGCACAAGTTGGGTTAGGAATAGCCACAATGGGATTTCACTCACTGATTTTATGCCTTTAGTTGTTTGTCTTGAGCTTCTTTGTGGGGACAGACCCATTCTTCTGATCTGCCCCACCAGCAGTCCAGAGGGTCGTTTATACCAGCTGTCTCTTCTGCAGTAAGAACAGGGCTGTCCTGCCACCCACGTGCCACACCAGCCTGCAGAGTGTGGGGTTAACTTCAGATTTTGTTACACCACTCTATCTTTTACAGTGCTTTTACAGCATGAATCATTAGACCTTTTTGTTTGAATTACTAAAGCCATGCAGGAGGGATTTGTGTCTCCATTTTTCTGTGTGAAATAAGTGTCCATCTATTTCTCTGACTAGAAAGGCTGTTCACTCATTGCAACATGCAGGGTCCAGCCCGTTCAGTGCAGGGACTTTCCACTAAGGTAAACATGAACTTTAGCTCCTTGAACTGCTCAGCACAATAGTCACCCCTGACTTTTGCCTGCTGACGTATGGTCTCTGCTCACCTGGTGCAACTTTAAGAGAATAGCCTACTTGCTACCCATACAGGACCCGAATGACACGTACGTGGTGTTTCTGTGTGAGCCTGAGAAAAGTAAAGCTTGATGCATATTGGTGGGTCAGCTTCAGCTGAGTGGTGTTTCTAAAACAGATCAAAAACAAAGAAAGAGGAGGCAGAAAGAAAAAGTAAGCAAGTTTCCTGTGCTGTTGCCATAAAACAGCTGGTGATTCATTCTCCTTCCTCAAAATGAACTGATGGTTCTCACTGAGGCTACCAATTAGTGCTGCTTATCAGTTCTCTTTGAGCAGTGATTCACTCCTCAGCTGGTGGTATGCATTTGTGAGGCCAAGCCTTGGCCTGAGGGTTTGCTACGCTCCTCAATAGTCCAGTTCACACAGCAGCATCCAGAAAATCTGAATCTGAAGGGTGAGGTTCATTTTTCAGCGAGGTAGATGGCAGAGTTCCTGTCAGTCATGGCAGCATCCCTGTTGGGCCAGATCTGGCTTAGCACTGATGCAAACAGGTGGGACAGCACAGATCCTGCAGCGCTGTTGCTAAATGTTGTTTCAGTAATATAGGAGATGAGGAAATATTCCCTGACTAACTCAGCATTGAGTGGCAGGTCAGCCCACTCAACCAACAAGAAATGGCAACCTCCATCTGAAACAGAGCTGTTGTGCTGGAAGTCTGGGAGTGACTTGGAGGAAGTTGGGCTCCCCAGGCGGCCCTGACAGTGTGCCAAGCTGGGAAGGCAGTCTGGGATTGACTTGGCTTCTGCACAGGCATTCTGTGCTCTTAGCAAGGCTGTCCTTGGAGGAGCCACCCCAGCAGGCAGAGCTTTTAACCCAGAGGTGCACACAGGCTCTTTTATTAAAATAGGCTTGTCTGCAGCTTATCTCCTGGTGCCTTTGAGGAACAAAACAGACACTTGACTCCCTCACAAAGGTGAGATGTGCTGGATACTATGGTACAGTGCATACAGGGAGAAGATTTGATTTGACATTTGAGCTAGACAAAATATGTTCCTCCCTCAGGCACCTGTGTGGAGTTGCCTCGCCTGCCAGGTTTTTGTCTCCAGTGGTGTGCTCCTGTGCTATGAGGTTCCCTTCTGATTTCTACACACCTTTCACTATGCTTTAGAACAAATGGCAGGATAAATAAGTTTGGGAAGCTGAATACATGCAAGAGTGGCAAGAAGTAGGTAGTCAGCCTAGGAATGAACTCCATAACGTGACAGCCTGGCAAGTCACTTTTAATCTAAATCCTTGGCTGTTCCTAATGACTGCTCAATGAGTCACAGAGCAGAATAAAGCATATTTCGGCTGTTTTTGCCAGAGTATTTGATTACTACTGTGGCTTACCGTAGGCTCTGAGGAAATGACAAAGGACTCATAGCTATTGTCCTTTGTCCTGCAACATTAGCAGCAAGGAAACACTGTAGCACAGCTTGCTTTTGAAGTGCAGTGACTGAGGAGAGCTGTACCACACCATGGCACACCAGGTTCACTTCAGGGATGAATGACCTTTCTGACCTCTGCCTGTCGGTAAGACTGGGACAGGGGCAGGTTTTGTGTTGGGGTGCTGTAAAACCAGTTGTCTCTTTTTCTGAATCCCAAGTCCCTTGTCAGTTGGACATTGGCCTCTTCTGAGACAAAACTGGTCCTAAAATGTGAATGAAGTTGCTGCAGTGACCTGTACAGTGTGCTTTGGAAATCTTTATTTCTTCGAGGAGCAGTAGAGAGTCTGAAGAGCTTGTAGACTAATGGAGATAATTAAATTAAAAGGAAGTAAAGGAATAGAATCCTTGCCTTCCTTCTCCCTGTAGGAAGCAGCACGAGGCTGACAGGCTTGTGCTGGGATGAAGTCTAGCCTGAGCTCAGAGAGGGTAGTGCACCTTCCTGAGTCCTGCATCACATGTGAGGACAGGGACAGGGCTTTTGACTTGTTCAGCTGGAGGAGGGAAGACTTATGAGAGACTTGACAGCAGCTTTTCAAGACCTAAGAAAGGGTTGCCAACAAGTTGGAGCCAGGCTCTACTGCGGTCTGCAGCCAGACAGCAAGAGGCCATGGTCATAAATTCAAACTGGGGCATTTCCAGCCAGGGACAAGGGGACACTAATATGATCAATAAACATTGAAAGAAGAGGGTTCTTCAGGAGGCTGGAAAGTGTCTGTCCATGGAGGGTCTCAAGGCATGACTGTTCAAAGTGGAGGACAACCCAGTGTGAATGCAGAGTTGACCCTGATGTGAGCAGGAGGCTGGAGGAGAAACCTCCTGGGATCCTTCCAGTCTGGATGAGGCTGTGAGTGGAATCCTGCCATGGTAAGCAGAAAGCTTATAAATTTACCTACTGTATGGAAATTTAAAAGACTGATATCCTCACCCTTCCTAGGAGCGCTGACGCTAAGAATAAAGCTTTGCTTCTGGTAACAAGGAGCGACTGGTGGAGGTGGCAGCGCAGGCTGCCTGAGGAGCTGTTTGGCTCCCAACAAAGTTTCCCCTTCCCTGCGCTACACCGGCTGTAAGGCCTTTACTGCCATCTCCTGGGAGAGAAACAGATTTCCAGCCTTGTTTGCCTGCCCCGTTGTTCTGCCTCATCTCCTGCAGGGATTTCCTGTCTTCCACTGGGTTGGCCTCCCGGTTTGTCCAGATCCATCCTCAGGATATTGGGTCCCAGAAGTGTAATGTGTGTCTCCCGTATACCAGCGTTTCCTACCCAGTGGAATCCTGAGCTTCCTGTGTGCAAGTCTTTCAAATTTGTAGCCAAAGGAACATATTGTTCTTGTGGGGGGTTTTTTGTTTGTTTGTTTGGTGTTTTTCCTGTAGCACCTAAAAATGTATTACACTTTGCCCTGAAGTTCTTGCTGTGCCTTAAAAAAAATCATTAAGGATGCTTCGCTGAAGGTGAGGGGATGAGCCACGGCCATTTCTTGTTTCTGAATCTCATCTTCTGCTGGAAAAATGACAGCTGCCTATCTCAGGATGTGTGATTTTGAATGGAGGGCAGCAGACTGGAATGGCACACTCCCCCAGGAGCTGCCTTGGACTCCAGCTCCAGCATGCTGTATATACTTTCCTCCTCATGCTTTCTGTTTCTGCTCATTCTCCTGTTTCTGCTCCCGTAAAGGAATCCTTGCTCCTTCCTTTCCCTGGACACTAAACTAGCATCAGATTGTTTTTTCAGCTGTGCCTGAATTAGGGAGGGGACTTTCCTGTCCTTGGTGAATCCCATCCTTCCCTGTGATGGCTGCTAAACCACAGCTGCAGAAGTATGTTAGTCTTTGTGCTGCACAACAGATGCCCTGCTCCACAGAAAAGCCTCTCCTTTGGTCCTTGCCTGCTCTCCCAGATGACATGTAGCTCTACCCTGACTATTTGGACTGCTAAAGCTGCCTGATGGATATTGTATTCACCTGGAGAATAGCATTTACAGAACGTGGGGAGAACTTGAAATGTCATTGGCCTGTGATAGTTAATACTGGGCCAAACATTTGCCTAGAACAATCATTTCTATATCGTCCTGGTGCATTTAGACAGACTGAAGTTTAGCATTTGACTGGAAGAAAAAGACAAATTTTCAATTTATCTTCCTAGTGGCTGGACAGTGACCAAAGTAGCCTATCAACCTGTCTGGTTTTTAGGTACATATGGTTGTCTGTATAGGAAAAACCTCACCATAAAAAAAGATCCTTTTATCTCACTGCTCTGGCTCCATTAAATGGCATTTATCATTAATGACTCTATTTATAACTCTATCATCACCAATTACTCGCCTGAGATTTTTTCCATACATGAATTTCACTGAGCTCATTTCTAGTGCATGACTCACTGAACTCTGATTTCCTTCAAGATTTTAAGAGGAAACAGCAATGCTTTTATCCTCCTCTCCTCTTTGTGAAGGAATCTTTTGAATTTATTGGGTTTTATAACTTCTGAAAAAGGATATAATTTGTCTGTGTGTGGGTGTAATATGACTTTTATCATATCTTGTTGAAATCATCCTATGACCACATACTTGGCATGTCATCCCCTCAACCTTGCCTTTTGCTGAATTATCAGAGAGTCACTGAAAAAATAACTGCCATATCCCCAGCATGGGCATTTAATTCTTTCACTGAGACAAGCCCAGCCTACATTTAGCTCCATCCTAACACTCTATCACCTAATTGAGGCCAGCATTTTGCTGTCTTTGTCACAGAGGATTTTTCCATATTGTCCATCCAAACCTACCCTTCAGTGCAGTATATTATGCCTTTCCAGAGTACAGCACTGTGCATATATTGAAAACCTAGAAGATCCCCAGTCACTTGTCTTTTTTTTGTGGAAACAAGTAAAATTCTTCAGCTCTTTCCTCCTCGTTCATCTTAGATGTGTGATTGAGCTGCTGCTACAAGAGAGTCTAGGTTTGCCTATAGAAGAATTATCTCAAATCACCCACTGCATCTGAAGGCAGATATGTCATTACTTTTTCTGTAAAATTTGTTCCACCTGAAAATTTGTCCTGTGCTTCTCAGTTAACACAATGCTTTTTCAAGATAGGTCATCATTGCTCACTTTCATGACTGAGAGAGCCTGGCCCCAGTTTGCTGCAAGATTGGCACTGTGAATCCTTCATCTGATCAGACACCTTTCAAGGAACCTGAGGCAAGAACCTGGTGCAGGGAATTTCAGCACAACTGTCCTGAAGTTTGATGAAGTTAGAAGGAATTGAAAACACAGTCATTTCCTTTTAGGTGCAGGAATACTCTGGCTACGACAAATACAATTCCATCACACAAGATGCTGTGTTTGGATTGTAACAGAACCAGTACCCACACTTTGTCAGAGTGGCTCAATTCACACTGCTTAATAGCAGAAGGAGCTGATGGCTCCTAGGTAAGCACAGACATGCCTGGAATGGAGGATTAAACAAACCTGCTGGTCAAGCTCTTTACTGGAGGCTGTTGGAGAAGTGCCTGGTGCATGAGCGAAGAGGGCTTTTCTCAAAGCCTGCAGTCTGAGACCTGAAATGTTTAGCCACAACCATGCTCTCTGCAGCTACTTCTGATTTTACATTCCTTGCATCATGGCAAGAAACAAGAGATTATACAGATGCTGCTGCCTTCTGTTATTTCTTTAAGCTCCTCACCATATTCTCCAAGAAGAATCAGGGCTGAATGTAACAGCAGCTATTTGGGGCTGGTCTGAACAAAATCTCCTTATACTCTAGGTCAGTAGACCTAGGAAGTGAAAGTTTAAGGTCCTTCTTGGATTTAGAAATATTTTTTTTCTTTTAACTAATATCCTACTGTTAGCAAAGGTGAGTTATTTCTGAATTTAGTTAACAAGTCCTTCAAACTAAAAGAATCTGGTTTTGTACACCACTGTGCTGCCTCACTGCAGTCTTCAACATCCTCATGAGGGGAAGTGGAGGGGTAGGTACAGAGCTCTTCTTCACTCTCCTGACCAGTAACAGGACTTGAGGAAACAGTATGAGCTGTGTCAGGGCAGCTTTAGGTTATGCATCAGGAAAAGGTTTTCACCCAAAGGGTGGTTGGGCACTAGAAGAGGCTCCCCAGGGAAATGGTCACAGCACCAAGCCTGACAGAGTTCAAGAAGCATTTGGACAATGCTCTCAGGCATCAAGTGTGATTCTTGGGGTGTCCTGTGCAGGGCCAGGAGTTGGACTTGATGATCCCGATGGGTTAGTTACAACTCAGCATATTGTATGATTCTGTGGTAGTGTGTAACTATGGAGGAGCTGTAGCTTCTCACAACTATACAGGTTCCTACTTCTCCCTACTTTATGCTGGCAAGGTATATATACACACCAGACCTATTTTCTCTGGCAGCCAGATAAAGCAAGCAAGCAAGCAGTGAATCACCCAGTTTTCTTCCTCTTATCCCAAATTCTGTTATTTTGATGCCTCATAGACAGAAGTTTGAAAGGCAAAATCTTTCTAAAAATTCTTTTTAGTAGAGAATACTGCCAGTGCTCAAGAAATCAAATTAGTGACTCACTTTTGCCTTAAGCTTATGAAAATAAGTATTAAGGTTTGTCAGGAGTGGCCAATTAATTTTGTTCTCATTTATTGCATTTGATCCATCACTTTTTTGTTAGATTCTAAAACCAGTTTGTGGTTTTATTTTTATCTCTTTAGTACTAACCTTAATGTGTTTTGATTTGTGCTTGCAAGCACTGTTCATCAGACAGTCACTGCAGTTTTGTTGAACATTTGCTAATACATTAGATGTCTGCTTCCCCTTACAGCATTTTTCTACTCCTGTAGGTGCAGTTGCAGATTAAAGATCTCTGTGTGAATTCAATTAAGTTCAACAAGATATAAGAATCCATGTTAAATGAGAAGGTTAATGGTTACAAAGAGTGTTCAAGGGCTCTCAGTCTGCTCAGCGTGTTTGGCTCTCCTCTCATGTCTGTGATGGAGTCACACAAGTCATCACAAGTAATTAGTTTTGTCTCAATGGGTCAATGATTTGAAGGTGGTGGGGCAGGTCTGGTCAAACCAGACCAAGCAGTGTTGCTATGATTTACCTGAGCAATATGGGGGGTCTCAGGGGTATGGAGGACAGGGTGTGTCACCACGGTGAGTGGTCACAGCCTGTCTGTACTGCAGTGGGACAGCATGTGATGGATTCAGGCTTGCTGATGGGCAGCTGCCACAGCTTCCAGGAGCAAGGGAGCAAGGAAGGCCCATTAGTGTGGAGATCAGCACTGCTGGACACACCCCTCGAATCTTCCTGCATCAGTCCCATCTCAAGTGCATCAGTTCAGTCTCATTTCAGACTGTCCTTTTAGGGATACAAAAGGGAGCAGGAGGGTAGGGCTGTACTGGTGAATGGAGGAGGAAATCTCCAGTGTTTGACAGAACTCCACATCCTCCTGGAGGACCTGGGGAGCTTACAGGGACCTGTGATCTTGAGGCCAGGCAGTGTGAACGAGCAGGATAGAAAGGAAGCAACCCTTAGAAGATCCTCATGCCACAGATGCAAGACAAATATCTTATCTCATAAAAAAAAAGAAATTCTCTCAGTAAAGTAGCATAAGAAGGGGTTTCTAGTGATGTGGAAAGTAAGCAGTTAGCAGACTATCTCTGCACATGCCCCCCCTGCTCAGTCCAAGAGCAGCACAAGGCTCTGCTGATCAATAGTTAATCTCCAGAATAAACTGGGCTTGGTCCAGGAGTAAATTCAAAATAAACACAAGTCTTGCTTATCCTTAATGTCATGGTCTACTCGAGAAGGGGAAAGGTCTCATAACCTATGACTGGTATTAATGCATGATTTAAACTGCAAAGTGGTGAACAAGAGGACAAAGGGATTGCCCTCCCTCCTACCTTTTTCCCCAAGCTAATGTTACCAGAGACCTTCACCCCAAAATCAGTCAGTAAAATACAAATAACAGGGAGCAACCACACATAACAGGGAGTAACCACACAAGCTGGCTGGGAAATTGCTCAAGTAACACTGAGCATCCTGATGAGGAACGTACATGTTACTCTCTTCTGTACCACAGATGGCCAGGTGGACTGTTAGTGTCCCAGCGCTGCTGCCTGCTCAGCACCCCTCATCTGAAAGAAGGAGGCAAAGACACCTACAACAAAAGCAGATTGATTTCCCTTCTCTGTCCTCAGGCTGATTCTCATGTTTCTCATGATTCTCAAAGAATCATGTCTGATTCTTAGGCACTATTTGTGTCATGGTTTCATTTTCACAGTCATATCCTGGTCCTTTTAATTGAGGACTCCTCTGTGGACTCCTTTCTTGCCCATGAGGAAGATCAGGGTTTTGGGGGTCTTGCCAATAGACATGGATCTGCTGTCACTGCCTTTGCTTCTGACATCCATCACTTTGTCTTCATCCACCAGCAGGTTATCACAAATCACTTTTTGCCAGCTACAGTGATTCCAGTTAGCAGGAATATTTTCTGGTCCTGGCCTGTGATCAAACCCACTTCTTGAGAGAAGACAGCTACGAGGAGCACTCCTGCCTTAGCTGCCCACACGCCCCTGTTGTCAGAGAGGCCCACAACAGCCACATCTCCAAGATTCCTGTCTGCCAAGATGGTGTTGATGTAGTACATAAAGTAATGCATCACGGCTCAGCTGTCTGCATCTTTCAGAAATGCCCAACACCAAGCTTCCCCACTTTCCACCTGCTGGGGCTTTGGTCTCAGCACACTGATTTCAATTTGGGGATTTGGTCTTCAGATCCTGGCAAGCATGAATGGGGGAACTGGGGGAAAACAGTAGCCAAGGCTCTTGCTTTGCCTGTGAGGAGAGGCCTGTGGTGACAGCAGTGTTCTCCACTCCAGCCTGTATTTGATGTCATATTTGCCTTGTAGCTGGGTATCCCACAAAGTCACTTCCCTGCAACTCTGCCAACAGGAGGGAAGCTCTTGGAGGGGGTCTCACGAGTTTAGTACCAAGCAGCTGGGGCCACTGTGGTGAATATATCCCAAATATATCCCAAAGCAGCCGAACGCCACGGGACACCCCTTCCACATTAGGTGCCCACCACATTAGGCTGCTCGTCGCACCAGTTCTTCGCCTCCATCCGTCCACTCGTTCCCCGCTTCTCCGAGTCAAACCAAACGCACCAATTTGACGGACTCCGCGCATTTCCACACAGTCCGCACTTTTCCCGTGGCACTGCTTCTAATAAAAGCCCGGATATCAGAACAAACGCATCCAGCGCCGGCGCTTTGCCGAGCCGGACGCTCAGTCCTTCACTTTCCGCGCTGTGACCGCCCTCTTTCCCTCAGCGGAGGTCGCGGCCCCGCTGCCCCCTCAGCCCGGGGCGGGTGCCAGGCGGGCGGCGCCGGGGGCGGCCGGAGGGGGCGGTGTGGGGCCGCTCCGCCCACGGCCCTTTCCGTCCCGGCGGGGCCGCGCCGAGGCCCAGTCGCCATGAGCGGCTTGCGGGGCTCGCTGGGGCCGGCCCGGCCGGGCTGGGTGTGGGGGGCGGCGGCGCTGCTGGCGCTGGGCGCCCTGCTCGGAGCCTGGCGCTGGGCCGGGCGGCGCCGCCGCCGCCGCCTGCAGCGGGTCGGGACGGTGCTGAGGCTCTTCGTGTACCCGGTGAAGTCGTGCAAGGGGGTGTCGGTGCGGCGGGCGCAGGTGACGCCCATGGGGCTGCGCAGCGGGGACATGCGGGACAGGTAGGGCGGGGCGGGGCGCGGGGTTCCCCGCCCGGGGTTCCCCGTCTGGTCGGGTGCTTTCCTCGGGGCCTGGGGAGAGGCACCTGCTGCTCCGCGGGTGCTGCCGGGCCCGCCATTAACGCCGTCGGGCGCGTTTCTGTCCCCCCGGCCCGCCGCAGGTTCTGGCTCGTGATCACGGAGGATGGGCACATGGTCACGGCTCGCCAGGAGCCGCGGCTCGTCCTCGTTTCTGTCGGCTGTGACAACGGGCACTTGACCTTCGATGCCCCAGACATGGAGAAGCTCTGCTTGCCTGTGAATGTCCCCAGGAAAAACCCCGTCCATAACTGCAGGTACCGAAGACGGTTTTTTTGGCCCCTTCCCCTCTCTGTAAATACTGTCTTTCTCACATACTTTACTTTTCAAGATTGTGTGAGGCTTTGCATTTTCTAATGCAGAAATTGGAGGGGGAAAGTTGGGTGCTTTTGCATCTTTTCTGTGGGGGTGTGTCTCCCCATCTGGATAATGGAGAGGGACTTCAGACCAGGGCCTGTAGTGACAAGATAAGGGGCAGTGGTGTTGAAATAAAAGAGGGTAGGTTTAGATTAGATAAAATGAAGACTTTTTTTTACAGTAAGGCTGGTGAGGCACTGGAACATGTTGCCCAGAGAAAATGTGGCTGCCCCATCCTTGGCAGTGTTCAAGGCCGGGCTAGATGTGGCTCTGAGCAACCTGGTCTAGTGGGACATTTGCCCATGTCAGGAAGGTTGTCCTAGGTGATCTTTAACGGTTCCTTCTAATCCAAACTGTTCTGTGATTCTGTGAAATTCTCTGTGTGTTACACAGGAGGCCAGGATTGACTGTCATAACAAAAGGTCTGGTTTTAGTCTGCTAAACACTGGTGAAAACAAATCTCAGGAAATGATGACACAGTATCAAAGACCATGCATTATACATTAGCCAAATGAACTGTGATCTTGCATCTTCATAGAAAGCTGTGTTTGCTCGTTTGTTTTTACTTGTAGTGTTCTCACTTTCGCTTGGGTGAGCAGTTGCATCTCAGAGCCTCAGTCATGCCCTTTGGTATTTCTGGATCACAGCTAAAATCTGCATCAGCATTTTTGGATGCACACTGGCCATTCAGAGCTGGTGAGATGTCAGAGTTTAGATTCCCTCACTCCTGTCTGTAGGCATTTAACTGAGGTGCCTCGATTAAAAATTTGGTTGCCCAAGGCTCACACTTTGGTCACAGGAGAAAGGCATCCCTGGAGACAAAGGCATCCCTGGAGACCAAGGCATTCCCTGTAGTTGCTATCTAAAAGGAGTTTCGGGTGGATGGGTTGCAGATTTAGCTGTGTGCTTAGTGTTTTGTTGTATGACTTCAGGCCTAGTTGTTTTATCCATGTATTGAAATCCATGCTGGAAAACTGCCAGGGGGAGCTGGAAAATCTTTTCTCTGCTACAATGTCAATTAATACTTAAGAGTATTTAATAACTGTAAATGGTGTTAGTCCCTGCAAAGATACTGGTCAGTGTTTGTCCTTTGGATAGCGGAGATGGTTAATGCACCAGGTGCTATAATTAAAACTGAAAGAGTGCTGGCAAGGAGCTGCATTTGCTTGCTTTTAGTATAAATCTGTTGCTGTGGAAACCCTTGATCAGCATAGCTCAGTATCTCTGTTTATACAAGGCAGGTGCAAGTTACAGATAGTAGCGTTTCTCATGGAGAAATGGAACAGTCTTTTAAAAATATGTGTACAATGCCTATGTGTTAGCCAATGACACATGCACTACAAAAACTTCCTTGTGCCATTAGAAAAATATTTAAATAGCCTAATACGTTTCAGTAATGAAAAATTATCTTGGATTTTCCAACTTTAGAGCTCCGTGATTTGTTCTTCCAATTTTTTTTTTTCTTTCTTTGCCTTAATAAACTTGCACTTTCTGCCTTTAAAACTGCTCGAATTTAATAATCCAAATTATCAAAAGTTAAGTGCATGTAAACGGACTTTAAGAATTACCAAGTTGTCTGGCATTGTGGGTGGTGTCGTAGGATGTGAAATTAGCAACACCCATAGTTGGAACATTGCATTGTACTTCTCAGAAGGGATCCTAAGGGTTTTTATGACTCTTGCTGTGCTTAAACAATTTGCCATTTGTCAGCTCAAGGCTGACTCTTTCCGATCCATCCGTAAGAACGAGGTTTGGGAGTAATACTGTGTTCAGAGAAATGAAGATTTGGGTTTTGCTCCCAGATTCTTCCCTTCCAGCATGTGAGTGTGAGTAGCTGTCTTGCTGCACAGTGTGCTCTGCCGGCTCTGCACAGACTTGTGTGTATTCCAGCCCTGGGCCAGCACGATGCCTTGACATGGGTGCTGGCTTGTGCCCCATGGTTTGGAGCCAAGGCAGTGCAATAGTGCCTCTAACTGCAAAGGACTGTGCAGATGCCAGTCTTGAAATTTGCTAACTCCAGTTGCATATTTTATGTGAATAATTAAAATCCTATCTTTGAGAGAGTCAAATGCAAGACTGAAGCCAGTGCATAGGCACATCTTCTGTTTGTGCAAATGGTAGAGGGTTTCTGTAGCACTCTGGTTAAGAAACCTTGTGCTCTTCATTTGTGCCCAGTATCAGTATGTCTGTAACACTTGGCTTGCATGATCCATTCCTATGGGATCCCTATACCACCGAGTGCTTAGGATAGATCTGCTTCATGAGTGGAAAACAGTAGTGTTTAAAGCTGTAAGACCCTCATGTCTGTTGACCTGCCAGTCAGAAGGCACGCAGGGACCGTGGAATGGAGGCAAGAGAAAGATTGCTGTCTGGGGCAATGGCATTTAATCCCAGCCTGTGTTGCGGAGTAGAGATAGGAATCCCAGCAAACAGGGCAGGGATATTGCTGCCGGCACCCTAAGGGTTCATCTCTCCCCCAATGAGTAGAAGAGGGTTCCTAGGGGCTAACTCTGCGTGAACTGTGTGGGCATCTCTGTGCTTTAAGCTGGATATGATTGCAGAGGTATAGGAAACTGCAATGTGTTTGGGTCAAAATGGCTACTTTGAAGAATGTAACAAAACTATTCGTGACAGTTGTTGAAGTTTATTGAGAGGTTGAGTTGAGATCTGCATTTTCTGGCCAGGAAAGTGTTCCTTGCGTAAACTTGTTTGTATTCTGGTGCCATTGGCTTTTTGTGCACCATGGACTTTGTTTCCATTATAAATTTTTAACCTCTCATAAGATACTGATCTATTTTATATGCGAAGTTTGAGTTTAAGTTTCACTAACCTCTAGCTAAATTTTTACAGCACTAAAATCTGAAGGAAAATTTCCTTCTCAATTAGGGGCACTTACAATTAATAACACTTGTATGTGTCAGTTTTGGTACCTAATCATGTCCTTTCAAACTATCGTTTGTTTTCTGAAGTTAGTTACTTTTCAGTTGATGGTGTTGCAGTCACATGCAAATATAAGAGTAGACCTGGTAAACAGGTGAGTTTGTTACTGGCCATTGATGTGACAGCTCTGGGCACCTTAAGGCTATTTCAAGGCTTATTTCACCAGCTGGTATTGTCCAGCCATGTCCATGTTACTTAGCTTTCTGAAACACAGTGGCCACAAGGAGATTGCCCCCTGGGATTGATCCTTGTGCCAGATGCTGAAACTAACCTCCAGCTCGTTATAATTCAGGGAATTTGTTTTCTGTATATTGCTAATACTATTAAAACATGTTGTTTGCCTTCAAATAATAAGCATCATTGAGCCTTCATCTTTCCAGCTAACTTGCTAATGTGTTACTCTTCAGGGTGTTTGGACAGGATATCCAAGGCAGGGACTGTGGTGATGAAGTGGCTCAGTGGATCACCACTTTCCTGAAATCACAGCCCTATCGACTGGTGCACTTTGAGCCCTCCATGGTGCCAAGAAAGTCAAAGAACACAATAGACCTTTTCCGAAGCACAGATGAGGTAAATGAATGTTCTTTTTCTCAGAAGTACTTCCTTTTAACCATTTCTCACCCACCAAAACTTGCCTGTTCCACCATTGGTGATTGAGCCCAGTTTAGCAAGGTGTGTAATCATGTAATTTAACCACGTGAGTATTCTCCTTTTCTGTGGTGAGGTGACTTGCTTAAATTTTACTTCTAAGATGTTGACCATTTGCAGCTAAAGACTCTGAAACTGATATTTGAAAAGAGGAACCTTTTTTGTCTCGGTGAATAGAAAAAAGTTACATTTTTAAAGATGTTTTGATGGTGTAATCTGTGTTGCATAGAAAGCCTCCATTCCCTATCTTTGTTAGATCTGAGAGTGTACTGATACAAGTTGTTAGTTCATATTTTGTTTAAAGGAACGATACTTAACCCAGGGGCCTTACAGCTGTGGTCTTAGGAGTTAAAATCCAAAGAATGTTACAGAAGTTTCATCTCTTTCTGTGGGAAGAGGCTCAGAGCTGTGATATTAGAGAAATTTAATGCAGGTATGGAAAGGAGGTGTTGTGCTCGGATATCCTCGTGTCATTTGAGCCACTGACTCCCTTCTTCTTGTTTGAACAACTCTCTCGGGTGAAGGTGGTTTGAACTGTCTCTGGTGAGTGTAAGGTTTTTAAACAAATGAAAATTGTGAGTACCTGGTCTTACTGATGTTATGATTTGTATGGCATCAGTGTCTTGCTTGTTGTTGCACAAAGAGAAAGAAGGTATGTTCAATTACAGACTTATAGATATGCTTTTATTACGTAAGGACACTGAGATCAATACAGAAGACTTGGTTTCAGCAAAAGGGATGTGAGATTAGGAGGGGTGACATTCAGGAATCCCAGCATGAAAAAAGGGCAGAATTTTTTGTATAATTATTTCAGTAATCATCATGTGATGGTTGAAAGGCATGTATAAGGATAGGAGGAAGAATAATATAAAAGAAAGACAGGAGTAGTATACACTAAAATTCTTGCCAAAAAAATTTTTTTTTTTCCTGTGGAAGTCCACTTTTAGTATGTTTGTGGGTTTTTTTGAATACTGTTCTTTGGCCTTGTTTGCTAATATGACAGCCAAGCAAACTTAGACTGACAAATAGTTGTAACTGAGTATTGCTGCTCTAGATGTGGAACGCCCTCTTGGAGTTGTGATAAGGCAGATTCATTAGTTAGAAAAATCCAGTTAGTTCATTATAGTCAGCTGGGTCAGTTCTGCAAGTCTGTAGATGTCTTGAGTATCTTTCATAACTTACCATCACGTTTTACTAAAATGCTTGATTCTGTCTGTACCACCTGGGATAAGCATCTGGGACATGCATATGGTATAACTTTGTAAGGAATTGTGGTAGCTTATATAATTTTGGTTTAATTCTGTAGGGAGAAGTTTAATTTTACAATCTGAGCAAATGAAACTCGCCATGGTTACTGAAATAGGAAAGAGCATGTTGTTTCCCTTGTTAACATACTTCCAGGAAAATGAAAACCTGAATGGAGCAGCCTAACAGGCTAATATGTGGCCACTGGCTCCAACACACCTGTCCTTTTGCCGTTCCATAACTTTCCTCCTGTGCTCTTTCAGCAACCTTAGGGTTTGTTTGTGTTTGTTCATGTAGGTTGCGTATCCTGACTGCAGCCCAGTCTTGCTCCTCTCTGAAGCTTCAATGGATGACTTAAATACAAGGCTGGAAAAGAAAGCTAAGATACAGAACTTCAGGCCAAATATTCTTGTGACAGATTGCAGTGCTTTTGACGAGGTAAAATAACTGTCTTAAAAGTCCTTTGAAGACTTGGTTATGTTTCTTTGTAGCTCAATTTCAATGTGTGATGGTGCTGTGAAGGTGAGGTAAGCTGCTATTCCTTGTTTTTTACAACTGAATTCCAGAGAGATACAACTTCTGCTCACATCAGTGCACATGAAACACTGAGGGAGGAGGCAGGTGCGTGAACTATTATTTAGCTTAGCAAAGGATAAAATAAATGTGTTTAAATGACAGGCTTGCCACTGAAAGTTCATCTTCAGGTGTAATCAATCAGTTAATGATACAAGTGAACAATTTGTAAATGGTCAATGTCATATTTTTTAAATAGCCTTTGGCACAGAAGTAAAACTAACCCTTGCAATACTGCAGTCCATCACTGCACCTCTAACAATGTTCTGGTAGTTCAAAAAACCACCATTTTGGAAGGTATGAGGTGATGAAATGAATAATAATAGTAGTAGTGGCGTTTATGTGTTTTTATGTCATGTTGCCATTTAAAAAAAAATTTCCTCTGGATATATCTGATAATTTCTCAAATCTAAAAAGTGCCTCAAGTGGGAATAGGTCTCCGTCTCCCAAGAGGGATTGCAATAGGAAGGTTGTGTGGATGAGAAGCGAAAAGTTACTTCCACTAAAAATTTCCTTTCTGCAAAAATGGTGACTTGCCAGAGGCCACAGATCAGATTATCACCCACACAGTAAGAATAAACGTGGTTTAGGTTCAGTGCTTCAGACAAGGGCACATTGCAGAACGGGATTCATTATTTGTGTATCATTCTTTTCAAATATAATTATTAGTTGGTCTGAATTGGGATAAATACACTGAAATGGGATTAATGCAGTGACCATAAGGTTTTCATTAAAATAGTACTGTAATATAACTGTGCATATTTTGAAGGTACAAGTAAAGGTGATCATCTCGAATGGTGCATCTTTATGCCATTCCTGGAAAAGTGATTGCATGTGGGCATGTCTAATCTGTGCCAATGTTTACCTTCCCTCAGGACACCTGGGAGGATATCCTTATTGGTGATGTGGAGCTGAAAGGGACCGTGTGTTGTGGCAGGTAAACATTTGAAACTTTTAATTTATATAGATGCAAAGAGGTTTATGATAAACCGTTACTGATTTGGCACTGTGTGTCATTGCAGGTGTATTTTAACGACTGTTAACCCAGACACTGGAGTCCTGGACAGGAAGGAGCCCTTGGATACATTGAAAAGGTTATAAAAATAGCAGTGTTTCTTAGGCTGTGGGAGATGATTTAGGCTAGATCCCTAGACTAGTATTTTATAAGTGATTTGAAGTGTGTGTGTGACAAACATGCAGTGTAAGGGTCTGTGTATATTGTCTTCCAGTCTACTTTTTGCAATTCTATATGGTGAGAAAATTCAAGTTCTCTCTTCTTTCATTCAAACTTTACACTGCATATCTCTTCCATCTCTGCTAGCGTGAATGCTTGAGGTAACAGGTATTTAAGATATTTAAAGCTCTAACTTTGCTACTTTGACTTTTCTTTTTACAAAAATTTTTGTATATGTATTAGACATAGATGCAGGAATACAGTCAAGCTTTTTTTTCCTCCATTTTGACTGTTTGATTCTCATGACTACAATATTTATTTAGTTTTTAGTCTGGTATGATGGTCAAAACAGAGCATCGTTGTCCATGTCCTCTCTTTCATCACTGATGTTACTGATATTTTGATGTTTAGGTTTTGCTACCACTGATTCTAAAGGGCTTTCTCTCTGCAGTTACCGTCTTTGTGATCCATCTGAGCGACATATCTACAAAACCAGCCCTCTCTTTGGGAAATACTTTGCTGTTGACAAAACTGGAACGATTCAAGTTGGAGACCCTGTGTACAAGATGATCTGGGAATGAAAGAGACTTTGATCAGAAGATGCTTTTTCACCTTCATACACAAATTGTTTTCCCATGAACACAGTCGCCAACATAACCTTTTCTTATTCCTTGCAATATTTTTTGTGCCATGTCCCTTTGTAAGGTGCAGGGGGGTCTTTGAGGCTATGAAGTGCCAGCCATTTCAAATCATGTAATCTATTAGCTTGCCTGTAGCAACCACGTGTTTAGTTTTTCTGGAGGCTGTGAGAAAAGAAACTGATCCAAGACAGACTTCACAGCACTACTGTGAGCATCACACCTCCTAAAATTTCATGTCAACCTCAATATTGGAATCTGAAATTATGTACAGGGGTTTGCATCATGTATTAGATACGTTTAGTGCCTGTAAAGAACCACAAAAACGGTCATGCCAAGCACAAAGTATGTTGGTCACAGAGCTGCCTTTACAAGTGAACATGGAGTGGAAACAGCAGGACTCTGTCTTGGATTCCACCCTTCTTTGGTCCTAATCATCTTACCCATCTATGTATATGTCCAGAGGTATTTTTCTGCAGTGTTTCTAAACCTGCAGTTGTTTCCTGAAGATTGCTGCTATCTTTTGAGATTGGAGCAATAGCAGAAGGAGAAGGATTGTGAGCTGACTAAATGCTACTGTAGTCCAGAGGTGGGAACACTGGCTAATGATGGCTGTGGGTTTGTTTGGTTTATGACCTCTGCTCGATAGTTTGAATCATCAGGTTTTTTCTCCTGTGAAAGGGGTTACACCCCCATACTGTTACACTGAGGCTGTAGTGATGCATTTGCTAACATATCAGTAGAATTTCCAGTTTGACTAAAAGGATTGGATGTTCACTCTGTCAGAGACTTCATGCACAGTGGAGGGGAAGAAAAGCCATCAGAGGTGACCTGGTGCTGAGCCTGCCCTGTTCAAACTGATGTCCAGGCAATGTTGTAGGGCTCTGTGTTCACGTGTAGCTCCTTTGTGACTCAGTGAATCTCTTAGTACAGAAAGTTAGGCTGCTGAGCAGATGTTTGGAAAGCTACAGCTTGAGACTGAGCATGTTAACATCCTTACTCGTTCTGCATCTAGATCTCTGGTTACCAGCCCTCTTTCAATCTAAACAAAATATCAGGTGTTTGTAGGAATCTGATAATTATGTTTTCTACTGCATAAAACAAATAGCAGAGGAAACTAGTTGGATTACGGCAGTATTATTTATTCTTTAATTGTTATGTGATTTTTTTTCTTTTAAAAAGTGAACTCCTAGATAAAAGCCAGCTGTCTTTCAAATGCTTGTTGCTTGTTTCAAAAGCTTGTTGCTTTGTTACGGATTACTAGATCTAGAAAGAGTGTTCCCCTAACCAAAGAGAGGAATCTAATTAAGTGTGGAGAAGGGCAAATATGAACAAATTTAGTGTTTAGATTCTTTCTTTTCTGTTGTAAGTGTGAACCTGAAATTTTAATGGATGCTCACAAATTAGATCTGAAGAATGAAGAGCCATTGGGCTTTGAACAAGTTTAGGTGGATGTGTGTGACAAGCCTGAAGCAGAAATATGGGGAAGGTATTATTTGTGAACTCAGAGTTGCTCTGAGTGTCATTTTGTTAGCAGAGTGCTCTTTAAGGATTAGATTTTCCTGGGACAGACAAGTGCCCAGTTTGGACTGCACATTGCATATTTGTGTATTGTTACACCTCATGCAGCAAATAGTGGGAGGATATGAGAGAAAAAGCATTTTTTGAAAACAAAGAATTCTGAGAGTCACATTTAAAAAGCATATGTTGAAGGTTCTTAATGTTAGAAGCTTGTGGAATTCCTAATGGCATTATTAAGCACAGGCAGCCTGCTGGCCTGCCAAAGCAATTAGTTAAGTGTGTGTCTCTTCATTAAGTCAAAGAAGCGGAAGGAGAGAGAGCTGATTTTTTGCCTCTAGCGAAACATATTTTTTTTTCAGTGTTGTTTTAGCAGCACATCAGCATTTACATAACAAATTGTGTGGCATAGATCCTGTAGCCTCTTGTTAGCCTGTTGTCAATTGGGCTAATTTGGAAATGGGGCTGTCCCTGCAATGAGAAACAGCCATCTGCATTCTTACTAAGAAGAGGCCGTAGATCTAAACCCCTGATTTACTCCTGTAAAGCCTCTTAGAAGAATATTCCTAGAATCCTAGAACAGGTACACACCTGTGTACAACACATTTCACAAATGACACTTAAATCAATTATGTTGTCAAAGAGGGCTGGTTTGGGAAGTCAAGAGCATAACTTAGAACATTGCACTATAAATATCTTCATGTAACTGTTGAATTGCTGTAACTGTATGAATTTTATTTGATTTTGTTAAAACAATTTAGGAAATTGACTGAAAATATGTCAATCATAAACCACTTGTTTTTCAATTGTATACTTAAAGTTAGTTCTTTTTTTAACTTTAGAAGAAGAAAACAAAAGTATAAACTTTTGTTAAACTCTGATAAGCTGTAGCATTTGTGAATCTTTCTTTCCTTTTCCTTTTTTCTCTGTTTTCTGTTTCCAGGATCTCAGATGTAGTTAATACTGATGACTTTTTTTTTTTTAACCCTACCTCTAAGTACAAGAATATATGCAGTTAACCAGAGGATATGTGTAAGAGAGAAGAACCATCAGATAATAAGTGGTCACCAGACTCAGTTTTACAACCCTTATGATGAAGAAGATGTTTACAGACCAACTTCTTTTTTTCACAAATATATGAAAATAGGGAAAAATAGGTTTGCAAGTAGAAAAGTTTAGTACACTCAAGTCAGTGCAAGGTCATACTTCCTATTTCATGTCTCATAGGATAAAACCAAAACTTTTTTTTACTGGACTTATTACACTAATAATTCTTGCAGAAGACCATGTAAGAGGACAGTCACTGCAGGCAGAAATTTCCAGGTTGCTTAAAATTTGAGGTGGATATGTTTTCAGCCAAATCTGCCTGCCCCTCAAAAAACCTGAGAAAGATCATGCTTCAGCTTCTTAAAGAGAAGAACAGCCTTCCAAAGGCATCACTCTACTGCTCTATAAGAAGTAAAGAGATTCTTGGACCTTGCCTCTACAAAAGGCAAAAGTTTTGAAAAGGGCTGCCACAGGGTGTTAATATTTGGTCTATCCCAGCACCTTAAATTGCCTTTTCCTCATTCAGGATCCATAAGAAATTCCCTGTGCTGGGTAGCTGCCAGGCTGAGGTCTACACATGCAGTCTTTGTTTCTTTTGGACAGAAGATTCTTAATGCAGATATAAAGCCCACGTGTGTATCAGTCTTCAGCTGAAAGAGAGGCAGCATTCATACCTCATAACGGTTCATACTTTTACATAATCTACATTGTGTTAATGCTAACAATCTCAACTTAGAGAGTCCCTGTTACTAGATACTATTTTTGCATTTTACCTGTGTGGCTGCATGTTCTCAAGATGCTTCTGTGCAGGCAGATTGAGTATGAGCCTTTAGTTACCGAGTAGCCTCAATTTCCAGTATTCAACAATAGCCTGGCTTGAGGAATACCACTCTCCTCGATGGATCACAGCTCATCACACTGCCTTCAGCAAATCACAGAATCAGAATGAGTGAAGTTGGAAGGGACCACAGTGGGTCATCTGGTCCAACGTCCCTGCTCAAGCAGTGTTTCCTAGAGCACATGTCCAGACGTTTCTTGAATATCTTCAGTGAGTCAGACTCCACAACCTCTCAGGGCAACCTGTTTCAGTGCATGGTCACTTGCACAATAAAGAAGTTGTTGCTCATATTCAGGTGGAATTTCCTGTGCATCAGTTTCTGCCCACTGCCTCTCGTCCTCTTGGTTGGCACCACTAAGAAGAGCCTGGCTCCATCCTCTTGATACCCACTTTCAGATACTTACTGATAAAATCAAAACATAAGTAACTAGCCTGAGCTAAACAGCAGGTAGATATAATCTTCCTCCTATGCAGACCAAAGACATGGAGTAGCTTGTGGTACATCACTGTGAAGAGCTTGGCTGGGAACCTCTCATTTTTCTGGCACTATGTAAAGAAAAAGCATCTCCCCTTTGCCTCTGGACAGTTATGCACAAACCATCTAACTGGCTGAAACCTCAGTTTCCTCCAGAGGCAATATTGTAGAGAATTGTATCTTCTCTAGTGTACAGAATTGCTCTGACAGTTTATCACTGCTTGTTTAACAGCTGACTGTTCTCACTTTCTTTAGGCGCTAGAGAATAAGCACAGTGAAACAATTACCAGGCTCCATTGATGCACTGACCCTCAAAGCCTCTTTGCTGTTGAGTTCCAAAAACCAGCTTCATTCACTGTTAGTTGAGGTTTGTCTTCCAGAGCTTCCGAAGGATGATGATTCTTCAGTCATAGCAGCCACAATTATATTCACTGAGTCATGGACAGTTATTTTCAACAGACCTTCCTATAAGGCTTTGGCATAAGTTAAAGGTGATGGCTAAATCTCTCCATTTTTGTCAAAATTTTGCACATAGGAGTGTAGGCTAGAAAAAACTAAACTGCTGGATCAGAGTGCAGTCTTCTCTAGCTGCAGAAAACAAAGCAATAGACATTAATTTCAGGCTTGGGCAATATCTTCTTCATCCCTCTCCACATACCATGGGCCACATGGCCAACTTCCTGTCAACCTTTGAAAACTTTAAAATTTTAGTAAAAGATAAAAAACCACAGTGGTAGTTGGACTGCAGGAAGATCATAAGAGAGATCAAGAGTACCACCAGTGTCTTAGGTACTTTCAAGGGTAAAGACTGAAATCCTTGAAAAATAATCTTCCACTGTGTTTACAGTTGTGAGGTTTGGTGGTCCATATTAATTCTCCATTCCTTGGGTTTATTTAAGGTAAAGCAGAATGTCAACCTCTTTTCAGTTATCTCAAGAAAGAGATAACATGAAGTTTCATTTCCCTCAGCTTTCCTTTATTTCTGTTTAATAGACCTAAAGCTGTCCAACAATGGTTTGCCGTATCCTGGGCTACATGGCTTTTAGTAGAACTCTCTTCCAGCTCATGTTCATGAGCTCAAAAATGTAAGTCACAGACATCCTAACTGAGGATGCAGGTTACTCTGTAATTAATCCTGGAAGGGGCACAAGGAAGCCAAATAGAATCCATCAATCTAAATTTAGTTGTTAAAAGTCTGGGAAAATACCTCACTTTTAGGATTCCATGTGAAGTATCTGCTCAGCCCTGGAAGTAATTTTAGGAAAAGGCAGAGTTTATTTGAAATGCAACTCAAACACACTTGAGTTCTTCAACAGCCACTTCAAAATAGAGAAGGCTCTTGGCACTGTCTGATGGAGCAGAAGGTCTGTGCTGGACCTCGCTTGTAGGCAACCCTGTGTGCTGCTGCTCTCTACTTGTGGGAACTGTACTGTGTTGTGCAACCAAAACACCTGCCTAAGTGGTCAGCTGGGTCTTCCTCACTGCAAGACTCTTCTCTGCTGCATTGGGTGGCAGTGTTGGCTGTGCTTTCTGGGAGGACCTATTTTGGGAACAGCCATGCTCCAGGACGCCGCTGGGACTTACCAGCCCCTGGGAGGATGCCAAGAGCAGATAAAATTGAAACAGCTTGCAAGGACTTCTGTGGCACTGCTGAGAACCTGGCTCAGATTATCACCTGGACTCAGCTTGGCCTTGTAGAATCTATCTTTGGAAGCAGTGGCGGCAGTGCTGGAGTCAGTGTTGGGCAGCTATGAAGGGTAAGCAACACGTGTGTTTAAGATTGCCAGCAAGAGCAAAGTCCATCTGACTTCTTCGGTTTGAACATGCAGCTGGACCCAAGGGAAGTCAGACACTGCAGCAGACAGTGGAAAGCTGCTAGAGGAAAAAAAGACCCAAAGCATCAGGATGCTTTTCCACTTTTTTATTCTATTAACTTTACTAGACCAGGTTGCTCAGAGCTCCATCCAGCCTGGCCTTGAACAGTGCCAGGGCTGCAGCCCCCACAACTTCTCTGGGCAACCTGTGCTTCACTACCCTCATTGTAAGTATTGGGCTTACCAACTGTAGAGAAACTGCAAACATGAGTGGCATGGCTAGGTAGTTTTCTTGCCTTGGGAGCAGAAGAGATTAGCTCCTGCACCTGGGGAGTTTAGAGGTAGCAGTATATCTGAAACCTTAGTTACTTGGCTTGACTACATAATTCACTGCTGTTAAAACTTTTTATTTTGGTTTGTCTGTTTCCTTTTCAGCAGAAGTTTATCACTTTATTTACACAGGTGTGTTAAAATATTATTTCATTTAATTTAAAACAAGCCCAAAAATACTCCCTCCTGACCCCCCCCCAAAAAAAAAGAACCTCCAAACCCTAAAATTAAAAGTCCTTGTGTTTTTTCAGTGGTTTGTTATGAAAAAGATTGCCAACAGCACAGCTTCAAGCAGTAGAAAAGCCATATTGCCAGTCAACAAGCAATATGTGTAATCATTATGGAGCCATCTACCAGCACCTTTTTCCTAAAAAGCCCTGTCAAATTTAGCATTCTTACAAGAGCCGTGAACACCAATGCTTGTCTTGTGTTCTGCTGACCTTTCTTCAATCCAAAAATAGCTGTTCTTACCCCACTGGACTTTCTACAAACAGAAAGACATTTGATGCCAGCTACATTTGAAGAAAATAAACTATATTTAAAGCTATTAGTCAGTATCACAGATAGTTCCTGCTCTCCCCCATACCCCTGGGATTGTTTGCCTTTTTTAAATGGAATAGGTTTGGATAGAGTGTGTTTCTCTGGCATGGCTGTTCTGAAGGGGCCTCCCACATATGCCATTTAACATATCCTCTGTTAATTCAAAGGGAGGTGAGTGTATTTTATCTGTTCATCTAGATGGAGCTGTCAAAGTGGATTTGGAGCTGGATTTGAAGATCATTTTAAATTTGTGTATTTAAAATTGGAAGATGTATGCCTGCAGCTGAGTCTGAAAGCAACCACTCTTATACTAAGCTCATTTATCCTTTTTGAAAAATAAAATTTGATTGTGCATTATTTATAATAGAGTTCAGATAATGCTTTTGGTTTTGTTTAGGGTTTATTTGCAGAGTGTCATTGTTTAGTCTGCATGTTCTCACCAAAATTACAAAATCCTGAAATTCTCCACAAAAAAAATCATACAACACAAATGTAATTTTGAAAAGCAATTGAATTCCTTCTCTCCTCTGTCACATTTTTTTTTATTGGCTAATGCAATATGGACATTGTTTCCTTCCATCTTAAACCCTTAAAGCAGTCACCTGTTTGTAGTATGTCTGTGTCTATGTATATATAAACATGTTTACATATTTATTGTCGAATGTATAAGAAATCAACCTTGGGTTCAAAATTATGTGCTTTGCATTTATACTCAAATACTTTGTTTTGTCAGGTTCCCCAGGGTTGCCCCAAACAAATGTCTGAGGGCATCTCAAAGTTGGCAAGACAATCAGCTCTGACCAGTTTATTTCCATTCCTGATTGCTTACTTTTTCCCATGAGAAAATCCTTTTGAATAGCATGTTTAACTTGTGGAAGGGAAGCTCCATTCCTGCAAAATGTGAAGGTTCCCTGACTTGCTATTCTTGTTTCATGCTCACTACATAGATAGATATATACATATAGATATACATAGACATATATGTCTATGATATAGACATAGATATACATAGATGCATGTATCTTTTTTTTTGTTTTCTTTCCTGGCAGGTTTCCAATTAAAAAAAAATGGAGGCATCACTTTTGGTACATCCCCTGGACTAAAAAACTCTTGGCATCAGCGAAATAAAGCTGGCTGGTACATAGTGTCCCAGCACCGGATGAAGCTGTGATAATTAACTTTTAAAGCTTTAAAACTTCATTGGCTTGTGGGATTTGTTCCTTTTTTCTTTCCCTTTTTTTTTTTTTTTTGTTTTGTTTTGTTTTGTTTTTTGTTTAGTTTTCTTTCTCCTTTCTTTGTCCGTCTTTAGTGACTGGGAAATGACCTGGTGTAAGGCACCTTAAAGGAAGCCTTTTCTAGATTTCCATCTTCAGTGCTTTCTGCTGCACTTTAAGTCCTTCTGTGTCATACAAATGGTGCATCCCTTAGTGTATCTGAATGCTCAGTCCCCTTTTCCGCAGGTTGAACATCTTTCCTACAGTGGCTCTTAGTCCAGTTGCTCATGGAGCCATTCAGGGTGTAGTACAGCCAGGGGGGATGGCATTGGGACTCTGCTCACCTTAATGTGTAGTGGGGTCGGGAAAAGGAAAGGGAGAAGAACAACTATCATAATGCATTAAAATGGTAAACAGTTTGGGTTTTCTGTTTGCCAAAGCCCAGTAAAAAAGGAGTTTCTGCTGGATAAGGGCAAGCTCTGTTGAGATCGTCGCTGTTGCTCCTGGGGTTCCGTGTTTTACCCCAGCATGTCTGGCAGGTTCCTAGAGATTGTATGGCCATAAATGCAGCCCCATTCTAAAAATGCCAACACCTAGTGCGTGTTGGGATGCACCTGGCTGTGTGTATGTGCATTTTTGAGGGTTTCCACCAGCCATACCAGTGACATCTCTGGGGACACTGAGCAGAGAGATGGGGAACTGTCCCTGCAGCCTCTCCCTGTGCCACAGAGCTGAGTGGCGGCTCCAATGTGTGCACGTCTATACAGCCTTGTAAAAGAAGCCTCTGTGTGCTGGATGTACTCTCTGCTGAGGGCTGCCTTCTCTGGAGAATGATGTTGCTTATCTTGGTTTTGCAACTTCAGTAAATTTTTTGCTGTCTTTTGTACTGTGCTGGGATATGTGGGGTTTTCCAGTGTGATACACTTTCCTACATGTTGGTTGTGCCTGCACTGTCGCAGAAGTTTTTGATTACTGTATCACGCATATGCCAAATATCTACCTCTTGAAGATGATATACTGAGAAGGAAGGATGCAAAATCAATTTGGGATATAGGACGTCCCAGGCTTATTTGGTTAGAGTGAATTTATTTATGTCTAATCCCATTGGTGTCAGAAGTTCTGCTTTCAATCTTCACCCCATGTTGAAATTAAGAGCCTTGGCATTCATCGGTGCCAAGAAATAAATAACTGACCAAGGTTCTCTCTTCAAACCTGTCCCAAGTGAAGTTTTTTGCATGATTATTTTTGTTTTATTTGCATCTGTGACTGGAACCAGTTCCTGCCAGTGTCATGGCTGAATAGCAGCCTGTGCTTTAGGGAGTCTTCCATAAATTGAATGGGACAAGTTCAAGCCAGGAGTCACAAGGGTAACAATAAACACATGAAGGTTTCACAAGATCAGCTTCTTGAAAATGCCATACACACTATCACTCTCTGAGAAGGAATGACTGTGTTAAACAAAATCTTTCAATCTGCTTCTCTGCTTTAGGATGCTCCAGCAAATTCTGCAAAAGGGACTGAACAAGTGGGGAAAACAATCAGCTGGAAAGGAAATCTCTGGGAACTGCTTTTGAGGCAGACATAAGTGACATCACAAAAATGATGCTGCTTTCAACAAAGCAGTCTTTTCAGGGAGTCTTTTATAAAGTCAGGGTGGGATTTATCTGTGATAACCCACAGTTGCTGAATTGACGTGTGAATAGTTGAAATAACCAAGAAGCTCTCTGTGAACAACACCTGAGCATGTAATGTCTGGGTGGCACAACCTGAATGAAGGTGCTGCAATAATGGTGTTCCTGGGCTGTGCAGTAATGGAGAGAAGGGGAGAAATGGCTCCTTGTTTTCCGAGCACTGCTTCTTGGTAATGGTTTTCCTTCTCATAAAGCCTTCCTTTTGGCTAGAAGGTGGGTATTTTTAACATCATTCTTTTAATATCCTTTTGGTGGGACAGAACCAAGGGAAGAAAACACTCTTCATGTGCTATAAAAAAAAACCAGGTGCATTTCCACTTCATTTTGGAAGAGCATCGGGGCAGTTCCTCCTCAAAGCACTAGTGTGCTGTGGTTCAGCTCTGGCACCAGCCTGCTTCACATTGCTGTTCAGCAGTGTCCCATCAGCTGTGTGCAACTCTCTTTCATTGAATGTTGCTTCTGCAGCCAACAGGAGGAGCAGGAAACCACTTCTGAATTAGAGCCAGGAGTCACTTGTAAGATACTCCTTTGGCCACCTCATAGAGGACTTGCAGCACCTCGGGGGTGTCAATTCAGCACCTGGCAAGCTTTGGGCTTCTTACAAAACCCAAGGGGAATGGATAATCACCCTCTCTTTCTCTGGGAAGAGCAGAGTGAAACACAAGAGGTGAAATGCTCTGATAACGACAGTCAGGCCCTGCCAGCAATTTGCAGTCAGAAAGCAGTGGCTCCTGGAGGGTTTCCAGGCATTTCTCAGTGACGGGCAGGAGCCTGTGTGTGCTGTGCAGGGCATGCACAGTGAGCTGGCAGCATCCAGAAGCCTTCAGCATGCCAGCAGGCACACTTGCACGTAAGCTGGACCTGGAAGCCCCATGGTGGCACAGGCCAAGGAACTTCAAAGCAGCAGTGAGTGAAGGCTGCCAGCCAGGGCTTTACTAGATTGCAACCAAAATGCAGATAACACATGAATCCTGCTTGAGGACTGTCTCTGCTTGGTGCTCAACCGTGCTGTGAGGAGCTTGGGTTGATGCAGCACAGGGTATTTGTTTTGTCCTTTGATTTGCAAGGTAGAGACACCTTTAGCTCCTCCTCCCTTGAAGTATAAGTTGTAGTTGTGTTCCTTTCTGAAGCAAAGGCTGGTGATAATCGTGTTAACATCATGGGTAGTCAGTGTTGATCCACAGCTGCAGCAGAGGCAAAACTGCATTTTATTGTTCTGAGAGGAAAAGAAAAAGGCTCATTCAGGATTTGATGTTGCCTGCTGGAACAGGAATTGGAATGGCTTCCCCGTGAGGTGTCCTTTCTTCTTAACTTTACTGCAGCCCAAACAGTCTGCCCTCATAAAAAGACAGGATTTAAGAGACATGTATGTATAGTAGCCCTCCATTTGTATATGGCTGAGCAGAAAGCTCATCCAGATTAGGCATTCAGAGAACCTTTCTCAGTGGCAAAGGGGGAATCACAGAATCATTAAGGTTGGAAAAGACCTCTTAAATCATCAAGTCCAACCTTTGACTGGTTACAACATTGTCAACTAGAACATGGCGCTAAGAGCCACACCCAGTCATTGCTTGAACACCTCCAGCTATGGTGACTCCACTGCCCCAGACAGTCCATTCCAATGTTCAGCAACCCTTTCAGTGAAGAAATTCCTCCTGATGTCAAACCTGAACATCCCCTTGAGCAGCCTGCCCTCTTGTCCTGTCACTAGTTGCCTGGTACAAGAGGATGACCTCCATCTGGCTACAACCTCCTTTCAGGCAGTTGTAGAGAATGATAAGGTCATCCCTGAGCCTCCTTTTCAAGAAAAAGAGAATCTGTGCAGAGCTGTACAGGTATTGGGAAGGGCTTTGCTATTGAAGATTTTTAAGGACAAGCTGGGCAAACCTTGCCCAGAAAGTTGGGGGTATTTTTTGGTTGTTGTTGGTTGTTTTTTGGGTTTGGGGGTTTTTTGCATTGCATTGCTAGTTTAGTCTCTAGGTTCTCCCCAGAATTGTAAGTGCAGAAAGGTGTTTAAAGCATTGTAGCCTATGGATTAAGCCTTTTGCATAATAGATCTGGCATTTTAAGTCATTAGCAACAAATGCTAATTTCTGCCTATTGCTGCAATGGATAACTTTGGATAGAAAGCTCTGTACAAACAACAGACAGGCTAAAAGAGATTTAAAATTCTATTGAACTCTCCTTGCGCCTTCTGGGATAAACAAAACAAACTAACAACCACAAAAAACCACAACCAAACAAAAAACAACAAACAAAAACAAAATAAAAAAGCAAAACAAAAAAACCCCACCCAAAACAATCCAGGGCAATGAAAAGCTGAACTGGCCTCACATATCCATAGAACACAACAAACTTTTCTTACTTCACTTCAGTTATCGTTTACACTAGTCAAAACTCACGGTGCAATATGGTACATTTTCACCCTCAATTTCTATTGGAAATTGCTTTTAGAGTGACTTATTCCTTATTCTTTTTTGTGATTCCTGACATGTTCCACATTTCAGTAGCTCTTAATTTCAGTACACATAACTTTAATCACTGGCCTTTCTAGTCATCATGTTTGAATTGTTAAAGTTAAGGGTCTGTAAGCCCTAAGCTATACATCCAGCATCTCCAAGAATGAGACCTGAAATTGAAGAATTGTTTCACCTGAATAAGGTGATTAGGATTTGACTTGAGATCTCAGTGTGCTACAGATGATCTCTGTCTTTCCCTTTCTTCAACATGTTTTTGTGAAGCAATGCTTCAGGGATTTGTTCTGCATCCTTCAGAGCTCTGCTTTTCTTGTCTGAACTGATTAGCCTGATAAACTCACCACACAGGAGCAGCACTGTTTGTGTTACCATGTTAATTATACACAAAAATGCAGCACTGGAAACATAGCACTTCTGCTGTGAGACCTGGTCCAGCTGAAGTCTACATCCAAGAAGTCCTGATGTGGTCTGCTGCCATGTACCCGCTCACTAGGATGTCTGTGTGGGTAAATGAGAATTGTATCTACAAAGGACTTAGATGTAAATAAAATAAACTCTGCCTATTTTTTACCATCTTACAAAACTCATAAACAGATAAAAGAATTCAGCATGAGCTCTCTAGCCTGTCTTAGGACTGTGCATTAATTTTAAGCTCCCGTAATTATAACGAAGTGTAGGTTTCTAGGAAAGAGAATCATTAATTTGTAGGACTGATGTCCTTTGCATCCTGAAGGACAAATCCAGCTAAGGATCCTTCACTCGGGCCTGAAGGAGCTTTGCATTTGGCAACTCTGAGTCCTAAATCTGTGCTAGCTCTACTGTTGACAGCAAAGTATCCTCTTACCTCTATCCTTTTCCAGATGTTCAAGAAGTAAAGATGTATTTTACTCCTACTGTCAGCTGTTTGACAGTGCTGCTGCTTTTTAAATAAATACAAAAGTTAAGATCTTAAATCATAGCTAAAACATAAATACACTTTAAAACCACATTTGAATAGAGTTGCTATTGCTCACCTGTTACGACTCTGTTGCTATTACTGGAGCTCAGATTACCCTTGGCTGAATGTTTCAGGGAGCTTTGCTCCCCTTGCTATTTAGGTGGTTTGGTATTACTGAAAATGCAACTCTTTTGGCTGGGATCTTGGGAGAGATCTCTCTCTCCCATGTGCTGCTTGGGGCATATGCACAAGTGCACCAATGGTTGTTCTACTGTTGAATTGCCCGCTCTGTGTATCAGTGGAAATTTTGCCATTGTTTTCAAGAGAAAGAAAATCAGGCCTTTACTGGCTTAAGACTTTATGTGCTTTTCTTATTTTAGAGCATTTCAATTGACTTAGTGAACCCTAGGGAAAAATGTATAATAAAACTGGTGAAAGAGGCCACTCACACCTGTGGCAACGTGTGGCCTTACAAATTCCCCCAGATACATCTCTGTGCTCCTTGCAAAGCCAGGGAGCACCGAGTTCTTTTGGTACCGAGAGGTTTCTAATGATGGGCTGGGAAAAGCCATAAACAGGGATTGCAAACACATTACTCTGTGATACCTTTTACTCTCTTTTGCTCCTGGGGGAAGAATAATGCCAATTAAAAACTGTGCATTAGAAACAGTGTTTCTGCTTTTCTAATGGTGAATTTAACTTTTAGCGGTACTTGAAGCACAACTTAAATGATCCTTATCGGAATCATCTTAACAAACTGTTTTCACTCCTAGTGAGGGTCTTTATCTTAAAGTGCCAGCTGCTTGGAGATGCTTTTCAGCATGAATACGCCTTCCAGAAAACTTCCCAGGTAGCTGCAGGGTCCAGCAGAGAAGTCTGTATTTAGCAGACTACAGGGCTAAGCCACCCTGAAGAGATGGCTCTGTCATTCCCCTTATATGAAGAAAACAAAGTCTCATACACAGAGTTGGATGGGTGGAATTCAGGCTCCCATGTAGAAACTAAGCAAGAGAATATATTTTCTCTTACAGCTATCTGCAAATATTTTTTCTGAACCTGTATTTCTGCAAAAACTACCATATTCCTTTCTGAGTTGTGTTTTGCACCACATTGACCTCTGAAAAAATACTACCCATATACAGATCCTATGACTTAGAAAACTTTATTTATTCTTTCCTCTCATGTCACCAGATGATATGTTTGGTCTTCAGGTTTTCTTTACAACATAAGCTTGCTCCTTCTAACAGAACAACAGTCCTGAAATGAATATGAATTATATTTTAGGCCATATGTTTTACCTTTTTGACAGAGTAATGAAACAGAAGGAATATGACAGGGAAGGAAGTTCTTGTTTACTGTACTTTTTCTAGCAGACCAATGTAACTAGAACACAGGTTAGATGAGAGGGATGGGATGGTTTTGCTTTCTCTTCTGTGCGATTACAGCTTGGACAATGACCTGAAAATTAATCTCAAGAGGAAAGAATGCTATAAAACAGCTATGGCAAGTCACTTAGTCATGAGCATCAATGTCTGTATTGCAGTAGTCTTTATTCATTTGTTTTCTTCACCACCTGTCTGCTCTCCCTTTGTTGATCTGTCCTTGTGGTTTTACTTTGTCTTTGCTCGATGGTGCTCATGTGGTTGCTCCTGGCTCTCTTTCCTAATAACACAAACATTGAGTAAATTCCTTCTATACACACTTTTGTATTAAATAGTTAAGTATCTTGAGAAGAAGCCCATGGTGATAGAGGTAAATATATTGGAAGGATGGTGATGTACATTTTATCCATCTATTTTCCTTCAGTAGCTGCATGATGGGAATCAGGGTTTCCCTGTTCTCCTGAATTTCCTCTTCATAGGGGCTAATGCAGAAAAGCCAGTACTCATTCACTGTTTGTTTTGTTATTGGTTATCTCTTCGTTTGTCTGTTAGTGAAAGTAGACAGATGGTATTTTGCCTACAGACAATCTATAGCTCACAGGACTGGCATAATAATTTTGAGGAGAGCAGTGGAGTGAAATGGGTGAGACTTTTGTTTAGACAGGGATTCTGTTCCTAGCTCTGCCTGAAGTGACCCTGCACAGCCTTTCTGAGCCTCCTGTATTTTATCTCTGACATGGGTGGACTGATACTTGCTTTCCTCATAAAGTAGGAAGATGAAGATGTGCTTAGCAATAAACTGTCTGAAGTGTCAGTATCATTAGGCATAATCAGGGGAAGAAGTAAAAGCAGGACTCCTGGGTCTCCTCCAAGCTTTCCCTGGCTAGTGAGGCAATCCCAGCTGCTTTTCCCACAAGTGCTGTGGTTTGCCAGTTTTATTCAGTTGTTTTTATAAACAATGGAGGAGGGTCAGTTCCGTTCAAGAAAGATGCATTGGATGGGTAAGTAAATTCTCTCTAGAAATGATAAAAAAGCATTTGAAAAGTGAGACCCTTCCTTCTTCAGCAAGTAGATCTCACAACCAGGCCACACCACCTCTCAAATCCTTCTTGCCAAAATCTGTATTCTTTCTACAAACCCTAAAAATATAACAGGCTTTTTAAAGAATCATAGAATCATTTAGGTTGGAAAAGATCTTTAAGATCAAGTACAGCCATAAGTTATGCTGTTAAACAGTGTAGTTTTTACTGCCCTTATTTCTAGAAGTAGATGCAGGCCAATGTAACGGGTGACATGTTTCCTAAAATATGCACACATTTTTTGTATTTAATCTGAAAAAGAACACAGAATTAAACGGATGCTGACCAGAAGGTTAAGGTAGGGGTTTTGTTTTGGTAGCAAATTTGAAAAACTGAAGTCTTCAACTCCATAGTCACTTCTTTTTTGATATCGCAGATGGTATCTTGAGAATTCAGCCTGAACACAATGAGAATGTCAGCATTAAAGATTTTGCTATTTCAGGTTTTTCTCAGTTTTGTTTCATCTAAAATATTCGTAGAGTTCAGATAGAATCCTGTGGAATCCCATGTATAAACGTGTTTCTGCTGTCTACATTTATCCTAGGCTTTAGTGTTCCTTATCAGCTTTGGCATATAGAGGAAACTGTGTAAACAAACAAACAAACAAAATTTTAGTTCCACTCAAATCAGCTCTTTTTATGAGCTTGATTTGCATTTCATTACACTGTGACTGTGTCCAGATTTTATGTGTAGATTTTTTCAGTTCCTTTTGTAGGGCAGTTTTCCCTGGTTTGGATGGGTCTTTCATACCAAAAAAGGCAAAAAGAACATAGATTAAAGAGAGTTGAAGGTATAGTATTTAATCCTTTTTAAATCATATTCATTTGTGGTTGAAAACATTTCAGCCTAACAACTTTTTTAGGGTCTGGGGTAAACAATCACTAAGAAATGAGAAAAATGTAATTTAATCAGAGCAGGTTAATTATGTGTATTAATACCAAAATAATGTCTATATGTATGTTCAATACTCCATGCACAAGAAAACTTAGTTGGGATTTCGTGTACTGTATTTGGAGCAAGAGCTAGATTTTGGTTGCTTGAATATCCTCTCCCCTGCCTTGTTCTTCCATCTTATCCTATTTTGACACCTGCAGGGTCTCAGGTTGAACCCAGCTAATGAGTCCATATGTTGTTGTTTATTTCAATAAAAATACCAAATTACTTACAAAGAAATTAAGCAATCTTTTCAGCCTCTGAGCGCAGCCTCATGGGACAGCCAAGGACAGCTGTAAAGTTCTTCTTTTTAAGAAGATCTGGTTAATGTCGGCTGAGAGAGCTCTCAGTAAACAAATGAATAATTGATTGCTCAGCTTTCACATAGCTACTGCGTTTCTGGGCTCACATGACTCATTTGTGAACCATTCCTGTCATCCTAATGCCATAACATTGGAGAAATGATGATTGTTTCTTGGAGGATTCTTCTGTGGACATAGTTGCCAAGACCAAAGCTGTAATGGTTTGTTATTATGACCTTTGTTATTCCATTAGGCTCAATAGCTTGAAAAAAATGATGTGTGCATACTTTAGGAAAGTTTTTACCCTTTACATTGACCTGACATCATAGTTTATGCTACAAAATGTATTAATGACAAAGTAGTGTTTTCATGTCAGGAGGACAAATTTTAACAACTATAATCTGCCCTTAGTCATCATAAATACAAATGTATTGGTAAAACAGACCTTGTTAATGCAGCCAAGACAAATTCTAGACCATATTTCAAATGAATTGAAGCACTAGTCTATACACTCCACAATTTTTTTTTGTAGCTTCAAATACATTATTGTCAAAGCACTGTTAACATGCGTTTTCCAGGGGGTACTGTAGAACAGTAATGGCCCATCAGATTCAAACAACCTAGGCCATTTTTCTTGATTACTTGAAGATGTTTAAATGTCTTTGAGGCTATGGAAGGGCATAGGGAGCATTCAATTAATATTATTTTGATGGTTTTTTAATACTTGAAAAATCAGCAGTAAAAAACCTTGTGGGCATGACAGTGCTTGGAAATTGCTTGGTACAGTAAACAGTTTAATTTGCAATAAATTCTGTACCTTATAGTTGACTGAAGTACTCTCCACCCAGTATGTGCTGCTCATTGCGGTGATGACATAAAGTAGGCCTCATATTTTCAATTGCTCTAGCACTTCAAGGCCAATATGCTGTCCACCAATGCTCCTTTCTGGTTCTGCTTCCATAAATTAATTAACTATGCAAAAGATTTGCTTTCTTCCCTGGCTTACACCCTCTCTTGAAGACACGGGTCTCTCAGGGCAGAATGGGACTCTAGAAGAAGCTATGAAGCAGAAAGGCTCCCTGCTTTCTTCCACCTCCTTTTCGTGTTTCCTGGCTGGCATCTGAAGAGCTCTTGTTATGTGAATAGACCTGCCCTGAGCTCCTGAGGAAATGGGTAAAAAACTCTTGGTCTTTGTTTTTCCAGTGCCTTTCTGGAGGGGAACCTCCTGCTCTCTGACACCAGCATGCTACCAACATGATGGAATCTTTCCTTGTGGAGTCTCTGCTGCAAGGCTTTCATGCAGGGATACAAAATAACAAACTTTCAAAACTCTTTCATAGATTTATAAGGAAGCAGAATTGGGTCAAATCTGGGTATTTTTGTGGGCGGTTCAGGCAAAGGGAAGTTTTTTCACACTGCTTGTGCTTACAGGAGAAATGCTCCAGAAGGTCTCCCTCGCTGTTAACTCCTATTAACACTGGTATTGAAGAAATGTTTCTTTCACTTAAAATTACACTGCAGTAAGACAAGTTTGCAAATACTTTTCCTATCCAGAATGTAAGCTGAGGAACAAGTATTTACTGCCTCAGAAAGTGATGAAGAATTCCTAATGTCAGGGAACAAGAAGAAACTTAGTTCAGCATCTCTCTGCAAGGAGGTAACATTCATTGCATATTATCCCATGCATATGGATAGGTACATATTTAAAGATTCATCTTTCTGGTTTTAGACCTAAATCCTTGTGGAAAACATTATGTGACTTAGGAATCCTGGATGCAAAATTATCATGCTTCTGCTCAGTGCTGTTTAACTGCTGAATTAATCAAGTACAATTGCTTAAGCCCTGGAGGGAAGGATGTAATAAATCTTGGGAGTATTTGTTCTGGTTTATGGCTGGGAGAAACTGCGTAACACTAAATCAGATGTTATAAACATTTGCAATGGCACGTTTTCAGTACTCGGGGCACTGTGGCATGAGTCTTGAGAAACTAAAGAGGGTATGTCCTGAGGGTTGGATGCGTTTATTCTTAACTTTTTAGAGTTGACAGCGTTGCTTTGTGAGGGGTGGGGAGGGGCCGGCTGCTGAGCGAGCCGCACGTTGTGTATCCCACACTTTCGGGTAGAGGGCAGTCGGGTACCGCAGACGGTACGGGGAGCCCAGCTCCGGGCTCAGCCTGCTGCCCTAGCCTGGGGGGAACAGCAGCCTCCCCCCCGCCCCCCGCAAAAACAAACAAACAAAAACTTCCACTGATCTGTAGAAACGGAGAGATAGATTCCTTGTACCCGACCTCTGATACTCCTCTGGAGTTGGACAGTTTACTGATGGTACGTGGAGCTGGGAGCAGGAGTTGCAGACACGCGTGACAACCACTCGAAAAAATTATCCTGCCTGAAATGTGAATCTTCCTGAAATTAAAAAGGAGCTGCCTTGAGTTGTTTTCCTCCCTGCAGTGAGGGACAGTCCCAGCACGCTGTGCCGAGCAGAATGTGTGCTGTTCTCATGCACCGCACGTCCTGCCCTCTGGGACTTCCATCACTGGAAGCAAAGTGAAGAGGCAGATTCTCTTTCCCCAGAAACGACACGTGCCTGCCAGTGCAGCAAAGGAGCTTTGTCTCCACTTTAGGGGACAATGTCCTGAGGCAATTGTGGGGTTTTTTTCTCCTAATTTACAGGTACCTGAACAGGCCAGTTGCACCGTGCTTGTTCACTGCATATTTTGCTCTGAACACTTCAAAGATGCTTAGAACCTTTGGAAAGTCTAAATGATGTCAGCCCAGATAAACTAAAGCTGTACACCTCTTGTTTCAGGGTGGGAAGGGTGAGCAGAAGTTTCTGGGCTGAGCCTTGAAGAAAAGCCAGCCACGCTCCTTGTTCCAGCCAGGGATGGGTAAGAAGCTGCTGCTGCTGCCCCCAGTGCCCTGGCCTTCCTCAGCAAGAGCTGCTTGCTCACATGCTGGGTGAAACAGGCAGAAGGGCTGTTATTATTTAATGGTCCCAGTAGTCTGTGGCCCTAGACTGGGAACAAGAGCTGGTAGTGGTTGGTGCTCCAAGGTCAATACCAGAACTGTGAAGGCCTGGGCTGCTTCTCAGGGAGTAACAAACCCCTGTGGTAGCAGGTCTTCTTCTTGCTCAGTTATTTGGGAGCCTCTGGATAATGGGAGGATGCAGCTGCTTACGTTGCTGAAAGGGGTCTCTTGGGAATTGGCTCCAGAAGTTGCAAGGCAGAATTTGAGCTTTTGTTGCTCCACTGGTTTAAAGGAAGGCAGAAGACATAAGGCAAACAAGCTTTTGTGGTGGGGAAGAATGTCATGATCCTGGTATAAATCAATGTGTTGTCATTAGTCCAAGTCTGCAGCCAGATTGAAACAAGAAGTGAGCAGCCCTGTTTCCCTCAGGGCTGTTCAAAATACCTCTGTGCTCTCCTTTGGCTTACTGCTGAAAGGTGTAGCTGTTACTTCAAGTGTTTTGGAATTTCATGGCCACATTGTTGACCAGGAGCTGGATGGTGGACTGGGTGGCCAGGGACAAGTGTCTGCTGCAAGGCTGAGCAGGTATCATTCACTCATCCCCAACAGGGACCATTTGGATCACCTTGCTTGCACTAATACTGAGTCTGGTCCCAGTGCTCCTATGCTTGCTGGCCCGTGTCACTCAGCTTCTGTGGGCTTCTCAGACCTTCCCAGTAGGAGCTGCACAGTCAGTCACTGGGTGGTGCATCAACAGAGAAACCAACCCTGCTTTAAAACTGCAGCTGAAAGCAAACATGATGCAGGATGAGGCTGTGTCTAGGGAGGGGGCTGAGGATCTTATGTTTCACATTGTGCAGTAGCTGCAGCATAAAGCACATCCCCAATGCTGCACAGGGCAGGAGCCACCTGTCACAGCAGTCTTGAAGACACCCTGGCCAGCCGGCTGCTTCCCAGCTGTTGCTGGAAGTCTGCTGAGGGGCTTTTACCCATCAGAGTGATATTTTTGTTCTTATTGGTTGACGAAAGTTCAACTTAAAGCAACAGAACATGTTTGGGCAGAGAGCGACCTTCTCTTTGGTAGTGGTGGCTGGGTGGGAGGTGCAATGATGAAATGTCTCAGGATTTGCTTGTCACGGCCTCACTCAAATCCAAACAAGTTCCCAGCTCAGGTTCTGGCAGTGTTGGAGGTGCTGCTGGTTCTGGTGCCTGTGGGCACAGTCTCAGCCAGTGCCTCCATTTCTCTGCTCCCCAGCACCTGCCCTCTGGGCTGCCTGGACCACATGTGTGCATCTCACATGTGGTGCTACTGTCCCAACAGCTCAACATTGCACCAGTTTTGTTTGCAACATCTGTGGAGAGCAGCAAGGCCACACCATGAAGTATAATAATTTTTTTATTTGAACAATTTCCTGGGAGCTTTTTTTGCAGGGGAGGGTGGAAGGAGTGTGTTTTGTTTCATTTTTCTCTTCCTTTAAAAGGGGAAGGAAAATAAAAAATAGAGAAAACAGATTGGTGGGACCATGTCTTATGACAAAGGGGCATTCAATGAAATTAGAATTCAGAACAGATAAGAGGAAGTATTTTTATATGTGATGGGTCCAGATTAAGGAGCTTGTTACTGCAGGAGATAGTGAAGGACAGCAATATGGTGGGTTTTGAAAGTGGCTGACATTTGGATGGGCAGTGGGAATGCTGAGAATTACCCAAGTTAGAAGAGGGCACAAAGTATTAATTGGGTAGAAATACTAAGCTTTCAGGCAGAACATGACCTCTGTTTATTGGAAGCTTGGGTCTAAAGTGGGACTGGTTACTTCAGCACTTGTACTCCAGGAGCAGATTTGAACATTCCTGGGACAAACCAGTGATGCGGAGAAGATCATTCAGGGAGCCTACAGCAGTGCCAAAATATGAGCACACATCCTTGAGTGGCAACCATGGGGCCATCCTTCCTCTCTCAGCCAGGCTTGGGCTTTCAGAGCTGCTCCTCATGTGAACAAGGTGAGCAGGGCTTGGTCACAGACACTCTGGACTTGCCTCTAGTGAGAAATCATAATTGGAAGTGTCAAGAAACTTGGGTTTTATTACTCTGCGTCAATGTTGTTATAAAAATAAATCTCTTTAGAAATATTCATAAAAGTAAATGGAAGTCTTGAATACAGCTTTTTTCCCTTCTACCAACATAATAAAATGTATTGCTTTTTCTCCCAAGTATTTTTATATTAGCAGGCAGTGGCTGCTGCTGGAGGAGAACTGTTCTAATGCTATAAAGTGACTCCAGATGGAGATCCTCTCACTGTTCACTGACTTCAGGCTCAAGCAAAGCTGAAACGTAATGGTTGTCCTGATGGTCACCATCCTTGGGCCAGGAAATACAGGAATGTGTTTGGCTAAGGGAACAGCAGTGGTCTCCCCTTACAATGTTTGATTTATCAGATGTCTGTTAAAACAATAGTTTTGGAATAATTTTGATATTTTCTTTAAGAAAAGGAAGAAAATGAAGATGAATTAGATGGGACTGGTGCTCTGGGCTTGACAGGCATAGCACAGAAATCGGTCCCCACAGATTTGGTGTTAACAGTCATACTGAATGTCTGAACCCAGTGCTCATGACAGATCATTTTCCCATCTGCTTGGGAAAGTCACGGCTGCTCTCTCCCAACAGCTGATGCATATGCAGCCAAAGCTTCTTCCTGGCAGGCTGAGCTGGCAAGGGCTGTGGATGCCCACCACAATCGGGACTAAATGCCATCAAAAAAATTAAAAGTATAAAACTTGTGGGGCGCCCACTGTGCAGGGAAGGAAAAGAAACCTTTTTCCAGTGTGCAGAGGTACATCACTGCAGTGGTGGCAGTAGGTTGAGCAGCTTAGCATACCCAGCTCAGCCCTTCTCAGGACATCTCCACAGAGCATCTCCTGTCCAAACGTGCTGCTGTAGCCAGCACCAGGAGGGCATCCAGGCTGGCAAGGTGATACCACTGTCAGAATACGCAGCAGCAGTAGTGAAATAAAGATTTTATGTGCCTTAGTGCTGAAATTCTTCAGAATTTACCTATCAAGGTCTCAAATCCAAGCAAAGAGATCCTGGCTCTGGTGAACAGATGCTCCCTCTTGTTGCTTCTATTCTGGAGAAGACAGAAGAAGTTATCCATTAGCTCATCCAGGCTAAGGCATATATTACAAAGAATCTTTGCTTCATCTGCATTTTTAGTCTTGCAGAGAACCTACCCTTTCTCACCTACCAGATAATTTGTGCATATTGCATGTTTTCTTTGGAAACGACTTGCACTAAGCTAATGTTCTTTTCTCTGTAGGCTGCCAGGTTTTCTGCTCTTTTCTAAGTGACCCACATTTAAACAGCTTGTCCTGGCTGCTGTGCTATTGTTCTGCACACATGTGCTATCACCACTATTGCTGCTGGACTGTTTGTCTTTTGATTGCATGTGGCTTGAAGATTAAGCCTCAATGAGCCGGCACCATTTGGTTCTCATGAGTTTTCCTCTCCTCCAGCAGCTCAGCCTGGCAGGTGACTTTGGCATTGTTTTGCTGTGTGGGGCTACATACGCACGTAGGAAGTTCATAGGGGAGATTTTTCAAGTTTTCCTTTCCTGGAGAGTGATCTGTAAACATGCTGTCAAAGCCAAGCATTTGATTTTTCTGTTGTCCTCACGGCAACACGCTGAGGATCAGCTGTGCGCCATGGCCTTCCCCCTTCAGAAAACTTGGAGATTTCAAGGAGGGAATTGTAATCCATTGTTGGATACCAGTTCTGTCGGGTTTCCTTCTCTGCTGAAAACAGCCAACAGGAAAGTAATTACAGAAGCAGATGTGACTTGTGACGTAAATGTTACTTCTGGCCATTTTTTGCCTTTTTTTTTAACTAATCCAACGGGGTGATTCCAAAGCAAAAGTCAACTGGTACGTGAGACACACGGGCCTATGGTGGTAATTTCAAGCTTTTCCTTGGCTCAGTCAGGTCCAGGGACAATTTGCAATACGTTACCAATCATTTTTTAAAACTACACTAGACAGTAAGAGAAATTTTCATAGCAGCTTCAATATGTGCATCCTATGTAACTGCTTGCAATGAATCCCACCACTGACTTTCTGATGTCTCTGTCCTGAGCAAGATACTGAAGTGTTGCTTGTAAATCCTTTGGAGTAATAAATCAATAAGTATTTTCCATCTCATGTTTCTTTTCAAGACAAGTTAATTCCATAGTCTAAAGACTTAAAATAAAGCTGAATTTAACTATTTAGGTCTTTTAAGTCACCTCATTTTCAGGATATCCTGTGATTTCGGCTGCATCAGATGGAGCTGTAGCAAAGTGTTTGTAACCTCTCTAGATGCTCACTTGTCTCGGTGTTTTGCAAGGATAAGCTCATTGAGCCATCAAGTTTGGTCTCCCTCTGTGTCCTTGTTGAGGCCAGCAGTCTGAATGACCACTGGTCCCTTGGCACAGCCCCTTCCCCGAGCAGTCTTGTATCAGTGAGTCACCCTGGGCTGTGAACTGTCCCCCTGGACAGCTGCAGCCTGAAACCTTGTGTCTTCCTGCCCCAACCACTGGATGTGTCCCTGAGATTCCCTGATGCCAATGCAGGAGTGCCTTCATTCTGTCCTTGAGCTACGCACCAGCCTTGGAGTCTCAGAGAGAGCGGTAAACACAACTGTTGGAGCCCCTGTAGTCAGATCCTGAGGATGCTCATCTCTTCACACACAAGACTTTAATTCTTCCCAAACTGACCTGGCAATGTCTGCCCAAAGCTCATGTGTCAGTTGGAAACTGGATGTCCAGGCTATTACTGACTGACCAAGCACCAGCTGGTGGCAGAGCCAGGTACGTGTCTGGTACAATAGGTAACACATCTCATGTGTGAGCTCGCAGCAGCGCAGTCCCAGCGGGCAGAGAGCATGACTGCTGCTTGCCTTGCTGCTGCCCAGCGCTGCAGGGTCCCTGTCCCTGCCCACGGCCCCTGAGCTCTGCAGCCGTTCAGAGACAGCAGAGGGAGTAGTGGACATTATGCCTGCAAGTGAAGGAGGGCACTGGAAAGCTTAGTTTATTTCCTACCCTTCACTGGCAAAGGTTTTGCTTTCATGTTCTGGAGGGGCGGCTGAGGAACGGAAGTTGGCAGCCACAGCTGGCAGGAGTGGCCACCAAAATGCTGCAGCTCCGAGCGGCACCTGTTAATATGAGGGTTGACTTCGTCTCGCGTTGAGTTATTCAAACGCTCGTATTTCTGACCAGAAAAAACTTTCTTCCCAAATGTGCCCTGCCTCATTAACAGTCCCCACCCAGGGACCTCCTTTTAAGTTCTCCAAGCTTCCCAGCACCTCACCACAGGGACCCGTCAGGGACACAATAGCTCCAGCCTGTTTATTTCATTTCACTTTTCCTCTCCTCTTGGCCAGCAGCCAGCAGAGATGTTCTTTGCAAAGATAATAGTTTCAACTTAATCATTCACCTCTTATGTGTCTAAAAGGAGTTAAGAAGACTGGAAGTTTCCAAGAAAAATAAATGAACAGAACTCTTTCGAGGGGGCCTCTTTAAGGCTGTTTTATTGATTAAAAAAAAAAAATAAAAAAGCAAAAGCAGCAAGCTGTTCCCACCCATCACCCCTGCCCTATTTATTTTTTAAATGCATGTTTAAATTTGGAGGGACAGTAATGAATGGAAAGATTATGAAGTGTTTCTCTTTGTGAAGGGATTTGCAGCATGTTTAAAGGGATGATTCCAACGTGATATTCTAGTTGTGTTCGTTCTGGGAGTTGTAAAGCTGGATCTGGACCACAGGGGACTCCTTTCTAGGCCTGCATGTGGATGGACAGGCAAAAGCTCACTCATTTATTTGGGCTGGTTTGTTTGTTTTTAAGGGGATTGTGATTCTGTCTGATTCCTTTTGGAGCTGTTAATTTTGTCATGCCCTGAAGGTCCAGTGTTTCAGAAAGTTGGAGGACCCAGTCCCTTGATGATGGATCCCACTGGGTTGCCTCTAGTTAAGCAGCCGCTATCACCAGCTCCTTTTGGAAATAAGACCTTTATTTAAGCCACAAAACCCCCATCTTCCTTCCACCTGGTCTGGCTGAGGGACAGTGATTAAAACCCGTATCTTTCTCACTCACATATCCTGTCCATGGAGCTATTGAGAAAATGTATGTCCTTGGGAACTGTTGATAAAAATAAAAGGTTTGTCTTTCAATAGCATTTATCAAGGGCATTTTTGTTCTACTGAAAACCTGAAAAATTTGATGGTTTTGGTAAAGAAACAAGAGAAATCCCCACTCACTTGTATATGGGTGTGGATTAAGCCAACATCAGTAAGCCTGAACCTGAAGAGTGAGCTCCTGAATCATAAAACTGTGGCGGAATCCATGTTTTCATTTAACCATCAAACCAAAAGCAACATTATGGTGGATGCTAAGCTACAGTCAGAAAAAAATGCCTTCTCGAAAGGCTGGAAGGACCTGGCAGGCTGCTCTGGGCTCAGCTCTCTGAAATGAGGTGATTGGTGGCTTCTCCAGAGCATCCTGAGAGGAGAGATTGCTCCTGTCATTACTGTCATATCAGCCAGAGAGGGGAGAGACAGAGCCTTCTGCTGGCAGAGCAATGGCAAGAGAACTGTGCACACAATCCACAGTGGGGAGCTACCAGAATCCAGTCAAACCAGCAACACAGACAGATCCCTCCTTCTCTGCTGTGTCTCTCTTTTTCTCTACCTTCAAAGAAAGCTTCTTTGTAGAAAAAAGTGAAATATCTGAATCCACAGCAAAGTGACTGTGTGGTGCTCTGAGCTCTCTGTTGTGGTGCTGCCCTTTGCTCATGTTTGAGTATGTGTACATGAGCATATATGTACTTAGCACCTTCTGCCTGCAGGTAAGGAGGGTCTCTGACTGATCCTGCCTTTAGAAAGCAGGATTTCTTATGGGTACAGATTGTAGGACTCATGTAAATATCCATTAAATAGTGGAAAAGGGAATAAAATTGCAACTGTCATCTCCTATTCAGAAAAATTCCTGCAATGCAGACACCCATTGTCCAGACTTTAATGGTTCAAGGGAAAATTCTCTTGCTAGGTGGAGTGAGATTTCTAGTTCTTCTCTTCAGCAAACTAAGGGCTGAATTTATCAAGTTTGGAGTGAGATGGAAGCAAAACATCCCTTCTTCTCCTCCCACTCTTTTTCCCTCTCTCCCTGGGCATGCAGCACCTCCCTTCTTAGAAAACACATCTTCACAGACATGTTAATTTTCATAAAGCTGTGATGAGGCTCTGTCCTGGGCATGTGTTTCCCTTCCCCCTCCCAGAGCACTCCAGTAACCACATATTACCCAAGCCCAGCACTTTCTGCATGACTCAGATTTTTTTTTAAGAACTGGGATCCAATGGACATTTTCTTCATTGATACCACTGGGACTAGAGGTCTTTTTTTTCCCACCAACCTTAAAAACATGCTGATACACTGCAAATTTTTTTCCTTTCCAATATTTTGTTGTTATTAAAACAGCACCAAGTCCCACAGCACCAAAGGATGGGATCTCTCTTGCTCTTTTCTCCCTTCCTCAACAGCTAATAAAAAAAATGAAAAAGGGTAATTATCCATAAAAGAAAACATTGAAGGACACTTGTACTATCCCTGAAGGCTGGGCTGAACTGGGGGCACTGGCAGTGCAGGATGGAAACATGGCACAGATTGCCTGCAGCTGGACCACCCCCCACCCTGGAGCACAAATGAGAGAAGGGGGAACAGCTGCCATCCTGACGATGGGTCATGCTGGAAAAAACCTGCACGCTTCTTAGACCTGGGGATTCATCCAGCTGAGGCTGAGTGCGTGTCAGCCAATGCCAGGTGAAGAGCAGAAAATGTCTTTGCAAAGGCAAAGTAGTCCCTCTATCATCCCGGACCTTGTTTCCAAATACAATCAAAAGAGTTGCAGGAAAGATTAGGTTGAAGAGTAAGGCAGTGAGCTCCCACTTAGAGCTGTCTGAAGACAAAGAAGTTTTGGAAGGGCTGTCACCAGCTTTGGTTGCAATGTAATGAGACACATACAATCTGCATGACCTCCTGGGCTGGAAACGTAGTTCTACAGTGGCTGTCTGGTAGAGTGCATGCTCGTGCTGGCTTGACAGCAGGGATGGTCCAGCCCTGATCTTCCCCTGAAACCACAAGCAATATGTAGAGTCAATGTGTGTTTTCTCATGTGAATCCTGATGAGTTCAAATGAACAGGTTTGGGGCCACAGTTCCCATCTGACGTTGCCTGCTTGACGTGATTATTCAACCCCGAATTCCTCCAGTTGACAGCCGTGCTATTTCCAGTCTCTTAGTCAGCATATACCACTCTGCTTCCCAGTCTGATGAGACCTGGATTTTCCCACACTCCTCCTTAAATGGAAACACATTGTTCATCTTCATTTTATTTATTTATTTGATATAAAAACCCAAGATAATGCTATAACTTTGAAGTACTGGCTCTACAATGGTTGGTTCCTTTTTGGAGCAATGAGTTTTCCTAAAAGCCACTCTCAGCAAGATTCTTATCAAACTTTCCTTAGCGGGAGACAATGAACATTTCACAGCATGAAGAGGAAAAAATAAAAAGGTTAGTGAGAAGACAAATGCTCTATGTGAAGAGATAGCCAGGGTGTATATGAGATCCCCCAGCCTTGTACACACAGATTATTTTCTGTCTAACTTAGGGTTTCTGAACATTTCACTCATTGAGTCAGTTCCAGAGTTTATTGAGGGGTGAAAACAGGGACCTGGGCATTGTCTGGACACTTCTGTTTGCGACCTATAAAATTCACCCTGATGTGTTCAAATACCTCATTGCCAGTAGCTGCCAGGGTTGGCAATTAGGATGAGATCTGGGGGAGGGGGGACATAGGTGCCTCTACAAGCTGTCAGGGGTGACTTTCCACAACAGGTCACGTTGGGACCAGTGTTTGCTATCGGGCTGTGAAACCAGTGGCTGACCTGAGTGGTGGCACTTGGGGCTGTAGGGAGAGAAGCTTCCTGTGGGACCCCAGCTGCCAAACCTTGTGGTGAGGGGGCAGCATCATCTCCCACAGCCTGCCCAAAACTTCTCACATGTTAGGTGGATGTCAAATGATGCTCTGAGCAGGGACAACTTGGGGTCAGTTTCAGACCTGACCTCTCCAAAAAACACCAGCACCACAGGACAGCAGATCTGGTAGGTAATCAAATACAGTAAGGGATCATCCTAGCCAATGTCCTGCCAGATTTGAACTGTACCGGCCAGCTCAGCTCCATGAGAACCTCCAGGGGAGCAGGCACTGGGGGTGGCCAATGCCCCAGATCTAGGTAGGGGCCCAGGTTTTGGTTTTGCTGGAGGCAATCAGTGCTTTGCTCTGGCTGGGTCAAAACAGCTCCACACAGGCAGGTGGCTGCTTTGTGTGGAGGAAACATGTCGGCTGGCGTCTGCTGTGGGGTTTTTTTCCTTCTAGTCTAATTGTATTTTTAAATATTTGGCAGATGGTTAAGAGCCAAGACTATGCAATCAGTCAATGTTTGTTGGTTAAAATAGAAGTAAACACTAGGTTATATAAACAAAGGAGCGCTCTGGTTTATTGCCCAGGGATAACGCCGGCATTGTTGCGTGGATCCTCATCTGAAGGCTTTGAAGATTGCTTGTTCTATTTATTTTTCTAAAAGTGGATAACTTTGTTCTATTTGCTCAGCTTCTTTAGGGCTTGAATAGACAAGAGGTAAAGCGTAGTAAAGGTGGGTCTGGCTCCGAAGAGGCCTGGAGGGAAATGTGGTTTTGGTTTCTGATCTCATCCAAAAAATGTCCTGCATTTCAATACCCTTAGATAGCTTACACATTGGGAATGCCAAGGAACCGGAAACTTTCACTCCAAAGTCAACTCTGCTTTCATTAATAATTATTTTAAGACAGCATTCAGAGAACAAAACAGTACTATATGGAGCAGAAAGAAACCCACGGGGATTTGAGGGCTGAGCAAGAGTTCAGGCCACCATCCCCATTCTCACGCTGGATGTCAAGTATTATCATCCCTAGATGCAGTCGAGGTGTTCACGTGGGGTGATGGTGGAGGGACATGAGGAAGGGGAGAAAGCAAAGCTGCCCTCCAAACAACAGCAGCAATGGCAGAGCCCAGCCACTGCTGGGGAAAGGCAGGTGGTGTGATGGGCAGGGCTGTGCACCTGGGGCTGTGGAGGGGCTGAGTCTGCCTCAGATGACCTCCAGCACCCACAAAAGCAACATCCAGGGAGCATGTGTCCTCTTAATTTCTTCATGTGATAGAGATGCTTACTTGACCCCGTTTTATGGATGGGAAAACTGAGCCACAGAACATGAAGACACACATTTTCTTGCCAAACATGAGACTTGACTTCTTGCTTTGGACCTGATCTGGTATCATCCCTACGCTGTTTTCTTGTCATAAAGTTGCCGCCTGTGTCTGTGATCTGCTTCTACAAGTACTGGAGATCATTTCAAATAGTATTAGATTTATCATTTCTGTACATAATGTGCCAATCCTAGCAGCACTTTGTGAAAGCACAACAGCAACAAGAAGCATATGTTCTGAGAGTCAATTTAGTGGGATTTTTTTTCACTGCCAAGGACAATAATTTTTTTCCTCTTTTTTTTTTTTTTTTTTTTTTTTTACAAATAAACATCATGCTGGAATGTGCTGCAGCAAATGGCTTGGGCTCTATTATATTTCATGCAGCTTTCTAAACAATTTTCAACCCTGCTGGCCTGGTGTCAAACAGAAGGCAACCAACAATAGCAAAATCCCATTAAAGCTGAGAAGGTTCCTTCCTGAGGTGAACACGGCCAGAAATAGTAATCTTGGCTCTCTTTTCAATTTGGCATTGGGGACTAATAATGCCTGTTCTCCTAATGGAAGTTATCTAATTTCATCCAAGTGCAGCTCCAGAGAGAGCTGGACTGACGCACAAACAGTCAATATAACAACATTCTTCTTGAAGAGCTGAACAATGGAGCTTTGGTGGGACCATGATTAACAACGTCAAACTAAGAACAAACAGAAGGTGTAAAAATAGGCATCTGAGGAGTTGACACAACAGACTATTTTTCATCTGTAAGGCCAGAGGAGAATAGCTTGTAAAATTGTATGCTTGGAGCACTTCATCAGATGTTGTGTAGAAGGACAGAAAAAAAAAAAGTCTATTTCCCATCGGGGTCCAAATGTACTAAGGAACTGCACATGCCTTATTAATATAAATCACACTACGAGTATAACTCCCATTAGCATTAAAGAACCATTTTTCAATTAAATACTCTTGCACCAGGAACACCTAATGGGAAATAATGGTGTTTGCTTCATTTGAAGAGAATAGTAAAACACAGTGTGGAGAAGGAGAAGGTAGAGAACCATTTCTTCCCTCCAACGCTACAGGTTTTTGTGTCTGCCATAAGATATTCCCTTCCCAGCCTAACAGATCTGTATCCAGGTGCAGTGCAGAGGCCCCGAGAGCTGGTAGGGAATGAGGATAGGGTGGAAGAGCTTCTCCAGAAAATTGAAGCATCTCTTGGGCCAGGGGTTAAAGCGCTGCTTTGCTGTTTCCTGCTGGCCCCACCCAGGCTGGGTAAGAGAAGGGGTCCAGCCTCCCACCACCCACTTCTGCTTCCTCCCCAGAGCATCCTCACATTTGGAGAGTGTTGGGATGGCTTCAGGCCACCTCCTCCCCGTTACCCACATTGTTAAACCTCACCCTGGAACTCCTTGTCATCAATATAAAAACAACACTCCCCAAAACCAAAACACCATCCCGGACATTATTTTTCATGTCTAGAGTAAAAGCATCATTTCCCACATTTCCCTTTAATGCTGAAGCCACAGCTGGACTCACAGTGTGCCCAGTACATTAAAAAGCAGAAGCATTAGAAGAAGGTGAAATTGCCACACAACTCATAGCTCTTGGTGTTTTGCCTGCTTTCCCCAGGGCTCTGGCTCAGGTATTTGCCCTGTACGGAGCTGCATGTGCCTGGGGTGAAAGCCAATCCCTGTGTTTGTGTGGGCACACATACTGGCTCCCAAACCTTAGCCTCACCTTGGTTTGACACTGAAGGATTTACTCTCCCTCCCTGGCTTAAGCGCTGCAGCTCTCTTCTAGCTCTTAATGAAAGGGAGGTGTAGCCTTGAAATGTTGGGCAAAATTTCCACCTCTGGTTAAGCAGGTTTGGTTTCTTTTAATTTTTACAAAATCTCAAGTAGCCATTTACTCAGTGTTATTTTTAGAGTGTGAGAGGGGAGGTCTGTGTTTTCATAAAATCCCCAGATGTGCACTCAGGCAACGGGATTTTGTGCGGGACACGACACAGTTAACTTGCCTCCGTGTTGTGGCCGATGGCATCCAGGAATGACCCCGCTCCCCTCGCTCACCCCGCAGGTCACCCCCTGCTCAGGGTCTGCCAAAATTGTGTCGTTTTCTTGTTCTCCTTCCTCCTAACAACAATAAAACTGATGAAACGTATGGAAATTGCTAGTAATGAAAGAAAAGTGTACCAGAAGTAATACGACACCATGTTGCCCTTAGCCTCAGCTTTCACACCCAGTTAGTCCCCAATTCTCCCAGAAACCAGTGACTTTCTCCATGTGAAAGTCCCGGTCCCCCCTCCACACCCAGCCCTGCTTCCCACAGCCCAGCCTCAGGCTTAGCCCCCTCCCTGCATCAGCTGACCCCTTTTCACCTTCCCTCTTGCTCCTGGTCCTTTCAAACCAGGTAGGATACCTCTCATGTCTCAAAACACCCAAGATGCGAGTCACACTCCTGGCAAGGAATATTTCTTAACTCCACTTTGGTGGGTAGCAGCATCCCATAGAAATGAAAGCAGCATGGCACAATTGCCATCCGTGCCACCTGCCTGCAGGCAGTGCTGCCGCCTGGGTCTGCCAGAGTCCTGGGCAACATTCTGCATCCAACGGGTACCCAAAGCATCCATGGGGGGCCCAGGGAGAAAATCTCAGAAATTTTCAGAGACCAGAATGGTCAAGTTTTGTGGCTGAGCCCATTCCCAGTGGTCCCAGTGGTGATGCACCAAGACCGAATTTGACCCAGGAAGGTGGTTGTGTTTGAGGATTTTATTGTCAGCTTGCACTAGAGGGTGCTGCTTCTTTAGGGTTTGGGAAAGATCGCAGTAATGAGACTGTCTCCAATGTCTTTATTCCTTGCAAAGTTAGGCTGAGACCTGAAACGTGTTGAGATTCATATTACCGTTCAGTGTGGCCTCAAAATGAAATGGATTGCTTAGCTGGGAAAAAGGGAATGTCTTGGCTTGGAAAAGAATTTATACATCTGGGGGACCAGGGTAAATACTTGGGTTAGACATGGTGACAAATGAAAGGAAAAACTGGTCAGCCTTGCCCTGTTTCTCTCCATTTCACAATTCCAGGATGAATGGATGCCTCGAGCTAAGAAATTATGAAAAAAAAATAAGGACAGGACAGTGAAGGCAGACAGGGGATAATGAGACTTTGGAATTTACTGCTGCAGGACAGATAACCAAAATCTCATGATAAAGTCTCCTAGAAGAAGTAAAATCAAAATACATTTTATGACCACTACAGTCTTTTGGCTAAGATAAAGGTAACCAGATCCCAGGCATCAAGATACAAAATGATGTGTTAGAGGCATCAGCAGAAAATGACTTCCCCTCTGTGCTGCATTGCTCTGTTGACTGCGCCTCCTCTGTTTTTGTTTCCATTTGCTGAAGGCATGGAGGAATGGCTATTGCTGTAGGCAGCATCCCAGACCCACAGCTGGGAAGGGGATACCTTACACCACTCTGCTTGGCTCCGAGAGCATCTTCCCACCCTCCTGGGTGTCTCACAGTGGGGGGACTTGGGTCTTTCAACAGCTGGTAGAGCCTGGCACAGGGAATCTGTGAGCTGTCCAAGTCATGGCTGGACTTTATTTAGGGCAGATTCAGTTCCAGTGAGGGAAGCAGGTCTGGAGGGTACTATGTAAATGCTATATAGTCTGGCACGCTTGTTTATGGGCCCATAAAATTCCCCTGGCTGGCATTCCGATTTGGCATCCACCAGAAAACATCTCCCTGGAGAAAAAAAAGGTTAAAATAGGACTTTTTTGAAGGGCCTTGATGACATTATTCTTCTGGGGTTTTATACGTGCTAGTAGCAAGGAAAGAGCTGGTTTTAAAGCTGGGCTGATGTGTACCTACTGCATTTAAATCCACTTTGAACATGAAAGGAGTGGTGGAAGAAAAACAATAACTATTTTCAAATCCAGATGAGTTTTACAGAGTAATTTTCTTCTAGAAACTTGACTTCCTTATGAGGTTGATTTTGCCTTTTATGTGTCTGCATTCTGATATCTTTATTTCCAGCTTCCCCACATTTGTGACCGCTGTTGGCAAGAAGAAGGAAACTGTTTCTTACTAAAACTTTTATTAGGCAGTTATTAGTATTTCCTTCTTCAATATTGAACAGCTTTTCTGTGCAGTGACTTTAATGCACTGCTGCTGGAGGGGCAAAGGGCCTAAGGCATCAGCTAAGTTTTGTGGAAATTGATGGGATTGCTCTGGCAAAATCATAGGGGTGATGATCTACTATGGGAATAAAAGACCCTCCGTTCAGTTTCCATCTGTACTTGCACCTAAATATGCAACTTAAATTGAGATATACCGAACCTGTCCTCAACAACAATAATTTGCCTTATTTAAGGGGCTGCCCCTTTGGGTCTCAGCTGAAAATAGGTATAATTACACACTCCTGTTAGATTTAGGAAATACCTGAGCATGGCCTTTCTACACTGAGAGTCGAATCACCTTCATTTTACTCAATGATTCTTGTTTTCAGTCACTGTGCACTGTGAAAACTAAATCCAGGAAGGGCATGTTAATGCTTCTCTCATCGGCGGTTGCACATTAGAGCAGGGGGTCAGCACTTCTGCACGTCATGTCACCTTTAATCAGCTACCGGAGGGTTAATTACTGACCAGCTCTCTGCAGACCTCTCTGTTGGGGTGGCCTGGAAAATCGCAACTAGCCCGTGATAAGTCCCTCTGCAAGCAGGCTATGGTCTGACTGCATTGTAAGGGTGGAGTAACCTATGAAATCGGGATGATTGGATGGTAGATATGATATGATATATGATATGATATGATGGAAATGAAAACAAACTCGGGGGTTTACCATGTGAGAAGGACCCATTTTAGACTGTAGTTCCAAAAAGCAGCACTTAAATTAATGTGTGACCTGATGAGAGTTTAGAGCAGACTAGAAGAGGGTTGCAGAGATCCTGCCAGAGAGCCTGTCCCTAAAACACGTTTCCCCCAGCACCCTCACCCTGACTGGCCATATGATAGAGGAGCTAGTTTTGGGAAATATGATAGTAAAAACTTTTCTTAGTGGCAGAGTTAATTTGACATCTCCAGGGACAGCAAAAGGCAGACTAGGATGCAGCGAGAGTCAGCGACTGCCACTTCCAACTTCAAGAAGCTTAAGCCTTTATGGCATCACAGGCTTACAGTGCCCAGCTCCAGGCACAACACCGCATGCCTAAAAATGAGATTCACATCGACAGTGCCCACCAACACAGTGGGCAGAACTTGCCTTCTCTAACCCATAGAAGACTCCAAGGAAAGGACTGTTCTGATCTTGCTGCTTCTCAAATGCAGCCTCCTTTCCCAGGGGCTGTGGAGAGTCACTTCTCTCCAACTGCTATTTATTACCGTGACCTTTCTTTAAGATTTATGAATCTGCAGCTTTTCACCAAAAAAAAAAAAAAAAAAAAAAAGAAAAAAAGAAAAAAAGAAAAAAAGAAAAAGACTGGGGGGGAGGAAGGAAAGGTCACCCCTTTCTCTGTATGCATGGCTGTGGAAAGATGCAATGCCCTCCCACATCCCCACATCCCAGATCCGTGAGCCAGGCACTCAGGGGCAGAGGTGAATCAGTGTTTTCAGGTGTCCTCTCTCTCTGTCTGAAGGGACTTGAGGGACCACACAGCATTTGGGAGAATGCAAAAAGTCTCCGCTTAAAATACCTCAGCTTCATGTGCTCTAATGTGTTTCATCAGACCAGCAGCTGAAAGAAAGACACAGTGTGCAAACGTGCCAGTGTGTGAACAAGTCTCCAACTCGGTGGCCAGTGTGCTGTCCCTGGAGCTGGGAGCTTCCAGCTTTGATCTGCTCTCACATATGGACCCATTCAGTTGAACCTATTATGCTGGAACATAGGGACAATTCTCACATGCAGAAAATTCCATGGAGTTTTCAGACAACTACAATATAGACATTTCAGAGGAATTTTGCTTCAGAGCAATTTTAGCATGCCCTGTGGACTCAATTCCCATCAAGGATTCCTGTGTGTGCACTCCAAGACCTCTCCATGATACAAATCCGAAAGTGATGAGGATCAAACGCTTCTCTCCAAAAGCACACTCTGACTCAAACTCATACACTAGTGAAAATACACCCGCAGGAGGCTTGAAATCCTGCCCTACTGCACGGAAAGCCGGATTCCGCCTGCTTTCAGGCGCCTTCCACGTATGCTCAGCAGATGACATAACGTTAGTCATGACTTACTGACACAGGTATTCAACTAAATAACGCGTGAAACAATGGAAAGGAAACGCCAAGGGGTTGACCAGCTCAGTCAACGGGTTCGCATACGGTCCCGGGCAGTTCCTGCCCCGCAGCGCCTGCGTTGCTGATGAGTTTCCAGATAACGGGCTATGCCCAGCTGGGGGAAGCCCCACCGGCACCTCGGTCGGGGGGGCTCTGCCCGCGGTCGTGGAGGGCAGCCCCGATGCAGCGCTCCCCGCATCCCACGGCGGTGCCGGGGGAGCACCGGCAGCACCGCCGGGACCCCCCGGCCATCTGCAGCCCAGCCACCCTGCCCACCCTGCAGCTCCCAACCTGGGGCGGGTGCGGCGGGAGGAGCTCCCCAAACGTTGCTCGCGCGGACCCGAGAGTGAGGGGTTTTGGGGAGGTTTGGGAGGGTGAGGGGTGCCCCGTCGCGGGGGCTCGGCAGGTGGCGACAGAGCACGGGTTTAGGGGAGTGCCCGGCGCTGCTCAACGCGGGCGGGGCGCGGGGGGCGACTCCGAGGGACCCCCGGGGCAGGGGCTGCAGCAGTCCGGCGAACGCCACCCGAGAGAACCGTCTGCCTGGAGGGCTCGTCATGAGTCTTAAACTATTATTTTTATAACTACTCCTACAAAGAGACATAATAGGATTTTAAAAATATTTTTATTTATTTTTAAATATATCGCACATATATGTTTCTATATAAGAACAGAGGAATAAACAGAGCACATATAGAAACCTAAAAGCCAATAGGCAAGGCGCAGGCCGTGAGAGGAGGAGGAGGGCTGGAGGCCGCGCCGGCAGCATCCTGGGCCAGCTCGGAAGGGAAAACTCGGCTCACCATATTCCTCCCCCGCCGCCCCGCCTCCGGAGAGCGCGGCTGGGCCGCCGAGCGCTGCCTGGACTGACGGGAGCTCCGAGCCCCCAGTAGGGCGAACAGTCCCCCCAGTGGGGGTCAGGCATCGTCTGGGGCTCGGTGCCCGCTGGTCAGGGGCTCGGGCTGCCAACATCTCGCCGGGGTCTGTGGGATCGACCTGCCGCCCGCAACCAGCCGGGGAGCTGGATGGGGCAGCGACGGCCGAAAGAGCAGCCCGTCCTCCCCGTGGGGCGCTGGCAGGCAGCGCCCGGCCCTTTCCGGGATGCTCCCGGCCCCGTGCCCGCCAGTAGGGACGGGGAGCTTCAGCTCCTCGGGGTTAGCCCTTCTATTTCCCCTCGTAAGAACTCCAATAACTTTTTTTCCACCTCCTTTGTCATCCTCTGGGAAGAAAAAAAAAAAAAAAGTCCTTCGAGACTCCATTCCTAAAAAAAAAAAAAAAAAGCAGCAGCATCGCTCCTGCCGCACAGTTCATTCGCCTCCTTCTCGAGTCCCTCGGAAAGCAAGATTAAAGGGGAAAGTCGCAGCTGTATATTTATGTTTTCATTGCTAGAAGGGAATTGATTTCCTTGCATTTATTTTTGTAGTTGCAATACACAAGGGCGGATTTGCGTCACCAAGCCAACTTGCTGGTCGAGATAAAGTTGCACAAATATTGAAAAGGGAAGTGCTCGCACTCATTATGAAGTTTTTCTCCGGAAGAAATAAGGATTTCTGCTGTATCCTAAAATACTAAAGCCGCTTCTATTTTGGGACAAATCTCGCAGGCACATCCGCTCATTTAGTCTGAGTTGGAATCTCTCAAAAAACAGGAGATGACCTGGACTGCAGCGAGCCCCGGGTTTCCTGCAGCCTTCTCCCTCCTTGCGCGGGAAGGAGGGGCCGCCGCCTCCCCGGGCCAGCGCGGCCGCGCAGCCCTGCTCGTCCCCGGCCGCCGGGCCGGAGGGTGCGCGGGCAGGAAGGCCTTCAGAGGGCTTCGGGAAGAGAGGGCATCCTTGTCCCCGGGGAGACGGAGAAGCCCGTGGGTGAGGCAGGTGCTTCTCCTTTCGCCCGCGGAAGGTGCGCGGGGGCGCAGCGCGACTGAGCCCCAGGAAAACACCTGCCCCCACGGCCCGGACACCCCAGCGCTCTCGCCCTCCCGAGTCCCAGCCCGGGGGTGAAGTGCTTCAGTGAAAAGAGAATAGAGTTTCCTGAGGGGTTATTTCAGTCCCCGCGGGATGACAGCGCTTCTCCGCGCGCGGGGCACTGGCAGCACCGCGGCGGAGGAGCGGGGGCCGTGCCCGGGCCGAGCCTCCCTGGGTTTCCCGCAAACGGCGACGGGAGCTTCCCTCCGGTGCTGCTCATGGCCTGGCTCCACTCGTCAGCGAGGGGAGCGGAGTTTTGAAATCAGCTCTTAAAAAAACCCCAAACCCCCAAACCCCCAAACACATAGAAAGAAAGAAATAAAGAAAAACACCGTGTTGGGTTTTGTTTGTTTTTTTCCCCCTGACTGACTGGTGAGCAGCCACGAGCTGATACAACGATATGGGGTATCAGTAGCAACTGCAGCAGTAATTTAACGAAGCGGTTTGCGGCCGGGATGCAGCGCTCTGGGCACACTTCGTTGCCCGTCCCTCGGGTGGGCTGGCAGGGCGGCTCTGCCCGGCAGTGGGAACGCCAGTGGAACCGGAGTCGTTCGATCCAGTTTGCGAGCAAGAGGCTGGCGCTGGGGGCAGCTGGCGGGGGGATAAAGGCGGGGTGAGGGTGGGGGGCGCGGGGGGGAGATTAAAGGAAAAGGAGCTTTCCGCTGTCGAGTCAGGAAAGGTTCAAACCTAATCAACCTTTTCTTTAGCCGACTTCGGTTTTCGGGCACATCTTGGCAAACCAGCCCATCTTCATTTTTCGGTTTTGCCTCGTTAATAAGAACCAAAGCAAAGCGGTGCTTGGCTTTTCCCAGAGAACCAGCCTCACCTTTACCCGTGCACACGGTTACGGCTAAGGAACGCGTTCGCTCTTGCTCGCAGGTGGTTTCAATATTCACACAGAAGCTACATCTTCATACCTGGAGAAAGAAAAATAGTTTGCCTTTCTGGCGGTTCCCAGAAAACCGTCAGAATTTGGGAAACCCTTTGGAAAAAATAATATGATATTTTTGAAACAAAATCAAAGCACACTTGCAATCGGCCGACCCGGCAGCCTACTCAAAACGGCAGCGACTCCTTTATTTGTACGAAAACTAAAAATAAAGAAACAGTTGATTTTCAGTGTCAGGTCAGGACAAATGTGATGTTAGGTGTGAGGGGGGGAAGCAACAAAGGCGCTTTGAAAAATCTGTCCCTAAATCATTGCAGCGAATATAGGATATGGTTGTGTTCCAGAAAAAAATTGGGGGTAATTCTGTTGTTAAGGGTTCGAGAAATTACAATGTAATTTTTAAGATGTAATTGTTGTGGAAGTAGATGCAGCCACCGGGATGGAGAACACGATAAAAATCTATAAAACTGCACTATCGTCAAAATACGATTAGTTAATTAATCACTTCTAATGCAGGATGCGAAATTCCTGGGCCCAGAATATCTAGGAGCTCTCATAAATACATATGTTGCGTGCATCAACACAGAACCCGTCTCTTTCAGACTATCCCAGGATCATTTATCCGGGAAGGAAACACATTTCTTTGAGAATCGTTTCCAAGAGGACAGACCTGTTTCCAGTCTCCAAGAATTTTCCTGCGCGTTTCTTGCAGACCTTTGGAAATCGCAGCAGCAGCAAGCGCAGCGACATTGCGCTGTATTTTTTTTTCTTTCTGTTTTTTTTTTTTTTTTTGGGGGGGGAGAGTGTTTAAAGTCGAGGGCGGAATTTAAAGGGGAGGGGGGGGATAGGTGTGTGTTGGGGTGTACTTTGTGGGGCAAACCGCGTCAGGTCGCGGGTAGGGGCCACGCAATTCGCGCTGTCGGCGCGGTGGCCCGTACCCGCGACGCGGCCCTGCGTGGGCGTGTCGGCGGGCGGTGCTGCCCGGCCCCGCGGATCGCGGATTGGGCGTGGGGAGGGAGCGAGGGCTGCTCGCTGCCAGAGAAAGTTTTGGGGAGGGGTGGATATTTTTTTCTTCCCCCAGAGCGAGGAAAGGGGGTTTGGTTTGGGTTTGTTTTGTTTGCGCCGCTCCGCTCCTCGCCCGCTCGCTTTCTTCGTCTGGCCGTGGCTTTTGGGGACTTTTTAATTTTCGGGTTTATTTTTTTTCTTTTTTCGTCTTTTGGTGGTTGGCTCTCCCCCCTCGCCCCTTCGGGAAGTGCTCCGCCAGCCGCCTCTCGCCCCGCCATCCCTCCCCATGCGCCGCGGGCAGCGGGCAGCTCCGCGGCGCGCACCCGGGAGCTGAGCTGCGGAGCGGCGCGTCCCCTCCCCGGGCAGGATGTACACGGCCGGGCTGGCTCCCTTCTACGCCTCCAACTTCAGCTTGTGGTCAGCGGCGTACTGCTCTGCATCGGGGCCGGCAGCCGGCGGCTGCTTCCCGCTGGACGCCGCGGCGGCTAAGAAGCCGTCCTTCTGCATCGCCGACATCCTCCACGCCGGCGGCGAGGCGGCGGGAGGACCCACCGACAGCCTGCCCGGAGGTCCCGGCACCGGGATGCCGGCGGCGCTGGGAGCCGTCCACCACGGAGGTCCCTTCCACGCCACCTCCTCGCCACTCCGGCCCACGCCCGTCGTGGCCCCCGATGCCCCCGCCGCCGCCTTCCCGCCGCGCCTCTCGCCTCTCTCCGCCGCCTACCACTCCCACCACCACCGCCCCCCGCAGCACCGATCCCCCGCGGCGGCAGCGGCGGCGGCGGGCGGCGGAGGCGCCCCGGCCCCCGCCCGGCTGCCCGGCGGCCACACGCACGGCTCGGCACCGGCGCCCGCCAGCAAGGACCTGAAGTTCGGCATCGACCGCATCTTATCGGCGGAGTTTGACCCCAAAGTCAAGGAAGGCAACACTCTGAGAGGTAGAGAAATTGGCTTGTCTGCTCTCCCTGATAGCGCTCTCGGTGCTCTGTTACTTGTTCTGTGATGGCTTTAGCGAATTACACCCGCGATTTGAAAACCTTTCGAAGTAGCTGAAAAAAAGAGTTATTAAAAAAAAAAAAAGCGCGTTATAAATTCGGGTTTCTAATAGCGCTCACTAAACCAGCCTTCACCTCGGCCCCCGCACGGCAGAGCCGCGGAACAGGGCTTGCGCCCCTGGGAAAATAGCGATAGTGTGAAAATAGCGAGCGGAGCGCTCCGCGCTACCCCGAGCGGCCGGGGATTTCTGTCTCCGAGGGCACAGCCCGTTTAAAAGCTTTCGCTGCAATCCATCTCCCCTCGCGGCCTGTAAACATCCTGACCAAAGGGAGTAAATAAATCGGAGGATGTCTGACCGCTGGGCCACGGCCGCCTCTCCCGAGGAGAGCCCCTGGGGGCTGGAGACGGCTGCCCGGTGCCCCCCAAGCCCGTCCGGCCGGGGACTCGCTCCGCCTGGCCCCGGCCCCGGCTTCGCTGTCCGGACCGTGCCGGGGTGTCGGTCTTGACCGCGGTATAACAGAGCTCTCCTTGTTCCTGTGCTCGCAGATCTGACCTCCTTATTAACTACCAGCCGCCAAACTGGGGTTCATCTCCCCAACTTGCAGCCTTCCGCCGGCCAGTTCTTCGCGTCTCTAGACCCCATTAACGAGGCCTCTGCTATCCTGGGTCCCTTAAACACAAACCCAAGGAGCTCAGTGCAGCACCAGTTTCAAGACACTTTTCCAGGTACATCTCGTCCCTCGTCTACCCTCCCGTGGCACAGGGCCCTCCGTCCTGGAGCAGCCCCCTTCCTCCCGGAGGGACTCGCCAGGCACTTTTGAAAGGCCAGGCCGTGTGTTTTCTAGGGAGGTTCAGATTTTGGACGAAAGCCGGGCTGCGTTGGGGGGGAGGAAGAGCCGGCTAGGGCCTGATCTAGAGGACCATTCCATCGAGTACAGAAATATTACCTGGGCCGAGAGAGAAGAAGCGGGGAGGGGGGGAGAGGAATAAATTCGGGTTCCAGACAGCTTCACCAGTGCCCGATGAAGCATAGGTTGATAGGACACGTACCCAGCCGGCAGGCAGGGCCATGTTGGCTCAGGCCCTCCCCACACACCACAGTCCAACTCTTATTCTGATCGATTTAAGGCTCCCCTTCAGGCTGTGATATTAATAACGCCATCTCCTTCTCTCTCCCTCCGCTTTTCTCTCTCCCTCCTCAGGTCCATACGCAGTTTTAACCAAGGATACACTGCCCCAGACGTACAAGAGGAAACGCTCCTGGTCTAGGGCTGTTTTTTCCAACCTGCAGAGGAAAGGTTTAGAAAAACGGTTTGAAATCCAGAAGTATGTCACCAAACCGGACAGGAAGCAACTGGCGGCAATGCTGGGGCTGACAGATGCTCAAGTAAGAACGGCTTCGGTTTTATTTCTGATCTTACTTCCATTTTAGATGGATACCAGAGGGTGGGGAGGTTTCAAAGTGGTTTCCTTTCCTTCATCTTTAGCGGGGCTGGCTGAGGAGCTGGACCTCACCCTGAGCATCTCTTGTGTGCAGATTCTGCGCAGTTTTTGCCTTTGTTTTGTCCACTGAGGAACAGGTCGGGCAGAGAGGAAAGCAGGGCTAGGGCAGACCATCAGAGTGTGCTTTACTGGAGTGCAGTTCTCTGTAGGAGGCAGTTTAGGTCAAAGGAAGTAGAAGCAAACACACTATTTTTAATGTCCCCTTTTTCTCTCTCTCTTTTTTTTTTTTTTTTTTAATAATTCTAAATCTTTCCCCGTGTTGTGAAACCCATCGTTCTGAGGAAGTGAAAACACTTCTTCAAACGGAATCATTAAATGCCACTCTGTAATGATTCCACTATTGAGGGCCCACAGCGTGCAGAATTGTATAACGCTGTGGTTTCTTGAGCAAGATTTGGTTTCCTGGAAGAAGAAGCAGGAGGAGAGAGGAAACAAACAAACAACACAGAAGGGAGGGTGTGTGGTATTCAAACACAAAAACTAGAAGCAGAAAAAAAAAATAAAGCCCTTTAGTCGCGTCAGGGTGTGGGCAGTGGGAGGTGAGGACGTCTCCTTCTTCTCTGCCTGCGTTGCCAGTTCCCGGTGGAAGGCGTCGGGGCCGGGCGCTGCACGGGGCGCGGTGCGGGGCGCGCTGGGGCCGTGCCGCCCGTCTAAGGGCGGCGCGGCCGCAGGTGAAGGTGTGGTTCCAGAACCGGCGGATGAAGTGGCGGCACTCCAAGGAGGCGCAGGCCCAGAAGGACAAGGACCCTCCGCCGGAGCCGGAGCCGGCGGCCCAGAGAACCGGCGCAGCACCCGCCGCCGCCGGGGACCCCGAGCGCAGCCCCAGCCGCTCCGACGGCGACAGCGACAGCAGCGACGCTGAGTCCCTCGACATGGCCCCCAGCGACACGGAACGGACTGAGGGCGCCGAGCGGAGCCTGCCCGCCGCCGGGCTCGGCAAATCCTCCGGCAGTACCGGCCTCCCGTCCCCGCCGCCGCCCGCCGCCGCCAGCCCCGAGCCGAGGAACGGGCTATAGACGAGGCGGCCCCGCCGCGCCCGGGACCTGTGCGCTAATTTATCTCCCTACCCCGCTCCGCGAGTGCGGCAAGGCCGGCCCGGCCCGGCCCGCTACCGCCTGTGATCAGCTCCCGGCCTGGCCCGGGGCGAGGGGCCAAGAATGCGGGCGGAGCGGAGACCCCTGTGCCGGGGCGGCTGTGTGTGAGGTGGCCACCTCTCCCTCTGCGCTGCTCGCAGGAGAGCGGGATTTCTCTATTTTTGTTTTAATTTTATTTTATTTTAATTCTCCGTTTCCCGCCCCTTGTCCTCTCCAAGGAAAATCTGAGCGAGGGACTCCGAGAACGATCTCCGAAAATCCTCACCTTTTCCCGCCCCTGCCCACAAACAATTTAGAATGTGAAGTATTTTGCCAACGTCCTCATTGGTTGCAACGTGTTGCTTCGAATAATCCGGCCAAGAAATACTGCACTGACAAAATATATAAATATATATATATATATATCTCCTGTAAATAAAATGTTTGCTATGGTTTGTAACCACGTCAGTCTGTTGACCAGGGGAGAGGGCTGGCGAGGCTGCCCCAGCTTCCTTTGCGTCGCTCGAAGGCAGCCACTGTCTCTCCTCGCCTTGGAGCCTCTCCAGGCAGCCTTCCCCTTTTATTCCTTTCCTAATGAAGGCGGTGAGAAGGATCGGATTTAATGACGCAAAATTGTGCCCCCGATGAGAAAGTTACCGATTACATTTGTAGCCCGGCGTGTGACTAGAAATGTGTATTTGCTGTGTAAGGTGGCTTTTGACTGTCGATGCCAGACAGGACTGGACTGTCGAATCCCCGCGACTGTCGGGGCCGCTGCCAAGCGCCGGCGAGGCATTTTCGGCGTTCAGGGGGGACGCGACGTATTTGCTTTGTTTTGCTTTGCTTTGCTTTGTTGTTGATTCGGTTTGCCCCGCACCTCTCCGCAGATCCCCGCGGCGGGCTGGGGAAGAAGTGCTCTCTGACGTCACTGCTCCGGGGGGCGCTGTGACGTCATGTAGGCGCTGTGCGCGGCGCGGAAGAGGTGCGGAGTGGGGTCGCGGAATGGGGTTGGGGTTGGGGTTGGGTTAGGGTTAGCACCGGAGGGACAAACGGCGGATTGTCCCCCTACCTCGGTGGGTGCCTGGGGGGCAAGATGCCCTCCCTGGTGCGTGCGGCCGCCGGGTGCCCCTGGGGCTCCAGGTCGGGATCCGACGGCTGCTCTCGGGTTCATCGTTGGCTTCGCTCTTGGAAAAACGTAAAGCGCCACCGTGATCTGTGCTCCGCTCTTTCCGGGGCACGTGGGAGGACGGGGGCCGCTCCTCAGCCATCCTGCTTCCCCCTCCTCCCTTGCCAAGCAGCATCGATTAGAGCGAAAGACACGGCGTCGGGAAGCTCCCGTCCTTCCCCGCTGGGAAGCGGTTTTACTGCCTCGGGGCACAAATACGCGGGGGCCGGGAAGGCCTGATCCTGCTCACGGGGGGCAGGGCAAGGGCAGGAGAAGCGAAGACGGCCTCCTCCTCGCCCCTAAGCTGGGCCGATGGGCGCTGAGCTTGTGACACGGCTAGAAATAAAGGGGAGATGGAGAAATAAGGCGAAGAACTGAAAAATTCATGGTGTCCTCCAGCGATGTGGAGGCGGGTGAACGCCTGCTGCTTCTCTCAGGGCTCAGGCGAGAAATCCTTCAGGGCCGGTGGGCTTTGCCGGGGAGGACACGCTCCTCGGGGCCACCCTTGCTAGAAGGGGGAATCCGGCAGGAGCAAACCCCCGAGGAAAGAGAAGGAAACGCTGCCAGCATCCCCTCGCCACAAGCACTGGGGAAAAGGAGCTGGGACACACGGCAGGCGAAGAGACCGTCTTGCCGGACGAAAAATGAACGGGTGAATTCGTAAATAATGTCTAAGCGAACGGACACAGGTTTCTCCAGAGCCAAAAAGGGCAGGGTGATCTCCAGGAGGGGCGCACATAAAGTTCTGATGCGCTCCTGGATGCGCGCAGCACTCGCGCACATCTGAGCTCCCAAGGCGCCGTCCCTGTCCGACCCCTCTAGGGACAGGGAAGCGGGGTGGGGGAAGGAATGATATGAAGGGGGCTTGTAAATTAGTTCTGCCTTTAATAGATTGCCAGGGAGGAAACGAGAGGGTGTCTCGGCTTTTAGGGGCACGGTATGAGCCCCGCAGTTCGCTTCCAGCCCCAGAAAGTGGCTGCGCCCATCAGCGTGGAATTTGCGTGGTGTTTTAAGTCCCCTAAGTACAAAAGAAGCCGCGGGACAGATGTCCAGGGAAACACGATTTTTTCTCCTCCATGGTGTTGCTCACGGAACCGCAGGAAACTGTTTGACTCTTGAGTTTGCTTGCTGAAGACTAATCTGTGCAGGAGAAAGGGTTTTGAGCGGCTCTTATCAGATGAGAAAGGGAAAGCACGTCAGGAAAGAGTTTCTCTTCCCTTGGGTTAAAGGAATCTGCTTCTCCTCCAAGTGCAAGGCTGGCTGCGCGGGGCCAGGCTCTCCCCACCTCGGCCCCCTCAAATAATGCGAGCAATGCCCGCCTGGACCCAGGGTCGGGGAGACAGCAGGGGCAATGTCTTTATGGCACCACGCTAAGATAATGCGACAAAAGAGGGTAGGACTCGAGCTACGGAGAAAGATGCTCAGATATGAGTGGAAGAGCTGGGATAAAATTTCTTCGACCCGCGGCCGCTTTTTGTGCTCTGCGCACCCAAGGTGCTGTTCGGGCCGAGGGGCCAAGTGGCAGAGCCAGGAGGGTGGGTCTCTTCCTCTCCCCCAGCGACAGGGAAAATAAATAATATCTCTTCCCAGTTTGCTCCCACTGTGCATGGGCAGGTAGAGCAAAGCCAAGAAAACGATTGTGCGGAAAGGTGCGTGGATGAAGGGATTTGTGCCCGTCTCGACAGGGAAGGGAGTTTTCCCGGTCCCGCGAGGCTGCAGTTACTGCTCAATTTCTGCAGAAAAAAATCCGGACAATGTCGTGACCGCAGGCAGCTCGAGCGCCGTTCGTCGGCGAAGTCGACACGTCCGTAGTGCAGTGCAACACTCCCTCCCGCCCTCCCTCCAGAACTGGTAAAGAAAAACTTGGGGTTGCCTCTATTTTGTTTGCTTTAATATGGTCTGGTAACGCGAAAGGCTTTTGATGCTGGTTGTGTCTGAACGCGAAACGCACGAGCCCACTGTTTCTCCGCCGACCCAAAAGACCTCGACTGTCTTTCAGCTGGGGGTCGCAGCTTTCCGGGCGGTCTCTTCACCTCTCCTAAACCTGTTCTGACTCTTTTCAGACGAACGAAAACCCCTTGGGCTGCACCCACCTGCCGTAATGCGGCTGTGTATCAGGGGGTGTCGTAGCGCGGGCCGGGGTCCCCTCAGAGGGTCGGGACGAGCTTCCCTGGCTCTGCTCTCGGTCTCCGCGGTCCCGGCCAGGCCAGACTCTCCGCACACACTCGCTGCGCTTCCCCATCCGGGTGCCAGGCAGAGACTTTTCAGGCTGATTTCAGATGAAAAGTTGTACACAAGACCAAGAAGCCAGAGCGACACACACTGCCGCACGGAGAAAAGAGGTTTTCCTGCCTCCTCCTGCCTAGCATTTGTGGTAAATCGGGTTAATAGTGAAACGGGAGGCCTCGCCGTGCCGCTCCGATATCCCAGCCACGTCTGCGAGCATTCACACCCGCAGAGATGCGCAGCCGGGCTAGATCAGAGTCAGGTCTTGCCAGCCTTCGTCCCGAGGAGAAGCTTACCAATAACCCTCACCTTTCCTTGGTGCTGTGTTAGGTAGTCCAAAGAGATACTTTTCTTTTAGCCTGATTTCTAACCAGAAATCTCCCATCTCCAGAGACTTGATTCAACCTCAGAAATAACAGCCACATTAGATGAAAAAAATAACCATAATAGAAAAACCAGGGACAATATTTTAATCAAGCGAAATATGGTGCAAAAGGGCCGGGTAAGGAGCTGGCATAGGGGTCCGCCGTTGCTTCGCCCGACGGGGAGGGGGTGTTCGCCGTGGCCCCCCCGGCTCGGCACTGCTCCCCCCAGAACCCCGCGGGAGCGGAGCCGGCGGCAGCGAAACCTGAGTTCGCCTCCCTTGTTAGCTTCCTTAGGAAAATATTTTTATTTTATTTTAATGTCGGGCTTAAGCTGATGTCTTAAAAAATAATTGTTTTCAGACCCCGGTTCGCTCGGCATCGCCGTTTCACACTCGCAGGCACACACAGCTTTCCCTGCAGTTCATGCCTCGGGACTGCCTGGCGTCGGCAAGACAAACTGCAATCTCCGAAATGTCAACTTTTGCCACAATCTCGACTAAAAAAACCACCCCCTTCTTATTGCTGTTGAGCGCTCATCAGAAATAATGGCTGTTTACACAAAACCTTTATTCACTTTCTTAAATAAACACCAGTGAATTCAAATAAAGCAAAGCCTTAGCTATAATTCAGGCACAACGTTTTCTGTGTGTATTCTCGGCTGCGGACCTGGAGAGACTCCTCAGAGAAAAATATGAAGTCTCTTTTCATAGTCCACCTCCATTAACTAAATATTCTAGCTCACCTCGGCCAGGTTTATACTACCTCGGCTTTCCTTTTTTCCTCTTTTTTATGTTTTCCCCCAGTTGAAACGGAAATATTTCCTCCCTTCTCCCCAGTCCCTTTTTACAGAGGTGTGGTCCGGACACTTTTTTTTTTTTTTTTTTAAATCAATTTGCAGAAGCCCCTTCCTTTCCCCTTTCACAGCCTTGGCTCGGGGGCGTGCTCCAGAGCGAAGCCCTGTCGGGCTCCAAGGAAAGGCGCTGCGACCACACCGCTACCCTCCTCAGCCCGCACGGCCATGGATACTCGTGGCTCGGCGGGCAGGCGTGGATAAGGGTAAGGAGGTCGGATGTGGGTTGGTGAGCCCGGTTGGGCGATGACAAGGTCTCGTTTATTCGAAAGAACCAGCTGCAATGAAATTCGCGCAAACCCACGAGCTCAGCCGGGCAGCGGAGAGCGCCGGATACCCGCGTGGGGTACCCGGCTGGTGGCCTCATCACCCACCGCCCCACGCGGGAACGGGGCCCGTCCAGGCGCGGGGCGCGCAGCTCCCCTGCACCCCTCATCTCCACTGCTCCCAGCCGGGGACCCGCGGCCCCAGCCCTAATGAGATCCATTAAGCGTATTATTGATGTGGAGGTTTGCTGTGAGGTCCCGGCTGGAGGGAAGCGGGGCTCTGCTGCAGATACAAGCACTCTGATCTGCACCACCTGGCTGAAACCAGAGAGCCGCCACTTCATTAATGGGTTTAGCCTTTGCTAATTGGTGTCTTTAGGAGCCTTGCCAAATTCTGCTCCGAGATCATTGGAGGCAGATTTTGTTTTTCCTCCCGCCGGTGACATTCGTTGACGGCAATTAGAGCCAATACCACTCCTGTGCCGGGGGCCGCCAGGCAGCCCGAGGGCCCCCGATGGGACGGGCTGCGCGGCCTCTCCGGGCACCTCCTGCCCGCTGCTGCCTCTGCCACACCACTATCATCGTCATCTTCATCAAAAGTGGAAACGCCGTAGGTAAATCTCGCGGTGAGGAGAGCCAACTCGCCCTCCTCTCTCCTCGGTGACGGCTGCGGCAGGTGACACGAGTGGAGGTGGGACGAAAGACACCCTGTGTCCCACGCCGCCCCTGCAGAGAGCGAGCGCAGGGGCTGCCCCTGTCCGCCGGGGCAGCGGGGAAAGCGGCCGATCCCGGGGAAAAGGGGAGCGTCAGGGGCAGTGAGCGGCCGTGCCAGCCCTGCGCCCGCAGCAGCCGCGGCTCTTGCCGGCCCGGAGGATCGGCGCCACGGCCGAGCCCCTTTCGCCACCCGCCCTCGGGGTCAGCTTATCCCCGTCCCCGCGGGCCTGACCAGCTTCTCCGAGACTCAAACGGCCGTAGTTAATGAAATCCGCTCACCGCAAATCACAGAGCTCTGCCGTACGCTATAATCAAATTTCTGCTTGCCTTAAAAAACCCGGGCCACTCTCCTCCACCCCCGTTCTCTGGGCAAACCCCAAATCAAAGGTTTCTAGCCATCACACCCCTCCAGCTATGCCTGGTCCCAGGCCATCTCTCCCGGCCTTCGTGCCACCGCTTGTTCTTCCCCCACGCCTGGCGATGACCAAATGCCTTTCCTCGGCCAACCAAAAGAGAAGGCTGCCTGGGATCACCCACGTCCACCTGGCCGGACTCAGAGGGGTAACCCCGGCCGGCTACATACACAGAGGGGGATGATGGAGGGGATGGGGATGCTGGAGAGGTTGAGGGTGATGGAGGGGATGAGGATGCTGGAAGGAACAGAGAGGCTGGACGGTTTCCTTGCCCAGCAGCAGAAAAGAGGGGCCAGTGGGCAAGAGGCACGCTCTCACAGACACACACACAAATCACACCAGCCTCCTTTACGGGGTAACGTTGTCACCAGTCGTGTATGCCAAGTATTCAGGGGTCAGAGATGCCTGCTAAATCACGCCGAGCGGGGATTTTATCCTCCTCACGGCACCGTTGTCGGGCTCTCTTGGCCCACGCCATTGGCCGTGTTCCGGTACCGGCCTCGGCGAGGTGTCAGCGCAGATGCCAGATGAACAGGCATTGCGCCACCCACCCCGTCCTCATGCGTCTGCAGACTCGAGGGCAGCCCAAAGCCATCTCCCCTGGACAAACGCCACCTGCCCTGGTCCTGCCGCCCTGCGGGGAGCGGGCACTCCGCGGTGCCCCTGGCAGGGAAGCAGCGGCGGAGTTTATTGGGAAGGCAGGAGGAGAGAGCTGGGGCCAGGACTTTCCATTTCTCGTTTTCTTCCTTGGCTCAGATACTCTGTCCCTAATCCTTCTTTGGGCGGTCTGACTGTAGGCGGGGAGCCCGCCTGTTCCTGCCCAGTTTAAACCGGGCTGCAAAGGGCGCTAACCCGTGAGGGACAAGGACAGACCCCCCAGCTCCACCGGGTTCCCCGAACCTCCAGCCTGTACCTGAACCCAGCCCTGGAAAGCAGGAAGAAGGATGGGATGTGGCATGGAGCCGGCCCGTCTTCCCGAAAACATCCCGGCACAGTTCTGAAATGCATGTGCTCCTAAGCTGGCCCGTGTGGCTGGACTGCTCCACGCTTCCATGGACGAGCCCAAGATCTAGCCCACAGCCTTGTCATTTTCCTTTGACACTGCATAAACAAAATGTGTAGTTACAGATGAAAAATAACTCAAGAGGATTACAGTCTGTGTTTTACAACCAATTCTTTTGAGCTTTCTATTATCGTTATTTTAATGACAATAAAAGTAAGTCTGAAATCTCTTTCAGCGCATTCATACAGATATCCATACATCTCTATGATTTGAGTATGTACATATACATACATATACACATATTTATATGTAAAAGCAGTCCACTGAAAATTCAAGCCATTCTGTAAATGGCTAGGCCGTGCAAGAGTATAAATGTCTTTTAAAGAGATTTTCAGCAAAAATGTCTAAATTACAGGCATTTTTGAGTCCTGCCCATAATGAGATCTGGCTGGATGTCAACAGAGGCACCTTTAGAACAGTGACTATAAGACCACTTCATGAAGCAGCTTAATCTGCAAACAAGGGCTGCTGAGGAAGAGAAGTGGGGTAGCTGATACAACAGCCCCTTCTCACTGCTACAGCCCCTGAGCCCTTAAACATAGCTTGGGAGTCAGTATTTTTACCAGTGGTGTAACGAGGAGGATATGAAGCTCGTTTTTGGCTGGGGCTTGTCTCTGTACAGATTCCTCTTTTACTGTAGTTCTTCAATTCTCTTGAACTTAATACGTCCAGTACAATCCGCTTCACAGCTCTGTATTTCCAAGGACAAATCCTAATGTGTACCGTTTGGCCCAAGTGGCCCTTCCCCATCCCTGGAGAGTGCCTTCCTACCCACTAGTGTCTGGGACCTCAGCCGTGGTGGGTGAGAACGTGTTCTGTACTTTACTAGCAAGCCTTTGGGTACGTCTTTCAAGGGAGGGTGGGAGCGGTCCTAATGGCCTTTCCCGAGCTGGGGATTGCTTCGGCCCCAGCCGTTCCTCTCCCCTGCAACCCACGCAGGGCGGAGAGGGCCGGGGCGGCCCCGCGGCCCCGTCCGGATCGGGCCCCTCTCTCAGGCTGCAGTAGACGTGTTTATTTGTGCGCGCACCCCTCCCCATAAATCCCACCATCTATAATCATTATCTACACGGAAACTTTTGCCCCCTGCAGTCCCCAGGACCCGCCCCCCCCCTCCACCCCAATCCTAGTTAACGGTGATGATTTTAAAAGCATGCGATGATCTAAGCCCTAATACTAATATTATGCATCATTTGGACAGGATAACCATGCCACCTTGTCAAACGCTGCCTCTTTACACAACCCATTTGCTGCATCGCAGAGTCATAACGGCGGTGATGGATGGGCCGGGGACCCCCCCTGCGCCCCCCCGGCTCGGGGAGGAATGTGTGCGGGCGGAGCCCCCGCGCCCGCGGCCAGCCCGCACCCCGCCGGCGACAATTTATGGTCTGTATATATTTGCTGGCTCCAGATATCGGCAACGTAATGGATGGTTATATTTTATGAATCCGAGGCTCGGATCTAGGGACTCGGGAGTCCCTTCCATGTATGGTGCACTCCTGTCTCGCCCTTAATCCGCCCGGCAGGCAATAAACTTCTCCGCTAAATGCGCCGGGAGATAACAGCCAACTTTTATTGATTACAAGAAAATGCTCGAAACTAAATAAAGGGGTTTTATGAGGATCCCTGCGAAGACCCTTTTCACCGCAACCATTAGGCGCAATATCGACATTTTACTGTGTGTAAACTGTGAACTTGTTTAGCCATAAACGTTCGGGAGCGGGGGGGTGGGGGGAAAGCAGAATGAAAAGCGGCGATGCTCGCCGAGAGGAGCCGTGAAGGGTGCCCGCTGACGCTCCGAATTCCCCCTCTCTTGGTGAAGGCATGGGTGCGGGATGAGCTCCCAGACCTGAAAACAGGGAGCGCTGGGATGCAGCACTGGAGATGCTGAGCAGGGGAAGGGCGAAAGGCACCTCTCATGGACGTTTGGAGAGGGACTCGGGAGAGCTGTCGCCCGGGCGTACCCTGAGGGGAGGATGTGGAGGAGTCCATTCGCGTTTTAAAGTGGATGATCGTGGAAGGTTTCTCCACCTTCCCCCAGTTTCCACAGGTCCGGGTGGGGGAGGAGTGAGAAAAGAGATGGATTCATGTATTTTATTGTATTCCGATCGTCTTCTTTATAGCCTCAGAGTTGTAACGGGCGTTGAAGTCTCCGCCTGGAAGGGGGCTGATATTGGGGGCGGGCGGGAAAGGGAAGGTTCGGCATCAAGCAGCCGGGCTGTGCTCAGGTGCAAGTCAGAGACTTACCCGTGGTGGCTTCGCTTCCTCCTGGGGTCTGCACCTCTGCTCCCCGCCCCAGCCAAGGGCACGCACCACTTCGGGGAAACCTGTTTAATTTATCCATAATACACGGAAGCAGCACACGCTAGACTGGGGGCTGCCAAAGGCATCAGAAAAAATAAACCCCACCCGTGGACCTGACTTTGAAACAGCAGCAATCTCTCTTTTTTTTTTGTTTTTTTTTTTTTTTTTGTTTGGTTTTTTTTTTTTTTTTTTAAACCAATCCTGTAGTAAATTGCTCAAGATGTCCCACGGCTTCTCTACCGCTGGTATTCCTGTCTGTCGGCAGCCGGCTTGGAAATCACAAACACATTATTTTCTCCTGAAACCTCATTGCCGACCTTTGGGAACAAGGGGCAAACGGTGGGGTTTTTTTGTTTGTTGGTTTGTTTTTCTTTTTCCTTCTTGTTGTTCTATTTGCCACACTTTGAAAAGGTAACTGTAAAATCACTCAGTGTCTGCGAGCTGTATTGCATTTTACTGTAAAGACATAAACCTGTCTTATTCCCTGATGTTTCACAATTAACTTCTGAGCATAAAGGAAATGCTTGAAAAGTGTTCCCTCTGCAGTTTTCTTTTGGTGAGGGGAAACCAAGGGAAGATGCTAATATTGTCATCTTATTTTACAATTTATCCTGTCTTCCCAAAAAATATGCGTACACAAACGAAGGCGCAGTGGGGTTCAGTTTCTGAGATGCAGCCCACATATTTCAGACACCCGGCCCAGTGAATTATTTAGCCTGCTCTTAATTGCGTTAAAAAGGTTGGATTCCATTTAAATAAACAAAGCGATCCAGAGCCGTTTATCAGTTCTGCAGAGGTCCAGTTAACAAGATGTCCCGGCAGTGATGGTGTGTGCTTACACCTTCCCAGCAGACCCTCTGCACTGCCACTGTTCACACCCTACAGGATTCCTCCCTCACTAATAACCTGGACAGGGGCCCTTGGCTTCCTCACGCAAACATCGTCCCCTCCAGCTCACCATGTGCTTACACTTAACTTTAATACATGTGGATCTCTAGGCACACACATATAATATTATGTTGGAAACTCACGGCTGGCCTTTTTTTTAAATTAAGAATTTTTAACTTTTTTTTTTTTTTTTGAAAATGCAGCTTCATGAGGAATATTTAGTCCATTAGCTAAATTAACCAGCGAGAACCAAACCCAAACAGAAAGGACATGGGCATTGCTATTCACAGAACTGGAAAACATTTGGAGGGTTGTTATATACAGTTCAAGTCATAAATTAATAGTTGGTTTATTCTTCAATCAGGAAAAAGCCATTAAGGTTTGCTCAGCTCTGGTCTGTGGGAAAATAATTTCTTTGATTGAGTTCCCTCTAAAGACCCCCAGAAGTTTTCTCTCCTCTGTCATGAGCAGCCTGCCCTTTCCTGTCTTCCGGATGGAGTAAAGAGTAGGATCTCCGGAGAAAAGCAGCTTTTCAGCATCTTGAATTTCACTTTGCATCTGTCTTCCTACCTGGTGATTTAATTTCTCTTTGCATTTGGGACCTTTCTAAATCCATCAAGAGGAAACTACAGAATAATGAGAGTTGTGTATCATCTTTTATCAGCTTTTTCTTCCTTGCTGGTGGCCAATATTGCAGCTCTGAAGGAGAGAAATATTTGAGGGGGCAGGTTGCTGGAGGGGGGAGAGGTGAGGGGTGGGAAAGAAATTCAAGTTGAGGAATGAGAGGAATGGATAAAAAAAGGCAGGGCTGATGACTTTTTCATTGCACAGATTTCCTACAGGAGCGGTGGTTACCAATCCTGGTCTGCTTATTTATTTAGTGTGTTTCTGAAATGCATGAGCTCCTAAGCTGGCCCGTGTTGCTGGAGCACTCCACACTTCCATGGACAAGCCCCAGGCCTGGCCCACAGCCTCCTCATTAGAAAGAAGCAGCTCTCCAGCCCATCCACCCACTGGCAGCAAAGCTGGGTCAGTATGCACCATTTCATGACTTGTCCCACCCCCTTTGGAGTCACATTGAACCAGAGAGAATCAGGCTGCTGCTGTGAGGTTGGGAATTTGATAGCAAAGGGCCATTTGCCTTGCAGGTAATCAGACTTTCTCTTTCCTTCTTCCCACTCAAATTTGCAAGATGCTATATTAGGGTTCCCCTTGACTGATGTTGATGCAGGTGCAGGCCAGAAGACCCTGTCAGTGCATGTGGTGGCTGCCCATGCCCATGAGAATTGCAGTAAACGTGAACTGGGTGGTCCCCACGCCAGGACCGGGTGGGCTGCTGAAGCCTTGAGCCCTGTCTAGCTCTCCTTTAGTCAGTGCCCCATGGATTGCTCCAAACTCAACCCTCACTATCCCTCCTATGCCAGATTTTAATATAGCCCCTGTTCCTAGTCTGTCATGTTAGTCTAGCACTGGTGATGGTTGACAACAGGATGTGGTTGAGCGGGAATTGACCTGGGCAGCAGCGCAACTTCATTGTTAAAACTGGGCACAGCAAGACCTGTCCTGAGAAACACAGAGCACTCCTTCCTTCCACCCTTCCCCTTTGTAAAGGTTGAGGTAAACCTACTGTATAGATCCGTATTTCATATGGACCTCTGCCCTTGTGGTGAGACTCACCAGAGTCAGCAACTTCGGAACCTGCAGTGATGAAAGCCCATGTCAAGATCTGTCCTGTGAAAGGAGGTAAGTGAAGTCAGGGGTTTTCTGCTGGGGAAGTCTCAATGCTGGGCCTAAGTTTCACTGAGATAATACATCATGAACAAGGCTTACTTAGGCCTAACTCTGTCCTACATTTTTTGTCAATGCTGCTATCTCTATAACCGCAAGGAAGAAGAAGAAATAGGGCAAAAAGGAAAAGCACCAAGCCTGTTGGGGGAAAAAGATTGTGTTTGTTTAATCAATTTTTTGACCTTTTAAAAAACTTTTTTTAGCCCAATAAACTATTTTAAAGGCAATTTGAACAAAGGAAAGCATGTAAGATTCCTTGAATGACATTGTTTAAGAAGGATGGTGTGGAACAGTAATCAGAAATATGAGTCAAATGAGAGCCTAGAATCCTCCCTGTAGGAAAGAAATGCTAAGTGGGTATTTTTCATCCATAGTTGTCTTTTTTTTGAAGGCAGATGACTAAAATATTCCTAAAATGTTCCTGTGTACCAATAGTGGGCCTTGCAGGCATTTTCTTGAGCAATTATTTAATCTGCTGTTGCACTGGAATGTTGAATTTTTTTCAGCTTTGGCTTTTCTAAACCTATCTATAGTGCAGTGAAAGCCTTTGACTTGGTATTATCTAGCTGTGTGCAAGAACTGATTCATAGGGGTTTGGTGTCCAAAGCTGCCAAATGTTAATTGGAGACCATGTCTGACAGAAGGCTGAACTGTTCCATTCAAAACAGCCTTGCTGAAAGGCTTCTGTACACAAGTATTTCTGGGAACAATTTTTTTCTCTCTTTCAGGTTTGTTTTGTGCCTTGAAATGTGAGATTGATCCAAAATGCCTAAGAGGATATTGGAGAAGGTTCATTTGGGGTAACGACCTTATCCTTGTGATCCTTAATAAGACAGTGTTAGCAGAGAGGTAGGGATGATGAAGTGATACTAGTTACTTTTTGTTACTGATCTTGTGATTGATTTAATTTTCTCTTAATACCTGGAAATAGGATATGAAAATGGATAGGTATCACATGCTTGATCAAGATACAGCATTCCAATCCATGGCAGAATGCAGAGTTCCTGAGAGACAATTCCTTGTAACTCCCCCTTGCTGACTGACAGATTCAGTTTGTTCTTACTCAGGCCTGTGAAATGAATCCCACTTTCAGCTGCTATATTTGTTTTTTGTTTCTAGTGTGGATCCATTTTCTTGGCATAGTTTTTTCAAAACTTTGTCTTTGGATTCCACTTTCAACATTAATTTATTAGGGTTGAGCTTACCTTGCTCATGGAGGTGTCCAACTGCAAGAGCACAACAAAAACCTATACAACACATGGAGCACATTACAGTGAGAAGCCACCTGTTGAAATAGTAGAGATCATGCCATTTTTTACATAGGCACGGTAAAAAAATGAAGGAAGGGCTGCTTGAGATATTTCCAAAGCTGGGCGTTGTTGAAATCTCTATGGAAGAACACACTCCTTCACTTATATGCTTCTGAAATACAAAATATCCATTAAAAGTGAAAGACTTGAAGCCAAGGCAAACAATTTCATAAGCAAAACCTGAACACTTTTACTTGCAAATACTGATCTTGTGATGACAGATTAATTTTTCCAGCTCTGGCAAATTTGTTTCTACCGTAGTCTTGTTGGAAATTACCGTGCAAGTGTTTATAATCCTGTCCTACTGTGAAGGACTCCTTGTGGGATGCATTATTCAGGTGAAGGGAAGACCTCATTGCTATCAGCAAGGTGGGTCTATGTAAGTGTCATAGAATGGTTTGGGTTGGAAGGGACCTTAAAGATCATCTAGTTCCAACCTCCCTGCCATGGACAGGGATGCCTTCCACTAGACCAGATTGCTCAAAGCCTCATCCAACCTGACCTTGAACACTGCTAGAGGGAGGGCATCCACAATTTCTCAACAAGTAGTCTTGGAGTTTGCCTTTTGCAATTGAAAGCTCTGGTAGTCTTAAATTGTGCTACACATTAAACTGTATTTTAACTCACTTTTAAACTAAAATAAAAATATCCAGACAGTGCTTTGCACAGCTGTTTAACAACTGTTAAATACATAAATAGACATTACGTACTAAAATACTATGTTGATATGAGCCATATAAACAGAAGAGAGCAGAAATACAGTAGGCTTTTTAACCTGATCTAATTTTGTGTCTAGACAAGTTGTACTCAGCATCAGAGTTTGCCTCAGTGCTGCTTTCTGATGCTTGAGGTAGGTACAGCATAGTCTTGCTTCTCAACATTATTGATTTTCCTAGTGGGCTGATGTCTCTAAGAAAAATGTCAAAAACTTTTCCAAGACTGCCACTGGAGTCACAGGATGTTCTTCATGTGGATCCATGGGTCCTCGGCAACAGTAAGTTTTGTTGGACCAAGCAAGAAACTTGAAGCTCTTTTACCGCTATTAATATTGTGGTTCTGCCCATGGTTGATTGAATATTTTGAAGGAAAAAGGACAGAATAAAAGGTAAGAAAAAGATAGTGGAAGAGTATAAGGCTTTCCCTTTTATCTGCATTTTTCTGTTCAAAAAAAGGACTACTGCCAAGGCCTTTATTTATTCGTTGCTATGAAAATTATTTTGTGTCCTAGTTTCAGCAATGTTAATATATTTTTCTTCAGTAAGTGATTATCTTTTATGACCAGTTTAGACTTATATGGAGGTGCAGTAATATGCCATAAAACTCTACACCATAAGCTGTATACAGGACATATCAAGTAGTCTAAAGTGATTACATTAATGAAAGAAAAGACAATCCTTCTTACAATTTCATGTTATAGCAGATGAGCTCACTGCTCCCGAGGAAGACATTAAATCATGTTTGTGTAGAAGGTAGAGAGACCCACTATGCGACTACTGCTTCAAGAAAATATGATGCAGATACAGATCTAGATCCAAGTATGGAAATTAGCTGGTGGGCCCCTCAGGCTTTCTGGCAACCCACATGCTATGGCGGAAGAAGAAACAGCTGCTCCAGCTATCACTGGAAAAGATGACAGTGAAGGGAATTAAGCCCTGCAAAGGCATCCAGGTCTCTGTGAAGGAGCCGTGGAAGCCTCAGGCTGGTGCTGTCATGGAAAGCTGTGGCATCACTGAATGGGGCAGCAAGCCAAGCTCCTGATCCTGGACTCACAGAAGAAGAGAAGAGGATAAGTGGGGGCTTTTAGAGGGTATGCAAGTGTGTCTCACATGCATGCATGCACACACATCCACACACAAACACATACCTGTGCTCTCCCTGCGCCTGGCATTCCGTGGGCAGGGCATGAGATACCAGCAGTTATGTTCAGGCTGTTTGTGACAAATCTGTATTGATACAATAAATAAATGTGACTGAGGTTTACAGTTCAAACAAGCTATGAGGAGCCACCACAAATCAGCTTGTCACGTTGCCACCAGCTTTACAATCAATCTCCCATAAAGGGCTTAGGCTCTGACTCCTTTCTCCAGTTTGCTTATTTTTGTGGGAAACTGACTGCAAGGGAGTCACTAAAAGATGACTGGACTGAGACCTTTCTGTTTTTAAAGGAGCAGAGCACTCTTACACTTTAGCAGTAGAGCCCGTTTGAAAAAAAAAAAGGGATCAGGAGAAAAGCAAACAAAAGCCATCCACCTCTGCACTAATGGTTTGGGTCTAGCCTCAGCAGTCAGAAAAGCTCGATAGAAAATACTGGTGAAGCGGGGGAAGCTTTGGGCAGCTAGAGGTGGAGCAGTTGTGTCATACTGTAAAAAATGAAACCCTAGTTTGTACCCTTTGAATGCTGTGCAGTTAATCCCCATCACACAATTAAAAGCAACTTTTGGATTCCCTCACTGTTACCTCTTTTTCTTCCAGCCTCAAGCCTGTGTCCTGCTTTCCCCCGAGGATACTCCCACAGAGGTGCTTCATCCACCCCTCTTGTCAGGCTTGGCTCAGAAATGAAGCATTTGATCCTGGCAAAGACCATGCGGCTCTTGGATGATGCGAGCTCAGGTCCTGGTGATGGTGACCTCAACCTTCTGGCTGGGGTGGTGTGAGACAGCATCCTGCCATCTCACACCATAGGCAGAGGCATCCTGGAGGTGCTGAGCTGTGACCTGCCCCGGCCCTGCTGGCTGCTTTGGTTGCTTTGCCTTTCCCACACAGCAGGAGACAGAAAGGCTCAGCTCCTCCGGCTTCAACTGGCCAAGAGGGCCCTTTGCACTCAGTGGGAACAATCAGGGACACACTCTTTAGTACCTCCTCTGGCATTTTCAAGATTTCTGCCCTAAATGTCTTGGAGCAGGGACTCTCCTTTTAGGTACAGGGACACCTTGCCCAGTTGAATGGGACCCTTGCTTTTGTGGTCAATGTGAATATATCTACAACACAAGAACTCAGAAATAGGGCACCCAACCAGAGCATTGTGCAGGAACAACACAGCCTCTTTTGCTTTTACCTTCCCTGCTATTTTGAACAGGGCTAATGGTTTCCATGTTTTTTCCACAATGACTCCCAAATGTTTTTTCCTGATCAGCATGCTGAATGGCTGTTTCATTTAGCACATAATCATTAGCTTCACTTCTTACTACCAGACACATTATTATGCCTTTGCCTTCTCTGAAAAACATTTGCCATCTGCTGATTTATTAGTAACAATATCAGTGTTGTAATATTGCTTTTAAGAATAATAACAACACTAATTATACTCTCGGCTCCCTCCTTGTGCTTTTCATCAGATCTCATAATGCTCAAAAGTCCAAATTGCTCTGAATTCTGTTACAAAATTCACTGTCACCAACTTTACCCACAAGTGCTGCAACTATCCAGTTTCGGGCTGTTTACCAGAGGCTTCTGGCACTTTTTGTATGAAGTGCTTCTATTCCAAATCAATATTTTTGCTTCTGTAAAACAGTTTTCTACCTATTTAGTTCCAGTCTATTTCTATGCTGTTAAAGCTCAGGAACTCTCCACTTCAAAGGCAACTCTTCGGTCTTGCATTTTGTCAGTTTTCCTGGATGGCCAAAAGCCCTGCTGCACCACCCCCCCCCTCCAAGCTATATGCCCAGTCTCTGAAGTCACAGAATATCACCATCACTTATATGTATTTAGGTTTATATTTACTACAAATGACTCAAAGGGAATCTAACCACCTCTCAGCAGGTAGCTTTTGTCCTGATGAAGTCAGAAGCAAGGGTAAACAATACTGATGCTCCCTTTCAAATTTGCCTAAGGTGGATTTCCACTCTTTCTTTCTCATATAATAATGTTCTTTAAGATCTCAGCAAGTGTCAAACTCCACTGAGATGGGCTCTTGGTGTCTTAAAACTGAAGCTCTCCACTCAAGTATTAACTGTTTTTTGCACCTTTCCTTCTGAGAAACCTTGCTTAAAAAAAAAAAAAAAATGAAGGTATTAATGTAATTGCTCTTGAGGGTTTTTTCGGTTGTCAGTTCTTCTACACTGTTTTAGTCATTGCAGTTCTTGTATTGCTTGCCTTAGCTCAGGGAGCTGAAATCAGGAGAGGTAATACTGTGTGTATGCAGAACAAAGCAAAAAGTGAAGAGAATGAGAGAAGTGATACAAAGGGATTTTCCAGCTCTGTCAATAAATTTACCACAATAATAACTTCCTTCAACATGTTTGTTGCTAATGGACCTGCATACAGAACTACTTACAACATAATACTTTCGGAGAGTAGAGTTCCCTTTTTTGCTTGCAGGATATCTGTGCATGAGGCCAAATGTCTGCAATTTTCTCATTGAAAAGTGATTCTCCACCTAGCTTTGAGCTCACAGATTGTGGGGCACACACATAGTGTTTACTTGTCTCACGTGATACAGCTGCCATCGTCTCCCTTGCCATTAATACCTCTTAGACAGCCTGATTATCTGAGTCTGACTAAAGCTACACTTCAGTGCTACCACTTCAGTACAGAAATGTGAAATGACTCAGAGAGACACACATTCCTGTGCATGACCAAGGGGCCATCAAATGAAACTAGTGGGAGCCAAGATGAAGGGCAAGGAAAGGAGAAGATGAGCTGGATTATTCCTTTTCAAGGTTATGGTGGATGCTAGAAGATAACACACTCAAGGGGAGGCAACTAATTTATGCCAGAAAATCACACAGGGTTACCAAGGACGTGAACACATCAGGCATGGGAAGTCTTAAAAGTGGGTAGAGGCAGGAGAACATGAGGGAGGGGTTGTTTTCTACACTTACCCTTCTTTTACACCTCTCTCCCTGGCAGCCTGCAGCATCCTTCTTGAGGTATTGACTTGACATGAGGGTGTTGGTCCTCTTAAGAAAGCTCTGAGAAAATTTTCAAGTGTGGTGTTATGGGGTGAATGTTACTTCAGATGCTCATTCACAGGCATACTAATGAAAAGTGCCCCTTTCACCCATGTTACTGTCAACAAGGTGGTGCTTCCACCAAGAACGGAATGGAGAAGAAGCTGTAGGAAGAAAATGTCATTGAACATAAAGAACTTCACTGAGGCAACCGTCTATAGGACACTTTTCTAACTGTTTAGCCGATGCTCTCAGCTTCATTTAGCTATTGCAGAAATAAAGAGAACAGATACTTCCCACAGGAACTGGAAAAGCCTCTGTTATTTGCCATGTTATGATCTCATTAAAACAGAAGTGACTTGAACCCCCTTCACCCATCCCATTAGAAAATGAAAGTGCAGATGATGCAACAGCTTACTGTGATTATCAAGGAAAATGGGACCAAAGAACTGCCCCAAGTTGGAAGCAGGTTCATCCTGCTCATCCTTTTTATTTTATTTTGGTTTTTTTTTACTGGAGGATACTGCTGGGGAGGCATTACAACTGTAGATCAGGGATCTGCTGCTTGTTACTGCAGATGGTACTGAGTTTAAGATGAATGCCAGACACATTAGGCTTAACAGGATGGATTTTAGCAACTTGAACATGTTGATGAAAATAGAATAGCTAATAAATCAGCCAACAAGGTCCGGACTGTGAAAGGCAGACTTTGTGATTTTTTTTTTTTTTTTAATATATGAAGCCTCTGGGGCACAAATAAATATTGTTGACACTTATTTGTTGTTTAAACCCAGTCACATTTGCAATCTGTTTGGACATTTAACTGACTTTAAACACTTCTTGGTGTTTAAAAACCAGGCCAAGAAATCAAAGCTAACAGAACATACTAGGCTGGTGCTGAGAAAGAGGCACTTCATCTCCCCTGGTTAGCCTGGTTTGTGAGTGAAAAGGACACCTCTCTGGCCACCATTTTTTAAAGCCTGAAATGATGGGAAGTTATTAAACGGTGCCTTTACTGTACTAACGCAGTGGGATTTATCATTACATTTCATGGTGTACTGTGAATAAGCTCGGGGTTCAAACTGGGCTGCAACATTCAGTAGATTACAGTGAGGACCAATAAAGTCCAGGAAACAGATCTGAGTGTAGAGACCCTTTCTCAGCCCCTGTAAGAACAAATTAACTCAGCCAGCAGCATTAATGTGGTTCTTTCTGTGTCTTAAGATATATACACACAGCTTTGCCAAATACACTTTTTCGTAGGGCTTTTTTTTTAACCTAAAAACAAGAGAAGAGAGGAGAGGTTGAACCAAGTCCTGTTTAAATCTTTGTGGACCTGGCTGGAATTGTGTGTGAGTTACTTATGAAAAGATGGTTTTTCTTCCTAAGAAAATATGAGGGGGAACTTGAACCATGTCTTCCCGTCTTTGCTGCTTCTGCTTCCAAGTTGCTTCTTGCTCCATTACAGTGGTTCTCCATTAAGGTGAATGATGTTTTCCTGAACTGTGATTTAAGGAGGCATTTTTAGAGGAATGCAATAGATATTTAAATTTCTGGAGCTGTATTTAATAGCTGTTTAATTTACTAAAACATGGCTTTGCAGAACGCTGACTCAGAAATACAAAGAAGGTTAAAAAAGTAGCATGACCAGACTAGGGAAAATAGAGGCAAAAATAAAGCTTTTTTATTCTGTTACTTGGAAAGATCTTCCCCTCCTCCTTCATCATCTTGTCTGTCCTACTTGATTCCATTTTTCCAGTAGTTTCAGGTGTTTTTGAAAGGATTTGTACACCCGATCACTCCTATAAAATCATGGGGACTAATAATGCTGTAGAGTTTTGAGCAGGAGATAACAGGCAGTTCTAGGATTAAGTTAAACCATTTCCTTTTTGTACATGAGGAAGAACTGCAGGGTGTAAACAGTACAGGTAATCCTTGTTTTTTGCCCTGATTTCATCTAAGAATGAGGTGTTCTGATTAAAGAAGTCACATCCTTCCTCCATCAAAATGGGAGGGCTTGGCATAAGCCACACATGTATGAAACTCCTCTTGTGAATTCATAACTTTGACAGTATCCCACATAGGCACACAGCAGCCACTACTGCCTCAAGGTATTTTGTATGAAGTGTTCATTTAGCATAGCTTGCTACCTGTGTCTTTACTTACCAGGGGACCCTCCTTCCCTTCCCTCCCCTCCCCTCAATATATCACTTATTTGTGGATCCAGGTCTTTAGTCTTTAAAAGTGCACTTCAGCTGAATTGATCATTTCACTGGAAATGATCTATTTAAGCACCTGAAGGCTGGTAATACCTCTGTGTACTTTGAATGAGATTTGATGTCACAGACAAACGGATTTGGGGTTACATGTAAGTATCTGTGGCTCATTTGTCACAGCTGAAATTGATACTGTGAAATAAGTGGGTCTATTAATTTTCCATGTCTGTTGGTATGCAATTCAGGCCTGGGCCAGGATGGGGGAAAATTAATGAATTTTTCCTATTGATTTTTTCCATTGGTTCATTTTTTGATTCTGTGAGCTCCTGTGCATGGTTGCAGTGAACATTAAAACATTGATTTTAAATGTGGAAATTCCTAGCAGAAGAATGAGATTATTATGTGTGTGATTTGCACTGGATAATTGCATCCTTCAGTAAAGAGAAGCAATGCAATAGGCTTGGTATTAGCTGCCATCAACACAGCTTGCATAAGGCCACGGCTTCCAAATGTTTGACAGGTCAAGGGGCACTCAAAATTTCTAAATTGGCATAAACAGCTAAACAGATTTCTGTCTCGTGCTCACAAACCATTCACAAATGCAAAGCAACAAATAGTGACCTATATGGACAAATCACTGAGAGAAATTATTTGCTTGGCTTCAAGATCCTGCTTTCTCTAAGGAAATTCTTACTAGTGTAATGATGCTGAAATAGTTATAATTTCCTTTGGGGTGCAAAGCCCCACATGGATTTTTTTGGGGTGTCTTAGAGCAGTGTTTACTGTGAGGCAACTTACAACAGTGTGTTATCTCATTTGAATCACTCTTCCATTGGGGAGCCCCAGGGCCGAATACATGCAAAAGTCTACAGGAACATACATGTATAGATTGCATAGACAGGCAAACATCATATACTGGCTTTCAGTGGAATTAGGTGAACACTGTACTATGATGTTTAAAGGCAGCTCAGACTTGGGGCTTAAACTACTTCACAGTGTTGCTTTAATCTGGACTCCATGGAGTATTATCCTGTTTTTCAGAGGTCAAATAAATCAGCTTTAAGCTCATGAAAAGGTAAACAGACTGATGCCTGCATAACTTTTCTTAGTTTATGAGATATTCTGTCAATGGGAATACGAAGAACCACCATAAATCCTACTGCACACAAGCACCTAATTCCTGGGGTGCAGTGTGTATGTGGAGGGGTTCTGCTACCATGCAGTGCAATTTCTCTTATGGGGAAATACTAAATCAAATAGAAAGTATAAACCCCAGTAGGAGCATCCTTTCATGGAAGAGCTTTTTCAACTGGTCAGTTTTGAAGAAGGCATCCCATTTCAGGAGGGAGTAGAAGACAGATCAGGAGACATCTTCAGGAGACCGTGCTGGATGGTGCCATTTTGACACTACATAAACAAAATGTGTAGTTACAGATGAAAAATAACTCAAGAGGATTACAGCCTGTGTTTTGCAACTAATCTTTTTGAGCTTTCTAATATCATTATTTTAATGACAGTAGAAGTATATTGGAAATCTCTTTCAGTGCATTCATACAGGTATCCATACATATCTGGGATTTGAGTATGTACATATGCATACATAATATTATGCATATTTATATGTAAAAGTAGCCTGTTGTAAATACAGGTAATTCTATAAATGGCTAGACTGTGCAAGGACATAAATGTCATTATAAGGCCTTTTCAGCAAAAATGCTTGAATTATAGGCATTTTTGAGTCCTGACTGTAGTAAGATCTGTCTGGATATCAACAGAGATGCCTTTAGAACAATGACTTTAAGATAACTTCATGAAGCAGCACAAGCTTAGTCTACAAACAAGAGCTGCTGATGAAGAGAAATGAGGTTTTGCAGCTGATAGAACAGCTCCTTCTCACTGCTACAGCCCTTGAGCATGGCTTGGGAGTGAGTATTTTTACCAATGGGGTACTGGAAGGATATGGAGCTTGGTTCTGGATGGGGCTTGGCTTCTACGGCTCCAGGGTGGCACTGTTTCTTTTACTTCTTTTCTTCCATTCTCTTGTTGGCAAAAGTGAGAGGGGGAATTGGTATCTTGTATGTGATAGGTAGGTGTTTTGGGGAGGACTGTGGTTGTTCAATGGAAAGGATTTCATCTGGACATATGCCTCTTGGGGGAAGTTGATCCACTGACTTCAGAGAGGATGTATGAATATAAATATATACAGAATATAAGCAGATCCCTGAAAGTGTATCAGACCCTCTGGACTGCTACCAAGGGTTGACAGTTGACATAAGGCTGAGAGCAGACAGCATCTGTCCCCAGGGGTGTTAGCCTGGAGGTAGATGCACCCACCATCCAGGTTTGCACTGTGGTGGCACTGCCTCAGTTGCAGTGCCCATGCAGGTTCAGCAAGCTACCAGGAGCATGGAGAGAAGGGGCGAGACACTGCTTCCTCTGGAGTCTTGGGAGGACATGTTGCTGGGGACTGGAAGTGTCCTGGGCATTCCTCACTCCCCCACTTGGGATGGGAGCAGCAGGGTGTACACAACTCCAGTGGGGTGCAGGCAACTTCAAGTTGGTGCCTCTCCAAAACCCCCGACTCTTACTGTTATTTCCAGTGACATCAAAAAGAAAAGCACTAATGCCAGCTGGGAACAAGCCCCACCGTTTAACCCAAAGTCCTAAAACAGAGGGAAACCTGCAAGTAGCCAGTGTGTGTGTGTGTGTGTGTGTGTGTGTGTGTGTGTGTGTGTGTGTGTGTGTGTGTGTGTGTGTGTGTGTGTGTGA
>JAWWLV010000121.1:18276065-18287826 GCA_035041135.1 Platyrinchus mystaceus | reverse complement strand
AGTGTGTGTGTGTGTGTGTGTGTGTGTGTGTGTGTGTGTGTGTGTGTGTGTGTGTGTGTGTGTGTGTGTGTGTGTGAATGTACGTAGATGGACATCTTTATTTTATTTGACTAGATTTTCCCATTTGCATGTCCTCTGGAGATAAATATACGGAGATTTCAACTCAGTTAACAGTAGTATTTTGGTAAAATGCCCCCAGAAATCAGAAGAGGCTGATGTTATTTTAAATGGTCTATGTCTCCATTTATACTAAGCAAGCTGAGCCTGGGGTTTGTCTGAAACAGAACAGAGAGACCACCGAGTAGTCTCATCAGCAGAGCACTAATTGTGGCCATTTATTATAGTCACTTATCTGATAGTAGCTTCTTTATCTGTGATAGTTTTACAGGAATAAAATCCACCAGGCATTCGCACCAGTATGTAAACATGTTACCTTGTGGCAGAGTGTCTGTTACTTACTGTCAACACTTGCCAGCAAAAAAATGCCTATCTCAGGCTTATATGAAGTAATGATGAGTTTAATATGCTCCAGTGAAAGCCACAGAATAAACAAGGTATCACAAGTGTTTGCCTTGTCTGGTCTCTTAAACAAATAAAGGTGACTGAGAAGTACAAACAACACCAGGTCGGGGCTTATCAGTGGTAGCGCGGCTAATGCAAACTCCCCTGGCCAGTGAGGACTGCCTGTGGGCTCGTTATTACAATAAATATTGGGAAAGCCCTTTACAGGAGAAACGTCTTCCTTGAGCCTGGCCAAAATATTGTAGTATTAAGCTGTAATTCCATGGCCATTTCAAAGCCAGGTACAGCAGGGCGTAGGGGGAAAAGAGGTGGACAGGGACCCAGCACACAGTCCGAGCTCTGCTGGTCTGGCCTGGTCCTGACAACTCAAGCCAAGCAGAGTTTTCATGTGTGATTGCCACACTCAGCCCACCTTCCTCCCTCAAGCACAGCAGACAGGTGAGGAAGAGCCATGATGGTGTGGTGTAAATGCCATGCAGTGGCAGAATGGCAGTACCACCTGATGATGTTTGGTCCTGTCAGATCAAGGGAGGAAAATCACACTGACAATGCTCACAAGCAAGAAAAAACTAAAAATGGATATTTTTTTCCTGCTGGATCAGCCAGAACAAACTCATTTTGCATGTGACCACAATCAGTATGATTGATAAAATTTGATAGACTGATGGACCAAGACTGAAGACCAACAGCTCATCTGTGAGAAGAGACATTGTTAAGGAATCATCCCTTTGATTAAAGAGGCACTTAAGACCATCCATCCCCTGGCTGACAATAAATAAGCTAACACTTGCTTGGCTGCAGTGTTGATCTTATGATAAGTGATGGAAATACATCCCATTTGTCATAATGAACTATCAGGGAAAAGTGGAGTTAGCTACCTAAGACAGTCGTGTTTAATGTCACACTACGCATAAAATCACCAGAAAGGGAAAATTCAGTTACAGATTAAATGTTTTGTAGAGGATCCTAATTTAGTAATTGATCACAGCCAATGAGATCGGATTCACACGGACGCACACCTTACACAGAAATTGCAAAGACTCTTATAGTTGCAAAGGTGTTTGACAAGCACTGATACCATTCCTCATCCTCACGGGAGGGGTACTGATGTTCAGGTTTTCAGAGTCAGCTCACCATGTTCTCCATGCAAAATACCATGCATAGAGTATATTTGCTTGTGACAAATGTGAATTTTTCATGCAGAACTGCCCTTCCTGTAACTCAGGCCACCAGAATGGGAGCTTCCTGCTTTGGTTTAGCTGGAAAATGTGAGGCAATTGCAGCTTCATCATCTCTTGTAGTCAACAATGGACTAACTTGAAAGCTTTCTTGTCCGCTTTCAGCACGCTTATTTCCAGTGCTGCAGACAAACAGCTGGATTGTTTGGTGGCAGCATGGCTTTCATTTGCAACTGGAAGCTTATGTAGTCTGGAAACTGTTTGAAGGGATAATTTCATTTTGAATTGCTTTGGCACTGTAAACAAAATGACCCAGAACCAGATGAAATGCACTGGCAGTTCAGTCCACCTGTTGGCTAAATCCTTCTGAAAATAGCTGAATGCAGGGCAGACATGGGAGAGCTCTTGCAGCTGGAAGGTAATGGCAAGGCTGTGTCAGCAGGAGGGATAGCATGGCTTGAGGGAGGTTGCCCATCCCCACTCAGCACTGATTACATGCCCACAGTGTTGCAAACTCATTATGAACTAGACTAATGGTTGTTCTGTGCAGTTGCTGGTGGCTGGAGACCCATTTTACCCCACAGTTTGCCACCTAGATGATCTACCAGCCAGCTGTCTTGGCGGTACATGATCATGTATTTTATTTTGCAACTGGGGTGAGACAGAAGTATGTGCCCCATTGGGTGTTTGAGATCTCAAGCACAGCATTTTCTCACCTGGCCAGGTTGGCCACATTTCTGGGGTATTATTATACATCCACCTGTGCAGGAACATGTACCAGGTCCAAATCCATTGTTGTCACCAAGCAGACATCCCTGCTTGAAGATGAAGGGTCAAATTTCCAGCTGCAGTTGAGGGAGCTGCGTATCAGCGGAAAAAGTGGCCCAGTTTTTCTAGCCAGTAGCTCAGTAGATCAAGCCTCGGATATGAAAATCAACCTAATCTCTTTACACAGGCATTCAAAATTCAGTGGTTAAAAATAATTGCCAGTAGTGTTGATGGTGCATGAACCAGAGGAGGGCTGGCTACTTTTCCCAGGGCTGTATAGTTTCTACACTCCTAGCAGACTAGAAAATACAAAAACAAGGTATTATTTTTGTCAGTAAATGAAACATATCTTACTCAAATTTCCTGCAGGAGACAGCAGGTCCATTGATTAAAAGTGTGTCATTTTTATAGTCACTTCTCCGAGCACAACCACATTTAAGAAAGCCACAAACCTGAATGGCAATATGATTTTACATTTAAAAAAGAGATTTAGCGTGTTACAGTATATTTTCCCTGGGCTGCAGGGGAACTGTTTCTTGCTTAGCTGTGAGTTCATAAATTATCAGGTTGGGTTCATGCACTATCATGTTTCAGGACAGAGCTGTTTTACAAATAATGCTATGTGGTAGTTCTCTTTCATTGGGGAAGCCTGCAAATATGAGAGATTGATACTACAGGGAAACAATGCAGAAGAGTGGGCAGCTAATTCTGATAGAGTTAAAAATCTGTTACCACTTCAGCAGCTGTTGCTTAAACTCCTGTTTTCAGAGCTGATAACACGATCATAAAGTTCACTCCTGGCTGAACGCTGGCACAGGAGTTTCTCAATACAGAATTAAATTCCAAATATGAACATCAGTACTGCTATTAATAAAACCTCCTCCTTTCCAATGACAAAAGTGCAAATAAATGCAAAATTCAATTTGTGATAAGAGCTGCTGGGGTCTTGCCAATACCTGGCTTTATAAAAGCAACTTTGCAAAGAGAGAAATATAAAAAATTAGTGATGAGGCTACAGAAATATGCCTCCTGCACTCAAACTTTTATAACTTTAATAAGAGGTTTTGTCACAAACACAGGGACTGCCTTTGGCTTTTTATTGCTCTATGATCAGCATTACCACTGCAAGCTGACAGGAAGGAGTGGAGAAATACTGATCTGGAGTCTACTGTCATCAGTGGAACTTGCACGCAGTGCAGTCCCAGCACCTGCCTTGCAAAGGGCTGGTCTGTATTGATGCCTGTCATACCTATGGCAGATAGCTGGGCTGAGATGTTTTGAAGGGAAAATGGCTTTTTCCTTCAGAAGGAGTCATTCTTAGGACCAGAAGAACCAACATTCCCTCTTCTGTGTAATTCTGGAAGAACGGGGTGGAAGGTTCACTTTTTTAGGTCCAGGAAGCTGTTGTCTCTGCTGATTAGGTAGGAGGTTGCATTTTTAAGTTCTGATTTCTAATCCTAGCTTTCTAACAATATGGCTTTAGTAAATCTTTCTGTACTCTGCATTTCATCTCCTGTTGTAAAAAAAAAAAAAAAAAGTGTGGTGACTTCTGTTAAGCAATTTGTGAATCTCAGAGGGGAAAAAAAATCTGCCCAAGTACAATGTAAACAGCTCAATCTGAAAAGCTTTGAGACCTGGGTTAGTGATTACAAACAGTGTCTGTCCTAGTACTCACTCACTCTTAAAATCTGACACTACAGCTGGGACAGTGCTACAGGGATTTCGCAGTTATATCAGACACTGTTTGCAATGAACTGTTTGAAAATGCTTAATGAAGACTAAGTAAAGCTGTCACAAGGTCTTAGTTGGGAAAAGGGGGGATTGCTGTTAAGATTAATACTGTGGTTTAATCACTATTTTTTTTTCCTTCCAGAAATTCCACTAAAGTATAACAAAGTTTTTTAGCTTTTTAATAATTGTGTAATTTCATTTTATAACAACAACATTTCCTAAGTTACTCCTTGAATTATTGATGTAAACTCTCTCTTTGGGCAGGTAGCTGTCAGTATTTATTCTTGTCCAATATTCTTGCTCTCTTTCTTTCCCCTGGACACCAGCCGGAACTTACGAAACCAGCTTCCTTTGGGGTGTTTTGATGCTTTCACTGGTTGTCAAAATCAGGAAGTATAAAATGCAGAGAAATTCTTTTCAATTTTATTTTATTTTATTTTCTTTTTTACAGCAAGATACCTCAGGGAAGTTGAAATAGGCTCCTACATTATCTCCTGCTCTGTAGTATTGTACCTAGTGCTCTATAGATTTGTACCACAGTCATGATAACATCATGCCTGTGAATTGTCTGACTGAATTAAAGCATTATTGTATGTTATGAGATGCAAGTGATCATGTATAAACCTTTGGGAACACAAGCAGTTGAAGCACATCACAAGGAAAAACTTATTCTTGTCTGTGCTATTCTTACAGCACACCAGCATGTCACTGGGAAGGACCCAAATTCAGGTAAAATAAATAATGCTGAGAAGACTCAGGACCCGTGCTTGAAGATTGCCGTAATGTTTAGGCCTAGAAGGATGAATTACAGATTTTTTTCAGCCTGAATTCCATCCCAAAAATCTGCTTAATCCCCTTTTTAATACTTGTGTGAGTGCCAGAAACATCTTTTATTTGCCTCAGCAACAGCAGCCGGTTAGTCAGATGCTATCAGCTACTTCTTCATTCAGTTGTCTTTTGCATGCTGATAAACACCACATAAGACAGGGGGGAGAAACCTTAAGCCACAAGCTTATCCTGTATATAATAGGATGCACCTTGAAACAATTTTGATGTCTCCATTGAAATCAGCTTAGGTTAAGCCTACATAAATAGTGTCAAAGGGGAACACACCCAGAACGCTCTGGGAGATCATGATAAACACTCCTGATGTTTTGCAGCTGTGCTCATCATCTGTGCATTTCACAATAAAATTTTACAAAGCATCCAGACACCCAGCTGGTTGTATTCACTGCAGGATGCCTTTCCCTACCATGGCATTTTGTTCCGAATGTTTTACCCTGCACTCTTCCCTCCCCCACCCTTGGTCCCCATCACTTATTTCTTACTAGATATGGCAAATCATGATATTTTTTTAGGTGCATTAGACTTCAGGACTGAATTTTACTTGTCTGAAAGTGAGGGGAAAAAAAAATTCCTCAATAGAAAGGAGGTCCTATCTACAGTATCTGCTCTACAAAGAGTGTGTGATTTCTAAGCACTTTTGAGCTAGCATTTACCTATGACTGTGACTGTAATTTCCCTCTGAAGTAAATAAGCTTTGATTTTGAAACTTTTCTATACAGGACAAAGTCTAAATATGCAGTGATCATGTTTCTTCTCCCACCTCTCTGCCACAAGATCTCCTGCAGGGTCAGGGTCTCCTTTTGTAAAAATGAATGGAGGAAGCTCAACTAAAAGGACTTACACCTGAGTCTCCTCTCACTAACAGTATATCACTGGCATAATTCCCCTGATGAAAGTGGAATTCCTCCTGATTTACACGAAGAGCATTAACGAGAGAGGGCTCAGGTCTTAAGTGCTGGGGTTTAGCCGTATTTCTTCTGTCTTCATTCCTTCCCTGACGATTCCCAGGAAATCTCACTTTGGGGAGATAAGTGCCTACAAGAATCTTGAAATTAATTTCAGAGCAGCCTGAAATGGCTGCACAGACAACCAGCCAGAGGAAATGCCCCAATGGAGGGATTTATTGCACTATCGCTCCTCTTTGCCAAGCTGCAACATCTTAATCTTCCATGATGACATTATTATGAACCAGCCAAGGCAGAGACAGCCCTGAGAGATTGACGGCCCAGTGCTTCATGGCTTTCCTGGAGACTTGCTAATCCGTGATGTTGCTTAAGTGGGGCTAAATGAAATGTCCTGAAGGTCACACTGGTACAGCAAGACATGGTGTGAATTTCAGCGGGGGTAGCATGTTCTTCTTGACCTACAAACCAGCACCACCATCACCACTGGATAGCGTGGTCTTTGTTTTTGCGGTTACCAACACACACCGGTGGCTTTCTTGGGTTTTGAATGAGGAGGAAGGCAGGTCTTGGAGCACAGAGAGCAGGTCCCCAGCACGCAGGCCATGAAATAATCACGCAAAATGGAAAGGCTTCTAGTTTGCAAATCTATCAGAGTCTGGGAAGACCATAGAAAGCAGAGGAGAAATGAGTCTTTTGTTCCCCTGTTGGACACAGTCCCATCTTCTGCAGTGTCTTTGGTTTCTATGTATTTCAAGGGAAAAAAATAATCTTTGCTAACTAACAATATTAAAAGCCCTAAGTGACTTGTTTCTTCACAGACTCTGCATTGTGCTTTTGAGAAGCAGAATTAAACACGTAATGATCCTCTCTCCCAATGTCCTGGATTACAATAGTTTTCCCCAGTTTCATCCCAATTATTTGGCTTGTAGGCTGGATTTGAGTTGGTCTGGAGAGTCCCATCTTCTCCTGAGGTTAGATGTCAGCGTTGAGTCTGAGACACATTTCAGACAGTTTGCGTCATTGTGTAAACAGTGATAACAATATTTAATGATGATAAATCTGAATTTCACCACAGAACTATAAAACAACTGAGAGAATGAATTATGCAATTTACAGCAAGGAAGAAGGCAGCCAAAGGGGAAGCAAAGGATATGTAGAGTAGAGAGACAAATTTAGTGGTCTGGGACTATAGTGTCATTTGTTTTTGTGTTTAGTAGCACTTAGCAGCCATGGTACATAAATAATCTTTATTGCAGTGGAACCCAGGAACGCTGCTGGTGACTACTTGTCACTATGCTGGACGGTTGCTTCACATGGCACAGCAAGGTGTATTTTGGGTCTGCAGGTTTTGTCTCAGGCTTCTCGGTGCCCCAGTGCTGAGGGGCTGATGCTGGGTGACACCATGCTTCTACCCCTTCCCGGGGTAGAAGTGAAAACATTGAGAAACACTTTGTACACTGAAAACAGTGTGAAAACCCTGATGCTCATTCAAGCTGCTTTCTGATTCAGCCTAATGAAATTCTGCTGTTCTCAGTAACTTAATTACCCAAATGAATTTTAAGTATACAGTCTTACAGATTGAACAATGGAGAGAAAGAAAAGGAACAATAAGGGAAAATCACATAGAAGGGAGCTACAAAAACTCAAACATTTTAATTTTATTTCTGGTTCATTTGCTTATTTTTAATATAGGAAGACCAAAAAGAGGAAGAAAAATAAGGAACAGCATCTGTAACTATATTTCTTCCCTTTTTCTTCCTTCAGTGATATCCCATTATTTTCTTTTTACTTCTTTTGTTATAACAGTATCAAAATCCCTTCAGAAATATATTTTTTTTCGTTCCTTTCTTCACTTTTCCAGGGAAAGCCTTGAGGCACGCAAAAGACTGCAACATATCCCCAAAATCTCCATCTTGAGAATGGCAAGGGAAAGTTTTGAACATGATTTGGTTTTCTACCTTGAAGAAAAATCAAGAAAGTTCAAATGATTTTTTATTCACAGAATAAAAAATTTATATCAGCATCAGTACCCATTTTATTATTGCAATCTCATTTTGATATAATGTGCATGATATTGCATACTATTGAAAAACTATGTGTGCAAGAACTAAAATTCAGCACCTTGGCCTTCTATAATCATGGATAAAGTGAGAGGCAGAAGCCAGCTTTGTACCCCTTTTTCCCATTATTGATGGGACTTGGACACCCTATAGGGACAACTGGGGCCTGGTTGTTCCTTTTCTGAGAGTAGCACGACCATAGTGGCTGTGACCATGATGGCAGGACGAGGAGGGCTTGCTCATTTTCCAGGGTGGACAGTCTTTTTGGAAGATTTTTTTTTTAGGGCAGGTTCTTCTTTCCTTACCAAATCCCATGGCTGGGACAGAAGCACTTCTGTACGAAACTTGTCACAGCTCCAGCCCCATCTTTGCAAGGGCTGCTTTCCTTCTGCCTGTGAAATGGGGATAGTTTTCAGATAATACTTACCTACCTCTGGAAGTGCTGTGAAAATTGGTGGCCTCTGTCCTTAAGTCCACTGTGAACCACTCTAAGTAGAAAGCGTCTGAGCTTCCTCCAACCCACAGTGAAAAAAAAAAATAAATCAATATACAAGAGTGAGGAAATGCCAAATTGTTCAAGCTCTCCATTCTTCTGGCTTCTAAGAGGATACTGTAAATTACAGGGTAAACAATTTCTGAAACAACGTTAAAAAAGTGATGTGTCACTTGCCAGTGTCCCTTTAACTATGAAAAATAACAGCAACATAGGAAAAAATGTAAATTTACCATCAGGCGGATCTTCCCCCACAGCCTAATGCAGAGTTTGATGAATAGAATGAATGAAACGACAGAGGATCCAAGCATTACACAACGGCTATAATTGTGCTAACCAGCTGTAGTCATCTGCTGCTTCCAAAAAAAGTTCAGAGCATTTTGACAGTGTCGCCTGTGCGGATTGGAAGGCTGCGGCAAAAATGTATTTCCATTTATTATTTGAAAAAAAGAAATCTATTCCTCAGTGTCAGATTTTGCTTGGAAGGTGCCAAGACAGCAGAGAGTGAAGAACAGGATTACTAACAAAGCCAGGGAAAAAAAAAAAAAAAAAAGGCAGTATCTCTTCCAGGAAAAGAAGATTTTAGATGAGAATATGCTGCTAGATCCAGTTCACCGGTGATCAGCCTAATGCTGTGTCTTTTCCTGAGAGTGATGGAGGAACCCTACCCAATCAGGTCCCAGGAACACTGGAACTGTAGGCTTTTGTCCCAGGGAAAGGTGTTTTTTTGGCACAAAGGCTGACACCGGACTGCTATTTTGAAAGTATTATGGTGTGGGCTGACTTGGCTGCTTGAGGCAAGACTTGGGAATTAGGCATAGCAAAGCCCAGCTTTTAGGCATCTGTAGACAACATGTGGCGAAAGCTGGGGCCAGGCGGCAGCTGGGCCACCTAACTCGGCTAATGGGGAAGGACAAGGAGAGGGATGGCCCTGCTCTCTCTGGACCAATGCCACTGGAATGAGGGACCCCCGAGGCAACAGCAGGAGCTTGCTCCGGGGGTCTCTGCCACAGAAACCAGCCCTGAGGAGGCAGACACACAGCCACCACTTCTTGGGCCGTCTCTTTCCTTGTAGCATTACCCAGAGCTACGTGGTGAGGAAGTGTTTTTCCGTGCTGGAATCCAGTTGTGCAGGAGAAGGAGAGACAAAGCAGTGTTTCAGGAGGATACTGTAGCTCCATAGGCATGACATGACCTGGTAATGCAGATGAATCCTCGTCAGAAAAACTCACTGTTAGAATGATTTCAAATGGACTGTTTGTTACTAAATGCCTTTTTTTTTTTTTTTTTTGATATGTTCATGAGCCATGGAGCTCTAGGAATGCTTTGGTGTGCATGGTGTGCAGGTCAGATTCATTTAATTTGGAGGTGAGGTAGGCAGTTTTATCCAGCTTTTAGTACTTGGTTTTGTTTTTGGTCACAGATCATTTACAGAACCTGTTTTAAGTGGAATAGAGGGTGGTTTTTCTTGAAGCCAAAAGGGTTGGTTCTGGCTTGTTGCAAAACAGTGGCTTTCAACAGGATCCAAATCTATCTTCAGCTTTTCTGGGTAACTCTAAATGAGTACTTTAACTTGGGGATTTCTGTGCTGAGGAAGCAGGGAAGTTAACAACTCAGCACACTGCAGAAGTGGAACTGGCATATGAATGTTTCTGATGCCTCGGTGTCTCCCTTTCTGTACTTGCACAATGAAAAGTGATGCTGGTGTAAGTTTCCCTGTACCTTATTGAATTGTAATCCCCTTGTCCTTCCTCTGATTCCAGCTCAGGAGCTGCATGACTGTATTGCCAGAGCCAGTGGGGATGGCACCTTTGTTCAGTAGATGTCCTGCTCAAAGGAGAAAAAGTCTTATTTAGAGCAGAAAAGCCTTTAAGAGTTTAGGTATTGGCCACTTTACACAAATACTTTTATGGAAAATATTCAGCCTAATCATGTGAGTTAAGATGAGTTAAGGGTTAGTTATTACATGCAATTAAACTCAAAGGTTTTGGAAAGGTGTTGCATACAAAAATTGGAGAGAGGGTAGGGAAAGAGAGAAAAAAGGATGGAATAAACACACACATTATTCCGTGAAATACAGCCTCAGTCAAATACTGCTGGTGATGGTCCTGCTTTAGATGGGAAGTCGGGCTAGATGACCTCTAGAGGTCCCTTCTGACCAAAATTTCTATGATTCTGTAAGTCATATACATTTCCTCATAATTTCTTCTTACCATTTTATTTGTTAGTTTTCCTAGGGAAAGCCTAGGATTTAAAACTTTAGTCTCTTATACACCAGTGTATTTTACCAGTGACTTCTGTCACCGAGTTAGGATGTAGGTAAGCATTCAGTTTCTGCTGCTAAATAGTGTCAGAAAGGAACGGACTAAATCAAGAGAGTTCTCCTTTTTCACTATCAGGCAAACACAACGGCTCAGGACTCTCTGTAATTCACTTGGTATTCATCATAGTATTGCCATACAAAAGTAAGGTGCAGTGGGTATTCCAGTTAAGCTCACAAGATGGCCCCTAACTTCTCTGTTCACAGGCTTGGAGTTGAGGGGGGAAAGGGATGTATGCAGGCGTGCAGCTGAATAACAACTCATTGTCTCAGCTCTTGAACTGGAAGTCAAGGTCATTTGACAAGGAGACAGTCTCCCTGACCCAGTTAGAAAAGGTCTGGGCAAAGTAGACCAGCTGGAATTACCTCCAGCTGAAGTTTCCACCAGCATTCCCAATATTCCTCCTCCTCATCCATTCACTGAGATGAAGGCTTGAATATTGCCGCCTATGAGAAGGTGTGTGGGCCACATGAAATGTTTGCCCTAATAGTTCCTTCATCTTACTGCCCAAGTCAGAAGTCAATTATACAATTTACTGGCTAACCTGAGATTTAAAAAGATCAGCAAACATCAGCTTTGACCTCAACCAACTGCAGTGAGATGTTGGATGCCTCTTCTCTGCCAGATCCATCTGCCTTTACAGTGATTTGGAAACACTCACCACCTATCAGATAAACACTGTGGCTTTCAACTGCACCGTGCTCTTACCCTTTCATACGTGATTATTCTTATTCAGGTACAAGAAAGGAGCCAGCACAAAGCAAGACTGGCCTCACCAGGAGCACACAGTGAGCTGGGAGCAGGTCTCTGGTGCCTGGCAGGGACCTGGGTTGCTCTGGATGAAGCCAGGCCTGCATTTATATTAGTTGCTTTGGTTACTCATAGAGGTTCAGATCAACCCCTCGGCCCCAGCATTCGCTCTGTGGAATTTGAATGG
>JAWWLV010000121.1:18263042-18275965 GCA_035041135.1 Platyrinchus mystaceus | reverse complement strand
GGGGTCTGAAGCAGCGTGCTGCACTGAGCCCACTGCTTATCACAGCTCTGACATGGCTTCTCTAAGCAAATGTTTAGCCCTACTTGACTCGGGATGAGTGCTGTATTGATTATTAACTTTAAACAAACATCTGGTTTTCATTACAAATGGTAGCAGACCAGAGAGGGGTGCTGTACTGGGCGGTGCGGTCACTTAACAACCATCAGGACTGGCTATAAAGAAAATTTAACATATCCTGTAATTACAGTCTGCACAGCACAGGGGGATTTGGGATCTGCAGATCTGATTTCAGAACAGAAGAAAATGTTTATTGTATCTGCTGCACACATTTATTTACTCAGTAGTAGCAAGGCTTTTGAAATATTGCCTGTGCAAGAGCTTATTCCTTGCTTATGAGAAGGACTTTCTTGTTTAAGCCAGGAAACCCGAGTGAGGCTCATGGTAAGGATGGCCTGCTTAATGCTTTTACAGGCTTGGGGATTTCAGGGTTTGTTGAGTATGCAGATCTGTTCTGAAATATAAATAAAACATCTTCCCCTCTGCCCTGCCCGCACCAGCCAGATCCATCTCCTCCGGCCACAGGGAAAAGCTGCAGCCAGGAACAGGACAGTGGGGATATTGGGATAGCCCCAAGAGACAGTGCCCCCAAGGTTTCCCAGGCTCTGACGAGGGAGGGGGTTTTGAAGGCTGTACAAGGGTGGCCCCTGGCCTGTCCCCACACTGATGAACCCAAAAGGGTGCGTTTCCACCCAGCGGCTGCATCCATAACCCTGAGCCCAGCATCGATGCCCAGCTCCCAGGGAATTATCAGCCAAAAGGACGTTTTTGGGGTGATGTAATGTTGTAACTTGAGCTCCAGCTGAAAAGAGATGGTAGGTGGAGTTTCTATGGAGCCAGACAGAGCTGGGATCCTCTCCCTTTTTCTCTTTTTCTGGCTCATTCAGGCTGTCTCAATTAAAGCTCAGTCGAATTAATCTTGCACTCTTAATGTCAGTTGCTATTTTTCTAGTTCACCTCCACACTCTTAAAGACTATTTCTCCAAACAAAACGGGTCTGTTCTTCAATTTCAGGCTGTCAATTTCATGGGCTGCTGATACATTTATTAGGTGTGTAATTTGCTATTTTTAGGAGACTGTGGGGGAGCAGCACCATTTTTTTTTCTTCTCTTTTGCATTTATAAACCTCTTACAGTTCCCTGTCCACTGAAAATATTTTTACTATTTAAAAGGTTGTATCAAAGCTGGGTATCTTGGTCCAAATTCCTCTCTGGTGTAACTCTATTGACCTCTATTTCACAAGGAGTAAATTTATTCTTTAATGTTCTTCTTTTTTTTTTTTTTTTTTTTTTTTTTTTTTTTTTTTTTTTGTGGACAGGAACACTTCTTGGCCACTGCTGGTTGCAGGAAACCATCCAACTGTATGGACCAATGACATGATCAGAAACAGGCCTCAACTACAAACTCTACTGTAGGAAATACTTAAACTTTTTTATAGCAAAGCCTACCCCTTAGTCCCACTATCTCCAAAATCACCAATGCCCACACATCACAAAGGGCAGTGTCAGTCAAAGTTTGATGTCAGACTTTCCTCATTTCTGAGTAGTCGTGAAGAATTTGGCAACAATTTGAGGCTGAATCCTGTGTGGTGCCAGGGGACTTACCAACATCCTGGCAAAAGGAAAGCTATTTTTGCTTGTCTGGGGCTCTGAAACTATGAGACTGGAGAGATGATCATCATACCTTGGAAGGAAAACCCCTCTCCTGTGACAGCCATGGTCAGTCTGGAAGGTTCACCACCCACCAAGGCTGTACCAGGTGGCAGAGGCACAAGGTTGTTCCATGACACCTGTACAGATAGAGCAGTGGCAATGGGCTTGTGCAACTCAGTGGGCCACCACATTACCAGCCAGGTTAACCAGCAATGGCTAACCAGTGGAGGAGAGCTTGCATTGCACAGGTTGTAACTGGGAAAGCACAGTGGTATTAAAGGGACACAGGAGATGCTTGCACTTCCCTTGGCACATGGTTTCTGGGGTGGTGGAGGGACATAGGGCAGAGCCCATACGCGGTTCTTCAGTGAAAGCAACCAGGGGTAGGAGGTGCCTTCTGACATCTCCTCATGTCTGTATGCCTTTCCCAGCAGCTTGGAGAGATTCTCTGCCTCCTCCATTTCTTCAGAATATGGGAGCTCTGGAGTGACTGTTCCAATTGTGCACAGCCATTGCTGTATATCTCCTGCCATCAACACTGCCGAAGATACCTTGCAAAGCAGGGATGTTAGCATGACATCTCAAACTTCTCTGGCAGCTCCTGTCCTTGGGTTCAGCTCATGCTAAAGCCCAACACTTTCTACTCCAGTGACATTTGGCCTTTTGCTGAGCTGTTGTCTCTAGTCCTGTTGACCCTGCTCTTCCCTTCCATGCCCACACTTGTCCATGCATACAAAATGTAAAAAAGCAGTGCCAGGGGGCTCGATGAACAAAAAGTGAACATGGCCACGCAGGCAGCTTCGAGCTGAAGGTGTGTTGAGAGATTGTAAGAGTCTCGTTACATTAACTCACACTATCTAGATGGCCAAGGGGCAGAGAGGATAATGTCTACTGCCTTCGTGGGCAGCAATAAATGATGCAGAAATAAACAATGCAGGAAAGCAGAGCTCTAGGGCCAGACCTCCAAGCATAATTACACACTTAATTTCCTTGTGGGAGGTTAAATGTCGAAGCACCTAAATGCCTTTGGAGATCTGGCCCATCACTTTCTCATTATAAAACACAAGAGATAAGCTCTCCTGTGCTGTCCACATGCCAGATAAGGTGGGACTTATTTGCTCTCTCCTGTGTGTCTGTGCACTGGAATTCCTCTGGGGTCTAATTCTCAGCATATCCCCACAGCGTGTTGGTCTGGTCTGGGGATGTTTGAGATGGTTTGCGGTTTACTGCTGCTACCAAGTGCTGCTTCAGAAAGTATCTCAGGATTGCTGTGCCATCCAGGCTGCTGTGCTGCAGGGTCAGGCTGAAAATCTCCGCCGAGTATATGGCAAACTCCAAGAGGGAAGATGAGTGTGAGATCAACTGCTTGCCAAAAGGGAGAGGAGCAGGATTTAAATGAAATGCAGAAATAGTGACAGAAATGTGTCTGAAAAATCGTTTTGTGAGGATGAGGCGGGAAACTGAACACACAGGATCACAGGGGCTAAAACCCTTTCTTTGCCCGGCTCTCCTTCCAAATAAACACTCAGAGTTAATTAACAGCTCCTATCTCCACAGATTTGCTAGGTATGCTCTGCCGTGCTCCTGCTGCCTCCTCTGTGGTCTTCAAGCCCGACCGGTCCAACAAATTAAGCAGTGCAACTCCTCCATGCAGGCTCATCCAGAGCTTGTTACAGCTAATCGAGTGGTACATGATGGACACTCCAGATAGTCTGCTGATCTGCACAGCTCCATTTATCTTAATCAGGAGAAGCGGCTGTTCCCAGATCGTCCTTCCCAGGGCTGCAGGCAAATGCCCACCACCACCGCTTGCTGCTCGGTGGGAGGCCTGGCCAGGAGGCTGGAAGCAGCCCAGGCTGGTGAGGGGAACACAGAGAGTCACCACCCAGGCTGAGGAGGTAGTGAGTGTGCCAGATCTCAGACTGAACAGCAGGGATGCAGCACTGGTCAGTCCTGCCTTGTCGCTCTTGCTTGGTGCTGGGTTTGTTCATGAACACTCATCCCTGTGGTAGAGCTCTTCGAGGGCTGGCACATGAAGTTGCTGGAGGTTGTTCCTGGCATTTTGGCTGGTTCCTGGCATTGCTGGCTGCCTACTGCAGACTGGAGGAGGTACACTCTCACTGGGGACAAAGATGGTACCGTGAGCTTGCACATAGCGACAAGGGACATCTCAGCACCACAGAAAAAAAACAAATTGGAAACATACCGTTTGATTAATGACTCTTTCACAATCCAGGAAGGTATTTGTTTTATGTAAACAAACAGTTCATAGAGTTATGAAGTCAAACACTCAAAACACTTAAAAAGTGGCAAAACTCATTATCCCTGGTGCTCCTCCTTATTTGTTTTTGAGAAGGAAAACAAATGGTTACTGTAAAATCCAGGCAAAGAAACCTCTTGACCAACAATTACTCTTTTTTAACTGGCTCTGCTGACTGCCCTGGTTTTGTGTTGTCAAGGAGTCTCCTTATCTTACTCATAGAGTTGCAGGCCAAAGCAAATCTTAAACATCTTTTATCCTATTTTAGGAGGAGGTTTCCATTCACTCTCACCAAATGTTGAGCTTAGGGATGTCATGGTTCTTTCTGTCTCCTGTGCATCCTTACAAGCAGCATCCAATCACATCTGTTATTTGCTGGATGACATTTATTTCTGGTAAGATTTTTACCATGAGAAAATTTGTACTGGTAAATAATGCAGGGTAACAATTTTCAGCCGCATTTCTTTTCCGCTGGTGAACATGTATTTAGGATAAATACAGAATTGCTGTAAAAGGAAATGAATTGTTGTAGTTAAAACAAATCAGAAAATATTTTCACATTTAATGCTGACATTTTAAAGACAGCCTTTCAATAGCATTATTCAATGCCAATGTTTGTTTCAGATTTAATTCAGTTTTATTGAAACTGCTTGAAAATGACATTACAAGCTCATGAAGGAACTAAAATACATCCTTCAACTCAAATATTTTTCATCCAAACTTTCAGTTTTTTGAAAAAAAAGCCCAACCCCAAACCAACAGATATTTCAGATTCACTTCAAGCAGCCCTTCCCCTTTGAGCTCCTCACTTGTTTTTTTGGTTTGTTAGCGAGCTGAAAGATCAGATTTTGCTTCTCTCTCTGGGCAAACAGGCCTTTCTGTTTTTCTCCAGCTACACTCATCAGCCACAAATACCTCAGCCTGACTAGTTTTTGTTTAAGCCTTCTGGGATGAAGGCAGAGGGAAGGTGACCTGTTTGCAGCTCAGCAGCTGCTTTGGGTCCCCCTTCTGCTCCTGATGTTTCACCTGCTGCCCTTGCAGCTGCCCTGCCCCATCGTGATGGGGAGACACGGATGCTGCAGGTAACTCTTCACACACCGCAAAGTTTTAGAGAGCATGACTCTCTACTTTCTAAGAACAGTGTGGACATAATTTCACGGAAGAGTGAGCAAGTGTTTTTGCAACTTCCCTGCCTGCATTTAGCATGCACAGCTGAGGGGAAGTGGCCAGTGGTGAGCTGTATATAGGATCTTTAGAGAAGGAGGGAGATACCAGTGGTGTAATGCCACACATGTTAATCATGCAGAAGTGCTCTGTCCTAGTTAATGGGGCTAATCAAACCATAAATGAGAATCCTTGCAGGACAAGATGTTAGCAAGGCAGCTTGATTACTCTGCTCCAGTGTTCTAATCCCAGAGCCCCTGCTGAGGGCACAGTTGGTATTGCTTCAGAGGAATGCACCTGTTGGAGGATAATTCAATGGAAAAGGTCCTTTTCCAGAACAACTCTACACCAGATGTGCTTTTTTTGCATGGTTAGACAGCTGTTTTTCTTGCTTGACATAAAGGGCCTGTTCTTCTCAACCCCATCTGGAAGCAGGGACCTTGGGAGTTGAACAGTCTCTGAGGGCTTGACATGCTGCTGGAAGATGATCGGAGAGGCCTTATCCCCATTAATGGATACAGGTGCTTTGGAGACTGTGTGTGGTGTTTACAGTAACCTTACAGAGTTCCCTGCAGATAAATCATGGGGATCATCAGAGAAATCCTGCATGTTTGGGCCCTTGACTGGACCCACAACACCACAAGGCATGGCCATGGTGCCTTAGTCTGGGGATGCAGTGTGAGCTACACACACCAAACACTGCAGAAGCACTGTGATCCACCTGCAACCAGGCCCTTGGTGTCAGCCTGACCACAGGGCTGCGCACTGGGATCGGTGCTCGGGGAGGTGGTGCGTCCTCCCTGGCATCGCCTGCTGCCAGAGGGCAACTCCCCACAGGCCGCCGTGCACACAGCAAAACCAGAGGTATGCACTGAATCACCCATGATTAGTGGTTTATAAACTGCACAGACCATGGTAGCCTGATTTCTCTTTATTGTGTGTGGTTTCTTGGGAACTGAGTGTCCTGCTTTTTTATACAGTTTACTTCAGACAAGGGTCCCTTGCCTTTTTCTAATCTTGCCTTACTTTTCCTTCCCAAGGCTGGCATATCAGTAATTCATCTCCCTTGTATCCAGGAGGTTTCTAAACAACAGGAAACTTCAGGGATGGAAGAGAAACATAAAACATTCCTACAGTCTCTTGCCTTCTGCATGCTAAGAGAGATAGTGTTGCCCTGACCAGCTTGGGGGGTTTGCTGAGCATCTTGGTTGAGCCTAGCTGTGTTAAAACCAAGCTGTGAAAGCACATATTTTTTTGCTTATTGGGTAATAGGGCTGAGGCTGGGCTTCAAGTGCTATGTCTCATGTGGGAGATACATTCATGCGAGATACATTCATGGGAGCTGGCAGCTGCTACTAATGCTGAATCAGGACAAAGTTAGCAAGAAATCTGCTGAGGGTAGTTGCAGAGCCCAGGAGTCATAGGCATCCTAGCCTTTGCTCCAGGTCTGTCTTTAGGCAAGCAGAAAAAGTCTCTTTCCTGCCTTGATCTCTGTCAGTGGCTTCTTATTTGCTAGTTGGTGGTACCCAGCGTATCCCTTCATATGAGTATTTTCTGCCCTCTGGGCATTTATGTTCTTCTTTTCTGCTTCGGGACAAAAAATTTCTGCCACTGCTATTGTCTCCACTTGCCCACAGGATGGATATGGCAGACTTTCAAAGTACAGCCAAAAGCTAGGAGGGCAGCACAACGCTTCAGTCAGCAAGAATATAGGAGCTAAAATGCACCAGGAGAATTCAGAGTCACCATCTTGCCTGTCCTGGTGGACCGTGTGGTGAACAAGAGCCTGAGATGAGGGCTTAGCCCAAACTCTGCTGTTAACTGATTTTGCAGCGTTTCTTACATTTCTCTGCCTCTTCTACCCCTATTTCCCTGCTCTGCTTTGTCTCTGGACGTGGGGCAGTGGGCTGAATCCCCTGAGATCTGCATGGGGCCCTACTGTGTTAGATGGTCTCTGAAGATATGTTCTTAAGGAGTCCAATCTTTCCCACTCTGGCTGCCTCTCCTTGCTGACAGGTCTGTCACTATCTTACAAGAAATACAGCAATTTATTCACACACAGACCTGCCTTTACACCTCAGCAATTACCAATCATCTTTTTATTTTAAAAAGATCAAAAAAATTCCTTCTCTCATAACTTTGGTCGATACAGACTTTCATGGCTGCACTTTTTCTCATTCTAAGAAATAGGATCATATTGCTCACATCCCCTGTCACCTTCTTATCTGTTGTTGAATTCAATTCCAAACCACTTTCCAGCCTTCTAAAACCCCTCAGGATTCTGTTTCACCTTCACTCATTTCCTACCAGTGGACTACTCTCCTCCTGGACCATATTTTGGGCCTTCCTAGGGATAGTCCATGGTGTTTCACTTGTGCCTGTTCCTTCTCTCTACTTGGAGCCAAGCATCTTGCCCCTCTAAATCAAATCGTTCCCCAAAGCCTTCATTTTCTCCTTAGCTTACATTTGGTGGTATATTTTAAACCAGAGTGCTTAAGATCTTTTATTCACCCTCTCCCCCTACCCCCTCACCAAAATTTTATTAGCTTCCTGCATGTGCACAATATCAGAAACACCACCTTGCCTTGGTAGGGCACAGGCCAGTGATACCAGATAAAGCTCTGTGAAGCTATTCCCTTAGTAAACCAATGGGACAGAGATCTATCATGAAGAAAATGCATGGTTAGGTCAACAGTAGATACATGTAACTTTAAACTGGATATACATAAATGGTAGAGTTAGAGCACAGGTAAAGTTAAGATGATAGCTAACTCATCAAAATACAAAACCCCAGATATAAGTAGGGATACACTCCGCAAAGATCTGCAAGGATAGGCTGAGGTCCCTGCAGCCCTGTCTGCACACACAGCATCCCTGAAGTGCAATACCAGAAAGATTGGTAAAAACAAGTTCTGATTATTTTTTCTTTTCATTGAAAAAAAGGTCATTTCAGCCAAAAATTAAAAACTTTCTTGTCAAAACCATCAAATAATCTGCTACTTAAAGTAGAAGGGTGTGGGGGATTCCTTTTTTTTTTTCATTTTTAATGTTCTTCAGTGAACAGCTTACATATATCCTTGCACACCCACCCACCCACACATATATAAATATAGATGTATGAAAATAATATGAAATGTAGTTCAATCTCATAGCACATAATAATTAAGGGCCCAATTTAAATAAGCATTTCAGCATATGCTTACAATCTACCTGGCTTCAATGGGACTTGAACACACACTTCATTTCCAGCACATGCTTTTATGCCCTTTTTGAACTGAGATTTTACCTGAAAGAAATCTAAAACATCGAACTTTTTTTCCCCTCTTCCTTACAGAAAAAATGTCCTTTTATAACTGAGATAGAAGACTTTCAAGCAGAATGGACCTGTACAAGATTCACAACTACATGGCAAAAGAAGTAATACTACACATTTTTCTGCTAGCAAGTTATTGTGGTGAACATTTTTATTTGATTTTATTCCATTCATAGTGTGAAGCAGCAGTTACTCTGCCGCAGATAGAGTAAGAGTGATTTGGATCAGAGCCACGGTTTTGACTACAATAACTTTATTGGCTAGAGTCTAGTTTGTGTAATCACTAAAATTAACACAACAGTGTGAGTGCTGAGTTCAAAGCAGGAAACAATCTTAGATATAGCCACAAAAATCGCTCCAGTCCAATTACTGTAAAACAGATGAAGATAAAGCCAGTGTTCCAGTGAGTCATCCAGCCAAGATTCACATTTCAAAAAAAAAAAAACCGTTTCAGGGGTAGAGATGAGGACAGAACTGTTTCAGAATAGCCATGAAAAATATGTGCAGAACATGGTCAATTATACAAATTTGCAGACTGTTCCCAGAAAAATGAAGCAAAACAAAGGTCCTTAGCAATAAAGAAGAATTTCTCCTTGGTGAAGAAAAGAGAGTGAACTTGGCTTAGTGTGTTTTTCATTAGCTCTTTCCATTAAAGGAACACATTGTGCAATGAAGTTTGGCATAATATTTAACTTTTGATTAAATTAAATAACCTTTTACAATATTTAAGACTAGTAGAAAACATTTCTATGATTTGTTACAAATCTCCAGGGAAATATTTAAAAACAAAACCAGCAAGAAAACATGTTCTTACTGCACTTTCAACTTAGATTTTCTAACATTCTGTTGAGCATGCGAATCTGAAAGTAAAATTCAGCAGGAATTGACTGGAAATTGAACTGAAAGTAGGTAGTTACTGTTCAATTTTTATGCTGTCAGAACTGCATAAAGAGAAGGGAAAAGGGAGAAAAATGCAGAAGAAGGGAAAAAGGGAATAAGAAAAAAAAAGATACTGCAGGGAGTGCAAGGAATAAAAAATACAACCATTCATATTTTAATAACTTCAATTGTTATCTGAAACACAATAATTGTCTTGAAAAATAAATATTCAGCTGGTTTCAAGCATCAAGTCACCATGATCAAACAGAATCCTTCCTGTTGTCTGATTTTCATTTATGCCAAGATCAATTGCTATTACTCCAGTCAAAGCCAGGAGAACTGGTCATACATATAATTCACCTTTATTTTCAGTTTGTTTTTGTTGTTAGAGAGATAGTCTGAGCATACGTGAAAATGAATCTCCAGGTGATTTCTATTCGTATTTTTAAACTGATAGTTGAATAGAATAAAACCAGTGGAATTAAGAAATATTATTTTTGCACTGCAAATTTGTCCTGTCTTTTACCCTGCTCGTCACAAAATGATTCATAGCTGCTGGTCTGCCTTCCCAAGCTTACCTCCTGCTGAACCTGAAGGCTGGGCTGGCAATGCCTTTCTCTCACCCTTATAATAGCAAGAACATGACCCTCTCTGATGATAGCACTTAAGTGATGGGAGAGCACATAGTTCCCCACGACCAAGTTGCGTCCTGTGGTACTTTCGCAGTCGATGGGCTGCAACGTCTTCCCAAATGAAATATTTACTTTGTATTAGATTCTAGTGTGCTGTATAGAGCTAAGGTCACTGGCTAACATCCTGGTGAAGAACTGAGCTCTTATTTAGTCTTAATAAAAACTGGCTTGTTCTGACTCGGTCAAAAAAGTCCAGATGTGCAGCACTGCACAAACTTGGGTCACTGGTGTATTTCAGTCCCTGTTTTACCTCTCCTTTTGCCTTAGACCCAACCCCCTATAGGGACAGTGAGTTTGGTAGTGCTTCATACAGACTGTTTTGCATAATAATAATATGAAATTAAATTGAGAGAAATCTGAAGCCCAGGAAAAAAAAAATATACATTTAACAAGTCAAACCAGAAAATGCAGAAAAAATGGATACTGTTGCATCCTGGAAGATAGATGGGAATGAGTGCTTTGTGCTGTGTTACCAACTGGGGTTTGCTTGGATCTGTGCCTGTAGTGATATGCTGTCTATACCATGTGCATTTGTAACATGCTTTGAGATGTCCCTAAGTGCAATCTTAGAGCCAAGTAACATGATTATTATTACAACCTCAGCTCCAGAGCGAAAATTTCAGACCACTTAATACTGTATTCTCTCAATCAAAGAAGATAGGAGCTAAGCATTATGAAAGAGAACTCATGTTTGCAATAGGTGAAACAATTTTTTTTTTTGTGACTGTTCTATGTAAGGATTCAAGAGAGGGTAAATGGCCATCCTGTGCCATGGTATCAATGCAGTTAGTGTTGCTTACTGTTGTCTGGGACAGCAGAGGCGGGGCAATTGCAGTTTGTTAGCCCCAAATACATTATGGCCTCCTAATGAACTCCATTTTATAGCCAAACTCCTTTAAATTGTCTCTTCCCGTGATTAATTCACCTCTTTCTCCCCTTTCGGCAGGCTGTTGTTGATAGGGAGTGTCCAGTGTTGAATGAGTAAAAAGTACTAATGCATGTTCTTTCCAGGGAGAGATAACCCTTCTCTAAACATGATGAATGCATCTTTTACCAAGGAAGATACCCTGTGTGGAAAGGGCTTATGTATAAGCACTGGAAAGCATGTGTTGCGGGGGGGTTGGTGGAAGGACTTTGTGCAGCTCCTGGCTGTTTCCAGGGGCTTTGGGGGCTTTGGGGACTGCTATTGGAGCCAAACCAGGCTCGCCATGGAGGCCAGCCAGGCAGGAAGGGAGGGTCCTGCTCAACCCACCTGGGTCTGGAGCTCCCTGCCACCAAGCTGGTGACACCCTGCCAGTGCTTTTCTGTTCAGGGACCTTTTTTGGAGAAGAAATTTAGGGCCAGACTGGAGAAATCATATCTGGGACCTGAGCTCAGCTCAAAGAGACTCCTACTCAGCCCAAGTTGTGTTTCTGCACTGAGTCCTGCAGGACGGACTCCCCATTTTTAAACAGTCCTTGCTGAGGCAAAGGCCCCCTCCGTGTCCGTAGAAGCTGGGCTGGAGAAGGGACTGTGCAGGAGCATAGCAAGAGGGCTGTCACCACAGGAGCAGCTCTGCTTTCTTACCCTCCTATTTACCAATATGCTTTCAGCTGAGTGTAAGTAAGAGTTAAGCAGACTCAGAGCAGGAAAGTGTCAGTGCTTGGCATTCTGTAGCATGGAGTTAAAAGGCCAAAATATGTGCAAATACAGCAGGTTGACTGAAATTATACACATATACTGCCTATATGCATATTTTTTTTGAATGTGCATACCCCCACAAACAAACAAATAGTATCACAGCATTCAAAATTATTCATAAGGGTCTTTTTTCCAGCTCATCTCTGGCAAGAGAAGACAGCAGTAAAAGAAAGAGGGGGGGAAAAAAAATCTTCCCCAAGCTGATTATCAAATAAAATTCTGTTTTATTTTCTGTCTAATAAGTACAAGAAGTTCCATAACTCCCCTGATTAGGCATATTATCCTTCTTCAGAAAGTCAGCTTGATTTATGCATAAAGTGATTTGGACATACTTTCCTCTGGCTATAGAGATTTCATAATTCCTGGTGTATGTCTGGAAAATCTCCCCTCGTCCCGAGTCCAAACCAAATTAATGTCTTCCAGAATGACCTGAGGAATTAATGAGGTTTTCGCTGTCAGTTCTGCCCATGCAGGGTCAAGTAAATCATTTGCTGGCCCTTACTCCAGTGTTTTTCACTGTCTTTCTGACTCCATGTACAATGATAACAAAGTTGCAGATGCCTTTGAAATACGGCATCACTGACACTCTCCGTCCATCTGTTGGGACATATTTTAGGCTCTGTTTCTCTGTCTGCTGTAAACTCTGCCTTTAATGGAGTCAGTAATTGCTGATAAATGGGGTATCAATGAAGTCAGTGTACTGTAGGTTTCCCCATTCTTTTCTGCTGATGTGTGTTATTTAAATCTCTCTGCCATTACTTAAAGTTATTGTGTGTTCCCGTCTTTAATTCCAGCCCAAGCATTCCTGGCCCCAGCCATGATTTTTAATACATAGGAAAACTAGGTACTACAGAGAGCTGTTTGGCAGTAAACAAGTTATCCTCAATTCCCCACTCTGCTGTCCCCAAATAAAGAAAATGTGAAACACATTGAAACACATTGAGAGTATGTACATTAAGTTCTGAGTAATTCACAGATTTTCTTTCTCTCATGTCATAAATATTTTAAACCAATCCAATTCTGACATTTCAGCCAAGCAATAAAAATCCATCCCCTCTCTCCATCTCCTTTGGTTCCTGTGCAATAGAATACCTGAAGTAAAATGAGCCCACACTTGATCATACATTTTATATTACCTTTCTTTATAATTTATCACAGCTTTTAAAGGTATTAAAGTCTTACTTTAGATGAGTATTGCTTGTGTCTATGACACTGTATAATCTGTA
>JAWWLV010000121.1:18226151-18262942 GCA_035041135.1 Platyrinchus mystaceus | reverse complement strand
TTATCACAGCTTTTAAAGGTATTAAAGTCTTACTTTAGATGAGTATTGCTTGTGTCTATGACACTGTATAATCTGTAGTCTCTGCCAGCTACCTCTGCAGTTATATCTCATTTTCTTTCATGGCATCTGAGCATGAAATAATGACTCCAATTGCAAAAATAATGATGACACTTGCAGTAGCATCTGCAACCATCAGGCTTTTTCAAAACACCCAAGTGGACACAGTCCCTTTCCAAGCCTAAAGCTAAAGAAAAGGCAAAGAGCAGAAGAAGTTAATGGGAAAATCAGATCTTTTTGTTGTATGTGTCATATTAGTGGCTGCTGCCTACACCAGAGGATCTAGGAAAAAGGTGCAAAGAAATTCATATCAGGTAATTATGGGAATTCTATTAAATGGAAGTACTGTTCCTAATGACTTTCAGTCAGTAGATAGTTTATACCCAGAAAGAGAGGAAGCTATTGGTAGTGCCTCCAAGGTTAGGACTGGGTTTGCATCCTGGCTCAGCCATATATTCCTCAGTCTTCAAGGATTTTTGGCTATACCTCGAAGACTTTTGGTTTGCTAATTGAAGTCTGTTTGGTGGTTCCCACAGTCCTCTGGGAATGCTTAGACCAGCAATTCTTCTCTCTTAAGCTGATGGCATCTGACTTTGAAGGAGGAGTCATCTGCAACTGGCCCTTGGCACTAGTAAGATGACTGAGGCAGTGATCGGCCTGAGGTCTGTGTTGCACTAAGTACATAGCAAGACCTAAAGCCCAGAAAATACATATACTGTTGAGTCTAAAGCTTTGTGAGTGGATCATCGGAGCTGGTTTGCCCTGTAGAAGGGACGCCAAGGCAAGGACAGCACAAACACAAGGAATGTGCACATGATCTCCAACTTCAAATGACATCCATAGGATTACAGACTTGCATGACCAGGAGACTTCACTCATGTAGGCCTTGGAGGAGAATTAGGTATTGACTGATTTTTCCACAGAACCCTGAAAATCTGTCAGCCATGGACTGGCAGTGGACTGGCAATGGACTTTGCAATGAAAGAACATTTTCCTTGATTAATTTTGAATTTATTATGTCTTGTGTCCATTGCAAACCTTTGGAATCTTGGATTTCAAATGAGAACTCTACCGTTAGCCATGTTCTTTCTACCAAAAAGACTGAATCTTTTAGTTTCTTTTCCCTAACTCACAATTATTTCTGTTACAGTTTTTGAATCTCTTGGTGTCTTTTCCACTTACTTTAGGAGGCCGTAATAAAACAGAAAATTCTGGTGGTTATTCTTGGTTGATACGTTAAAATGGATTTAGGGTCTTGCAGAGCAAGTGTTCTTCAATTTCATCAAGGAAAAGGCCATGTTTTGAGGCCCTTGGGCTTTTTCCCAAATGCCTGATTTAATGACACTTATTTGGGATTATTAACATTTCATAAAATGTTTCAAAATCTTGTGAAAGAATGATTGTTACAACAACTTTTGGAAATGGACAATGGCATAAGATTTGTTCCTCTGCGATCTTATAGATTATAAGACAGAAGAAATGTCTGTATTTTGGTTATCTAATTTAAATTCCTGTCAAACAAAGGCCATGAGCTTTAATTTAGTAAACCTTGCATAAAAATTTGTACCCTTAGATTAATTTAAAACTGCCTTGATTCAGGGGTCTCACATCATGGGAGAATCTGCCACACATCTTGGGATGTTGCTGAAAGCAACCCCTGTTATAACCGGTGTGCCTAAATTCTGCTGGTTTCATCTTGTAGTCCCTAGACCTTGTTATATTCTTGTCTGACAGGGGAAACCTGCCTCCTTGTGTAGATGGCTGAAGGGCAGTCAAGTCAACTCCTAGTGATCTCTTGGGGAACCCTAGCAGATGTAACCTCTTAAGTCTCTTCCTGTTAGACTCAGACAGCAACCCCATGAAAGAAATTCTCCCCCTTTGCTCAGGGGGAAGCCTGACCTCCCTTATGCTGTCCTTATTTTGCTGAAAACTTCCTTCCTGGTTCTTTTCCCAGAAAGAAAGCAGCTTCTGGATTTTCATTCTACTGGGACAGATATGACGTGATGACTCTCATTTCCTCCCTTCCCTTTTCAATTTCTTCCCCATATCTTCTTTTCTTTTTCTTTTTTTTTTTTTTTTTTTAACATAAATGATGATTTCAGCGGGATTTTTTCAATGTTTTCAGTGTCCAATCTAATGTAAGCAAAGAAGTCATGTCCTGTTCTTGAGATGATGTTACAAAATTTTCTGGAATATTACAGTGTTATAAATCTTATATTATTAAAAATTATTTGTTGTGTATACAATACAGCAAATGAACACTCTCCGGTTTATTTCAGTGCTTGTCCAAATGGTTTCTACCTGCTCTTGTTCCTCTCACATTCACTCAGCCCATAGCTTACGAGATCACTTAAATTCTAGTTACCTCCAACATGGTATGACTGGGGAAGAAGTTGTGTAACAGATTCAGTCATATCTCATTTCTACCAGGTATGTCCAGGAATTTTGGGGTGTGTTTTGTCCCCAGCACAGTCAGCCAGCACTACTTGCTTGATAGCTGTCAGTGTGCCTGCTTATCCTAGTGATGAAGCCATTCAGCCTTTGGTTGAGACTGTAAACATGTCCTCTTCCTCTTCTTTCCTTTTTTTAATGAACCATACTCTTAAAGTCCTGTACAGTTGATCCCTGTTCAGACTGGGCCTTCTGTTGTCCTTGTTAAGCTCTGCTTTCTTGTTTTATCATAATTAATTCTTTTGACCTTTCTAGAGAAATGACTCATGAACAAAAGAGTCACAACTTCCTTCTCATATTTGGAAGAGCTGGTTTTGAAAACCACATTTCCAGGTCTCTATACAGAGTTTAATTCTTTATTTTCTGAATGCCACTCTTTATTCTTCTGTATTATAAATCAATGACATTGCAATTAAGCAAATGAAATTTCAGCATTTTCCTGAGATGAATCACTATTTAAAGGAAGGCATCTATTAAGTTTGTTTGTTGCTGTGAAAAATGAGAAGGAGGCCTACTGCTCTGTTTACTTTGTTCCAGAGCATCTCTCTTATAGTGCTTAAATAGACACAGCAGCTAGATCAGAGTTTTCTAACTCTTCTGGACAAAGTGAACATTGAAGTCCTGGGAATTTCTAAGATCAGCCACATATTCAGACATTGAACTTTCATCTGGAGAATGCAGAATTTTACAATTGCATGTGTGGACGTGGTCTGTCTGTGGCTCAGTTGCCATGATCTCATTTGACAGCAGGGTATGCATCCCAGCTTTGGAATCCACGGGCTAGATGATCCTTGAGTACATCATGCTAGGGACAACTTTATGTTGAGGAGGCTCAAAATGTACAAAAATGATTATTGCTTGAGATTCCTTTTTATTTTTATTCCATCACCCTCCATTTACCTTTAAGTTCCTTCTTAGTTTTGTGTGAGTTGTATAAAACCTAAATTCAGGGAAAGCCTTCCTATTGACCTTCACTTATCCCTCCATGAAATATGTTAGCAGAAACATCTTAAACCTATAGATTAAACAACTTTTGCTCATCTCATTCATGTATGTTAACTTCCACAGTTAATTTGTCAAGCTCAGTTGTGACAGTCTTTTTCTGGTTTCATGTTTATAGTTCTTTTAAGATTGCCATTAAAGTTCCTTAAAAAATCTGTTATGGGAAATTTTGAAAAAAAAAGTTACTTTTTCTAAATATTTTTGACAAAAGACTTCAGTTTTTGGTAAAAAATGGAAACCAAAAGCTTTAAAAATACAATTAAAGTTTTTGTGACAATATTTAGAGTTCCATTTAAATGTTTGTGGGATTTTTGAAAATCAAACTATTTTACAGGGGAGAAAAAAAATCATTTCCAGTTTTTGTCCAGAAAATTTTAACCCTAATGAAAATTTCCATGCAAATGTTTGCATTGGTCTAAAGGCGGGTTTTTTGCCCCTCTTCTCCAAAAAATATTTCAAAAGAAAACATTTCTATATGCTTCTTGATTTCCCTCTCACACCTGTGTAAACCAAATGCAATTCCATTGAAGTGAATAAAGTCATGCTGTTAAAAGAAAGAAAAAGCTTAAACTTGTTGCATTTGAATAGATGACTTTGTCTTTTAATAAGCTTAGTTTGTTCAAAACAGAGCACCCTAAATCCAGAGATTTAAACACCAGCAATGTCAGAGGAAGCCCTTGGTCCATGCAAATGGCTGATTCTCTGTAGTTGACTCTGTTTCTCTGTTCAGGAGTAAAAACAACTGAGGCATGGAAAGGGGAATGGATAGGGAGGATCATGAGGCATAAACCACTAACTCTTCTTCAGAGGTGGTCAGTGCTGAAAGCACTTTGACATGACAATGCAGAAAGTCTCCACTGCTGTGGTTGGTGTTGAACAGAGAAGCAGAGAGCTGCAGTCCTCTTGCTCTACTCCTCTTGGAGTCCTACACTCACCTTCCTACAAACATACTGACCTGAATCTCCCACAAATGACAAATGAAAATGATGGATGCCATCATCAGCATTGATAATGTGGGACTTTTCACTGCACTTGGTCATAGGTAACCATGAGAAATGTTTTTGTAGAAAAGAAGGTGAGAATGTTCTAAACTATGACAATAGATGCTAAAGAACACACGCAATAGGATAATAATCTGATTTTAACTGGCAGCATCCAGCATGTGCCAGAAATCATATAAATGTTACTTTTCTTGATGGAAAAAAAGTATAAGAATTGATGAAATATTCCTAGCAAGGGAAAAGTATAGAGGTTTTGTTTCCAACTGGTGCTTTTCACTTTGCCTCAGGAAGAAAGGCCTGGGAAAACCATCACAGCTTCCAAAATATGTACCCAACCATTCCGGATACAGACATTTCTGGAAGAGCTTCCATGATTTTTGGTGGCACACATACCTGCACACAGTGTTGTAAGTGTAAGATCTGGAAGCAGCACAGTTAGTGGGGAATCTGCCTTTTAAGTTCAGGGTCTGAAGACTTGAAAGTTGAGATTTACCCAAATTATAGCCCTGAAGACAAGTTTAACGCCCACTGGTCTTCACCGCAACCATAAAACTACACAGAAACATCTTTGCAGCAGACTTTTCTGCAGTGCACTTTGTACTGATTTTTCCAGGAGTCCCACCACTAGTGTTACTGAGCAGCTGAGATGACAGACATGACTTCCATCTCTAGAGCCTCTTTCAGAGAGCTCCTTCAGCTAAGTGCCCTGTGGGTTTTCCCTCCTGTTCAGTGTCTCTTTTTTTTTTTTTTCCTTTTTCCCCCCTCTTTTTTATTTTTTTTTTTCATTTCACAAGAATAAAATGACAAAGGAAAATTAATCTTCATTGCAATGCAATGAACTGTGAAAAAGACTCTTAGTTGTGGTCTGGAATGCAGACACTGCTGGGTACCTTCTCAGCCCATGGCTAATCACGCCACTGACAGACTGGAGCTCACCGGCTGAACTGTTCGCCTCAGTGCAGCCTCTGCTGCTGCGAGCCCAGAACACAGCACATTGCTGAACTCCTTGGAGTGCTGCATAAGAGATGATTGCTGACAGTAGTTCAGGGAAAACTTACTTGGAGCTATTTCACCCTGCTAGTCACTGTGGTGGTGTTATTCTGCCATCTTTGAGATGCTTTGTTTAGTCTCTTCCTATTAATGTGTAGCTATAAGTCTTTGGCTTACTATTGAAGGATGATCTCTGGTATTTCCACAGTAACAGACCTTGGAACATCATTCATATTAACCCTAGAAGCAGCGGGAAAATGTGTGCTTGTGTTGCCCATACCCCTGTGCATTCCTGGTGATTACAGCTGAGAGCAGAGGGAGGAAAGAAAATTGTGGAACATGTCCTTGGAACAATTCTATGAAATGCTCTGGGCTCAGCATGTTTCTACCGCTTTCTCCTTTTTGACAGCCTCCTGCAAACACTCAAATAGGGGGCTGCTCAGCCTACTGCCAAGTTCTCATTGTTCTTCTTTCAAATGCCTATGCTTGCATGTGGGCAAGGTACTCGTGTGTGAATGTAAATGCTGGGGATTAACGATGGAAATATCCTCTCTCATCTATCCGGTTTTACTCTTTTCATCACAGATGAGGAACAGCCCGACCAGAAGTGGTGAACAGTCTCACACAAAATAATGAGGGATTGGTCAGAAAAAAAACAGTTTTAAAAAATAAAAAGCACACTAGAAAGCCGAGCTGTGTGAACACAGAGTGTTCTGTAAATAATTGCAAAGACTGGAAAACTCTGAACTGAACTGAACTCGAATTCTGTGGCTAGATAATCTGTGAGTCTAAAGAATTGCATCTTATAACTGTCTTTATTAAGACAGCTGCTTGTTCTGCTCCAGGGATGTTAGCATTTTTTATTTAAAGTGGATGGGAAACTGATGTGGAAAACCCAAGAAACAATATCAACAGCAATGTAAGCAACTAAAGTAGCCATGACTATGTTGTAATCATTCTTGATTTCAGGTGTGAGGTACATCCTCCTCCCCACATCCACACTTAGGAGCAGGAGAGGGGTAAATCACACACTTGCAATTTACTCACCTATGTGTATGGATCTATGATAGAGCTTCATGCACTATTCATCAGCTGCTGGCTTATAACTTGCTTAAAGACCAGCCACAAAGACTACTAAAATTCACCAAGTGCTTCCCCCATGATATCTCTCTGTGTGTCTGCACTTTTTACACTCCTGGCTGGAAATGCAGGTAGCTAACATCTGTCCCTTGTGCATAGGCAATACAGCCTTACAGGGGATAGCCTCTTCCTTCCAGAAAGCTGCATTTGGGATATTCCATCACACAAGTACCTGGAATGGTTCCAGGGACAGGCTGTGAACCTGAGTTATTACCAAATCAGGATACCAACAACTCCAAGAGACATGGACAATGTAGACTGTCACCCTCCTGCTTTCCCTGTGAATCCCAGTGACTCTCTACAGTCTTTTGGGGAAGACTTGGTGGACTGAGTATTACCTTTACACCAGCTCTGGGGCACCCTAATTTCTACTGTGGCAATACACACCTCCTAGAACCAAAGCCTCTCTTCAACAGGAGTCTTGGCCTTGCTACCAGATGAACTCAGGAGGCTGTGGCATTATTTATTCTTCCATCCCTTGCAATTCCTCCCTGAGAAAGCAAAATGAATCATGCCAGGTCTGAGATTCCCCAGAGAAGTTGCTGTGTTTGGTACACATGACTTTAAACTCGTCCCTTCCACCCTTTTGTGATTAATGGCCTGTGATCCTCCATGATTCATGGCATCCAGGAGACATAATTTTCTGGGATGTAAGAGCTGGACAGCATGTTTTCCTCATCAGTTACTGACTGTGATTGTAAGTGCCTCATCTTGCTTATCTGGGATGTTGGTAAAGGTTGTCAAGGAAGGAAACGGGGAGTTAGGCGAGAGGATGAAGGAGAAAGCCTGATCCGTCACTGACTTGCTCTTCACTCAGACCAGACACTTAGAGCTTCTCTCAGCCTCTGTAGGTTGAGTTTTTCCTCTTCTTAGTGTGGCCTGAGCTTTTCCTCGTCCTCAGGCTCTCTGAGACTCTTAGAGAGAATGGTGTGGAAAATGAAAATGGTTCAGTGACTGCTTTTAGCTTGACATTGATACTACGCACACCTGTCCACAGAGCTGGCCATGCCAGATGATAGCTCCAGCAGCCAGGTTCATGCCATGCCATGCGGTGCACATTTAGGTTGAATTACTATACTTAAACAAATTTTTATTTCCATGCACTTGATATACACTTTTTTTTCTTCCTTTCCTCTCTCCCCATTGGCAACTTAAGGAATCATTTTTCTTCCTGACGCCATCTTGGCACTCTCCTACCAGCATGTGAAAATAGCCGAAGTTGTACATATGGAGACCTCATCCTCAGTTGCCTAATGGATTCAGAAGACATCCTGAATATTCATCATTTCTCTTTTTATGAGCACCTTGGCAATTGCCTCCGAAGTTAAAGACTGTTGTAAATTAAGGAATGGCACTTGGTGAATACCAATTTATCTGCATTTCAAGACTTCCCTCACCCCCACCTCCCCTCCACGCAATATTGAAGTTCCTGTAGTCTTTGTGAATACAGGGCATTGTTTCTGTGCTGCTGAGGCAGAATTGTTTGTGCATCCCTGAAGACTGTGAAATGTCTGCGCTGGGGCTGCTCATTTAAAGTCTATGCACTTACTGTACCCTCTCCGGAACTCCCTTCCTGGAGAAGCCAGCAATGACCTTCTCAGAGGTAATGTTAAACACATGCTGAGGAAGCTTGGGTTCTAGACAGGCCCTTTTAATTATTAGTTGTAAATTAGCAAATCATGTTTCTTTCACTTTCATATCACTGTCTGCTTTGCTGTGTGGGGGATCCTCCAGGTACACAGTCCTCATGTTGTCCCTGAAATATGTATTGGTGACAGACTCATCCAGTAATGTCAATATTTGGTGCTTTTTAAATTATTGTAATTTTCCCACACACAAAACCCTTACTCCTTCAGAGTAATGACAGTACAGAAATTAATGCAGAGGGTTAATTATGGTTAATAGTTACTTGAGTGCTTTTTTGAACGTACGTCAAGTTCAGGGGGAAAATCCCTGCTGCAGAAAGCACTCAGCTCACTGGAGAGCAGAAGGATAGAAGGAGTAACTCTGTCCAAGGTTTACATATAGGACATTAAAGTACTGAGGGCTCCATCCTGTAAGATGCTGAACACTCTCTTCCTGGCCTTCCCAAATTCAGTGGACTCAATGTCTTCAGTGAAACTAAGGGGGACAGACTTCCCTGAGGTGATACAGAAATCCTGTGGCAAATTAAAGGGTCAAGTCTCAATGTCTTAGGTGCCATCGTAGTCTTAGCTCCATCTTATATATGGATATCAATGGATAACAATGAATAGGGACCTGAGCAACCTAGTCTAGGGGAAGGTGTCCCTGCCCAGGTCTGGGGGTTTGGAACTAGATGATCTTTAAAGTCCCTTCCAACTGAAATCATTCTATGAATCTATTATATGTTTCTATGATCTTTATTTGTCCCTGGGCCTTGCTAAGGTTTTCATACAAGCAAAGAGTGTTGATGACATTCATAATGTTACTGGGGATGCTTGCCACTTCTTTCCCAAGGCTCCAGCTCCTGGAACCACATTTATATGACAATCTCAGCTGTCCAAGAATATAAATGGTTTCTAATCCTTGTTCTTGAAACAGAAAGCTTGGAAAGACAACCAGGAATGCTGAAAACCCAGAGAGAAAATGAAAACACCTCTAATGTATTTCTATTTATGACAATCTCACAGCCTCTAAATCAAGATTATCTACTTTTTAATCCTGGTGTGGAAAAAGCTGGTTCTTGCTTTTGCAATGCTCATGTCATGAGTGGTGTCTGGAGAGCGTGGAGGCTCAGGAGAAGGTGACCTGAGGTGGGTAATGGGCATTGCAGCTGGGTGCTGTGGGAGGGCAGCAGGTTTCCTGACCTGCCATGGGGCTGCTGCTGTGGGAATGCCAGGCCATGGTGGAGGCAGGCAGAGCCCCAGGGTCACCCCAGGAAAACATGGCATAGGAGGGTGAAGGTGGGAGGTGCCCGTGGACAGGGCAGCTTTTATGCTCTGAACTAGGGCAATTCTCCCAAACTGTTCTCCAGGGCCCTGCAGCTGTGTGTGAAGGTGCCACACAGGGCATATTTGCATTTCTCTCCCAAACTGTTCTCCAGGGCCCTGCAGCTGTGTGTGAAGGTGCCACACAGGGCATATTTGCATTTCTCCTTCTTTTGCTTTATTTGGAAGGAGCCTGGGTTTTAATGCAGAGGGGCTGACAGTGATGGAGGTGCAGGTAGCTGGACAAGTGCTGTAGCATTAACACCATCCGATTGTGATAGGAAGATGCTTCACAACAATCACTTCAGGGAATCTTCACACTTGCCCAGAGAGAAGGAGAGGGGGGAGAGCAAATGCAGAAAGTCAGGAAGTACTTCAGGGATATTGGCAAAGCTGATGATGCCAAGAAGAGTGAGGAGAGTGGCATCTTGCAGGGCTAGAAAGGACTTCATTTAATTTGGTCAGCACATCTGGAGATACATCCAGGTTTGTGTTAGAAGTGCACGTGTGAAATTATTCCCCAGCTGTCTCTACAAGCAGGGCAGGAAGGAGATAAATCTGGATCCTTGTACCACTGATTTTTACTGCCTCCAAGGGCAAATACAGCCATGATGTACTCAGATACCTGCTGAAAATCATTGTTGGCCTGACCAGACTCTCAGGGGACATTGTGGACATGGGAGACCACGTACCAGCCACTCTGAGAAGGAGTGAGCTTGATGCACAATATTGAAAGACTATTATTTTCCATTTGCATTTACACATGAATAGAAAAATTTTCACCAGCTGTAGTCTGTAATTCATTTCTGATCTGGATCACAATCCCAATAATCAGATTTTTCTTCTGTTTGTTTAGTTTTTTTTCTTTTGTTTTGATTTTGTTTTTTAAAAAAATGCATAAGGAAAGATACACTAATAATAGTTGTCAGCTCTGAGGCTTTCAGTACTATAGTCAGCTAGGAAGAGTGCTGTTCCTCCAAGTTTAATATTTCCACTTTTATTTCAAAAGGGGCTCTGAAATGCCTTCTCAGACATAGAAGAAGTGCAATTATTGTGGTAGTATTGTGCTCACTTGTGCAGAATATTGCCTGTGAATCAAGCTGTAGGAGAGTAGGCGAAGTCAGAGGTGATGAAAAGCAGAATTAATTATGGATATGGCTAAAACTTTGTGTGAATCTTTGTCATGCTTGCAGCCAATAACCTCCACAGTGATGAGAGACTGCAAATTTGATTCTTCAATGAGAGATGGGCTTTGATTGGATAAACCAGAGAAATACAGTGCTGCATCAAGTTTTAACTGCTGTCTTCCTGGGTGCTCCCAGGGGGAAGGAAGAAATATTTTTCACAAATAAGTAAAGAAAAAGAAAACTAATGAGATCAATCTTAACTGGCAAGGCAGCATTAGAGAGGCTCTTCGCATGGGCACAAGTGAACAACAAATGGCTTGAGGTTGATGCATGATGATGACTTGGGAAAGGGAGAGCAGTTAATATAACCTGAACTGAAACAGTTGGATAAGTTCAGGTTTCTTGCAAGTGTGTTTACTCTCACTCTCACTCTCTCAACATGCTTCTTTATAGGTGAATTTCAAGTTGAATAATTATATTCCAATGCTGTAACTATCTGATAAGCCTTTTCATTGCTGTATGTTTTTCATCTCTGGATCACAAAGCACTAACTGAGCTTTGCATAGGATATGAAGCTGGCCAGTTTTACAATCCTTTCTAGGGTAAACAAAGTCCAAAAATTCCAGAGTTAGTGTTAAAGAAGTGGCTAGTTAAAGATTGCAGGCAAGAGTTGGCCAACTCCCAAATGGCACCCCAAATTTTTCCAGTTGGGTGAAAGCTGCAAGACATTTTCTGACTGCTTAGAAGTGCTCAAGGCAGGAAGGGGAAGGTGAAAAGGATGTGGAAAGCAAGTTCCAAGGCAATCCATGGCTACCTTGGGCCTTTGGGAAGCACAACTGTGGCTTGTGAAGTGTTGAACCTTTTGAGTCAGCCATTGGAAAAAAGTAGTGACATATTTATACATAAGCTAAAGTGGTTTGGTTGATCAAGGTTTTAGGGAAAGTTTCGCAGATTTTCAGAGAATCTACAGCTTCAAGAGGGCTTTCTAGAAGCTGAATCTTTTAATGTCAAATCTTGATCCTTTCTGATGGTGCACAAGGATGAAAAAATGAGATCAGTAAAATCATCTGGTACTTTGTGAGATCTAGTCCACAGTGACAAGCTCAGTTTCTTAATGACTCAATGACAAACTCCAAGGTAAAAGTCAGAGCTGCTTCTTAATCTTCTCTGTGAATGGTTTACCAGATCATACCTTCCATCTTCGTTCATTAGTGCTTATTATACAATATTGCAGTTGGAAACCATTTTGTTTGTGGCTGACATTTTTGCCTTTGACAAAGTTGAGGGGAAAAGATTTCTTTCTTTCCCGTTACAGAAATCTATGTCCCTTCTATTGGGAAAACGTGTATCTGACTCTAAATCAACTTTGTCAATCTTTGAAGAAATATATGTGAACATATGTATGTGACTGCTCCCAAAACAGAGATCACTATTGTCACCAAAAACCCTGTATAAAATTATTACTTCCTGATGGGAAATGTTCTACTAAGTTTGTATTCATTATGTTAAATGGTCATTGCAAGATATACATTAAGTTGTTAATATCGTAGAAGTTTAGGGAAATTGGAAATAATTGTTTAAAAGGTTATGACTGATGAATGCAGAGAAATATAGCAGAGCTCTTAGAAGAACTTTAATTTGCTATCAAAAAACATCCACAATTTATTCAATGTCTCCTTCCAGAAGAATATATTGTTAGTTCAGCTGCAACTTCTTAACTTCATCATATTTTATATACTTTGGCCATCACACGTTGCCACAAAGTATAGTATACAGTGTGATTTACAATGTGCTCTGATTAAGTACACAGAAATGATCCTATTCACCATGCAAGGAATGAGGGGGCATCATAAGTACCCATTTTTAAGGTGTAGATATTTTTAATGATCATCTCTTAGCTAAGCCTTTTAATCTTATGCTTTGATTATGTTATACCTTTATTTATATTCTAGGGTATTGTTTCAATTGCAGACATGAAGAGCGGACAATGTCTTTCATCTCTCCCACTCTCATCACACAATAATTGGAAAAGTAAATATAGGGAATGTGTCTTAATGTAAAATTAAAATGAGAAAAAAAAAAAAAAGAAAAAGGCCAAAAAAGAATCAAGAGAGATCTATCAGCTGAACGATGGAGTGACAGACAGAGAGAGTACAATACAGGGAGTATGCTGCTATTTTTATTATCCAGTAATGTAGTAAATGTAGAGAGAAGGGTAGTATAGACATTTGGAGGCTTCTCTAGAGGGAGGGTTTATAAGGCCTTGCTCTCTTTGGCTCAGACAAGAAATGGCAGAGTTAGAATCTGACAGACCCCTGTGAAATGCTGAAGCTGGCAGAGAACATGAAGAAATTATTAGCTGCAATGTACTCATACAAGCACCAGCAACAGTGTAAGGCAGCAGTTGCAAAAGCAATGGAGGGATTCCTGGCTGTTGGACCTCATAGAGACCAAAAGTACTAATGAATTCTGCAAGGGATAACACAAATTCATCAAGGATAGGTCAACCAGTGACTCTTCAAAGTGATTGTCCATGTGTAACCACTACCTCAGGAAATCCAAAACTATTACTTCTTGGAAACTGGATGAGTGTAATGGGGATGAGTCACTCTGTGATATGTACCCTAGTTCTGTGCTTTCCCTGAACATCTGTTCCTGGTCCCTGTAAGCAGTAGGAGTCTTCTTAGTCACATACACAGAAGACAGGACTCACCATAATGAACTAAAAACTCTGAGCCCTATCTGCTATATTGACCAGTTTCTATCAGTGATATTGCCACAAAAGTCCTGCCCCTTCACAAGGAGCCTGCACCACTGAACCTGGAAGACAGACTTGTATGATGAACATTTCCTTCAGTGAAATTGCAGGTGGGAAAAATATTAAGAAAAATCAAACAAGCAGGGATTTGGTCCTAGTGAGACAGACAGAAGTATGCTCACACTCAAAATGCAATCATTAATATTTTTGCAAATGTGCAAAAGGATATCTCATGCCCTTATCAACTTCTTAAAATACAAAGAAACTAACTCCTTCTTCCCTGGAAATCTCCAAGATATAAACCAGCGATCAAGACTTTTACTTAGAAGGGAAGAAAAATGATTCTTTGAGAAAATCATCAAAATTATTTTTTAAATGAACCCTAAACCTTATCTTACATGTCAATCATGTTAATGCAGATGTTTTCAATTTGAAAATGAAGAGTGAGTTTTGTGTGAAGGCTATGCCTATGAAAAGCCAGCTCTTCCCAAAGGAGTTGGCTTCCATTTTGCAGATAGAATTCAGAAACCAGGAGGGCTAAGAATAAGAAGAGATCAGTGCTAAGGTTCTGATAATGAGGAAGAAATTTGATGCAGCTGAGATACTTGAGAAAGACATTACAAGGAGGAAAAAAGAAGAATGCAAAAATATGATCCTCATTGTTGGAACCCTGTTAGGTATGAAGAGTAAGTTATATTGTGGTACACATTGTGAGGCTGCAAAAATCCTGAAATCATGAACAAGGACTACAGTTAATTACCTAAGAATAAGGATCCTGGTCTTTGACACCTAGGAACAATATGGGTTCCCTCACAGCTCAAGCTGACCACAGAGATCTCTCTATTGACTCCAGCAATCTTGGTCTCATGTAAGAATATGGGAAAGGGAAATACTCCTCAGGTTATTGTGTATAAGCCACCACTAAAGCTCTCTGCTATCAGCCGTATGGGGCATGGTTGAAGGCAACAAACCAAGATGGCTGCATTTTAGCATTGGTCTCCAGAGATCCTGGAGATCCATACATGCTAGAGCTTCCTTTATGGACTTAAAACATAAACATAGCAAGCCCAGGACAGGACAGTGCATTGCGAAGCAAGAACTGCCCCTCCAGCTATCCAAAGTTTGTGCTGTGATCCACATGGGAACATTGACACTGTCCTGTGTCTGCTGTCATCAAGAATGTAGTTGCCTACTCAAAGAGAAGATAGTGAACTTCATCTTACATGTAAAATAGGTATTCTAGGTAGGAAAATGAGTTTTCCCTCTTCAGCTGAATATTCCACTCATTTCTTTTCTACTCCAGGCCTTCCAGTTTTCTAACCTAATGAATTATGGACAGTCATTCTTTCCAATATTAGCTGAATTTTTTTCTAATTATACATGTTCTGAATAGCACAAAGGGCAGATCTACTGGTAGAACATTTGGTGCAGGGAGCATAATAAATTCCATAAGAGAGCTTGACATGCCTCACCATAGAGGCAATATTCATTTTCATCACCACAGAAGAGATGAGATGCTGAGCCAGAGTTTGAAAACCTATTGTGCTCCTTTACTAGAATGTGTGGGTGGGATTAACATTGGCTGTTCAGATAAAAGACTGCACTGTAAGACAACTTCAGTATAATTAATATCTAGACATTTGTAAGTCATATTTTACCAACACAAAAGTATGGAAAATGGAAATAAAATCAGATCTATAAGATAGAGAATTGTCACAATACTAGCCCTCTTTATTTTGAGATAAATCTGAAAATAACACATAAAAACATAAACTATGTTAAGAAATTTTATCACTTGATCTTTTACTCAAACATCTCTCTGGAAATTAGGTTGTAAAATGCTTACAGCAAAAAAGCAGCTCTGAAAAAAGCGTGTGTTTATTGTCAGGCAATGATTTACAGAACAAATATATTCTGATTTCAAGTAAAAACATCTCATTTTTTCAAACACCAGGCCTGAAAATCCATCTTGGGACCTCCAAGCAGATTCTTTTCTTGCTTCTCATGGATAGTAATAAAGTTTCTAAAGACCATCTGTGGAAAAGGCCCTACAATGTATACACACTTTTCAAACTGACTATTTGGATTTTGGAAAAAGATGGAGACCATATGAACAAACATGAAAATTTCCCCTCTTTTTATAGATTATTATATCACAACTAATAAGACACTAAAAGAATATTTAGAGAACAAATCACAAAACAGCAGCAGAAGAATGGAAAGAGAGGTGTTTTCTGGCCTCGTGCTCAGTGCAAGAGACATGTTACCTAGTAAATGTACAGCAGGATGCTTGTTTTAAGGGAGACCTCCATCTCAAGGAGAGGAAAGAATTTCACCTCTTACTTTCTGTTGACTGCTGTGGTTTCCATATATCAGGACATGTTGCTGGGGGCTTGGAGACTAGAAGACATATTCCCCATGTCCAACTCCTACCTGCTGCAAATGGAGGGATGCTGTGAAGAGAAGTTGTTTGAAGACAAGCCTTCCTTGTCCTCTCATGGAATGAGAAAATTTTCTGTGAGGTGCTGGGACAGACAAGTCCTTGCTACTTTGGCACAGCTAGTAGGCACCATGCACTGCAAGTGCAGAATCAAAGGCTGATCAGTGCTCAGCAGCCCGGCTCAGCTCTGACACATATTGGAAAAATGAGACAAGGACTCCTGATACTTTAAGTGTGAATCAAGGTAACCACAAACTGCTGAATTTTAGCTGTAGGCTCTCCTAGAGAGCACATATAACCTCTTGTATCACTGTGCCATTTGTCCCTGTGGATACGGACGCCTTCCTGGTCACCAAATTTGTCCAGATGCACCTGCTTCTCCTCTCTGCAGCACAGTGCTGCTTCTCTGCTTCTTCTTCCCAGACAGTCAGGAAAACTTTCCTGGCCCACCTGCTCCCACCTGCCCATCGCTCCCTTCCCAGGCAATGTGGGACTGACAGAGCTGCAAGCCTAAAGGAGAAATAAGGACCACATCCCTTGTATTGGTTGGATCTTTTTATCTCTGCCCAAGTAGGCAGACATATATTAATCATTGTATCACATTGTAAAACTCATGTGTGAGATGGTAATTTACTCTCATGAACCACGACACTTATGACTGTATGATTCAGATGACTCTGCTTCGCATTTGATGCATCTCTGCAATTTTGGCATGGTCCTGTGGCCAGGGTTACTGAGGCCTGGCGAGCAGTTTCCTTCTGAAATTGCTGTCATCAAGGAGGCAGCAGGCACATTTCATCCTCTCACAGAGATGTTGCTTTTGTTCCCTCTTGCTCTGTTGTTTCCCTTTTTATATAATACAAGTCATTCAGAGTCAGTGTAAATGTTTGTTCAGAATAGGGGGTGGAAAAATGTAAGAATAATTCTGGTAATGGAAGTAGAATATAAACAAAGAGCTTAGAGAAAGTGGAGAAGCAGTAGAGAGGTTTCCTGTTTAAAAAAGGAAAATGGAAAAGTTAAAATGGCTACTTATGGAAATGTAGAATAAACCTTCCACAGTTTAATGAAAAAGGAAGAATTTGGATCTGCTCAGAGGTCCACAAGGTATTTTAACACAGACAGTGGCAAAGATAATCCTTCTTCTATTGGGAAAATGACTTCTGTAGTGCTTTAAGACACATGATTTTCATACACATGAAGTAGAATGCAAGTACTTGACAGCACAGTGTAGACACGGAGGTGTGTGCAGATTACACCATTCCTGACCGCACTGGAATGGGGAAAGAATATCAGCGTATTTCTTTTAGTCCTTGTCATTACTGCTGAAAAGGAACTTCTCAGATAAGGGCATGATGGATATTACTGACAGAATTCCAATCATGGATCTTCCCTTCTTCCTCCCCGAGATCTTTAGATCATAAAATCATTGAATGGTTCGGGTTGGAAGGGACCTTATGGATCATTTAGTTCCAAATCCCTGCCATGGGCAGGGGCACCTTCCACCAGACCAGTTTGCCCTATCCATCTTGGCCTTTAACACTTGAAGAGATGGGGCATCCAAGATCCTAAGATCCTCCTGAGACCCAAGTCTTGAATCTCAGCAGGATCATGGGACCCTTGTTTTGGAGGATGGAATGTATTTTAGAGCTTCACAATCACCCCGATACTGCTGTGTTGACTGTTTCTAATGTGCTAAAGAAAAGAACATTTCCTAGGATTATGTTTTTGCTTAAGTACATGTGTTCCACTTGTTATTTCAGATTTATTGGTGTTTACTTATTGCTGAATAATGAGCCTGAGGGTAATGGAAATCTTAATAGGCTAAAAAATTGGAGCCAGTGTCATCAAAAGTTTCCTGTTCTCTACTGGTGTAGTATTGCCACTTTATTTGCTTACTCTGCAGGACAAATGTGTTTGTTGCAAGATTTTGGCTGAAATCCTGATTCACACTTTGACCAGGGCTGGGATTTCATCCTATGAGCTCTGCCTGTGGGAAAATGTGAGGGAGGAGGCTGTCTCTCAGCCCTGAAGCATAGAAGGGCTGTGCATATGTGTCACCACAGAGCTCTGAGGATGTGCTCAGTGATCGGTGATGTGCAGCAGCACTGACTCCATGTTATCCTGACCAAAGCTGGCCATTTCGGTGGTGCCAGCCAGGCCCAGGGAAGCATGGTGTGAGCTGTGGGGAGCCCCTGTGATGCAGAGAGTCAGGTCATGGCTGAGATGCTCTTCTGGATGATGTCACCACAACCAAAATAGCCTGCATATGCTTATGTGGCCAAGTCAAGGTGAAACTCAAGAATTTTGAGGGCTGTATGGTAACTTTACCACCTGCTGTAGGCAGTTTCTAAAATCCCATGGGGTATTTCAGTTTCAGTGCTGCCACAAGTGGCTGAAGGCCCTTGGTATTTTACCTGTGTGTGTTTTGTGGAAGCCCACCACAGCCCGTAGAGCTACAGATCCCCATGAAATGGCAATGACTTCTTGCAGCCAGCTGTGACAGAAAGGGAATGTGACCTGCACACTGTTCTCTGTTTCTCTGGGCTGGCTGGCACTCCTGAGATGTGGGTCTCTAAAGATGTTTCACTGCAAACCTGCACATGTGGGTGCTTCACTGGAGAGCCAGAGCCAAGCAGTGCTGCCACCTGTCCCCATGCACTACAGTAGCAGATCAGCCTCCCAGAGGGCACACCACAAACCCTTCTACCCATTCCTCTGACTAATCCAGTCGTTTCGCTTTAGTGGAAGAGACAGAGGGAAGAAAGAGTGTATGTACAGTCCTCAGATGAAAATTACTTTAGCCCAACAATTTTTTAATACATCACCCAAACTGTATTTTCCAGCCTCTGCATATTCTCTGCTAACAAGGTCTTCTGATGAGCAGCAGGAGTGCTTTGTAAAGGAATTTGCAGACCAGAGGTGCTCACCATAAATTTTCTTCTGTCTACGATTACTATCATTGCATATTTGAGGCACTTTTAAAATAAACTATGCAATGATGTAATGCACACAAAAGGGCTGGGGTGGGAGTGCAGAGAAAGGAAAAGAAGCAGCATCTGGATTTTGCCTGGTATCTCCTATAGAGCATCTTGATGTCTGTAATTAGTGTCATGTTATGAGAGCTTAAAAAAATAAAGGCGCCAGAGTTCCAAATAAAACATAAAATGGCTTTGATAGAATAAATGTTACTATCATTGTTTAAAAATGTTGTGACCTGTCTGCTATAGTTTCTGAGAAAGATATTTTCCAGTGCTGCTGCTCTTGCTCTGACTCTTTTTTAAATTCTATTATTACAGATAAGGACAGAGGAAAATCCTCAAGACAGACTTGTTTTAAATCTCTGTAACACAATGCCAGCATTGTCTCCCTTCAAGCTGAACTTCTAAATTAAAATAGGCATGATCTTTAACAGAGCTCTGAAACACTCTGTTCTACAAACACTTTATCCCCTTTATTAGAGAACATTAATAATTCAAATGTTATGGCTTAGGTTAGGCAGACCCATTTGTCTGGTGTTGGAATAATTTAGCTGTACTCCACTGTTCAGAGCTGTTTTGATAGCCAGTGGGCCAAATTCTGCAGCCTCTTTGAATGTTGTGGGAATTTTACCTGCATCTTGGCAATGTACTGGGGAGGGAGACACAAATAAGATGCTGGCAACCTTTTCCTTGACCTTTAGCGTGCACAGAGAATGTACAAACATGGACTCCCAGTCCAACTTTGCAGACTGCATAAGGCAACATTTTCGGTTCAGCCATTTGGATTTTTGCCTGAGCAAGGCCTCTAGTTTTGGGATCTAAAAACTCTACATAAACACACTTGCAAGAACACATATGCAACCCACCTTAGCAGTAAGATTCCCCTCCAGCTTTTATTTTACCATGTGTGAAGCAGGATTTCTTTACTGCAGTGCGCATGTATTTCTCTAAATGCATCACATTTTCAAATCACAGGGATTTACTGTGACTTTTTTCTGGGCTTTATGAGCTGAGCCACTTTCTACCTACAGGTTAAATGCAGAACTAATTAGCAACAGTGATTTCCAGGCCTACACATCTATGAAGTCTTGGGTTTTACCTCAAATGTATTTGTACGTGCTGGCAAAGAGATTAGTATATAAACACAGCTTTTCAAGGTGGTATATTTCTTTGACATGAGACCAGCTCTACATACAAATGCTGCTGGATTTGAAATACTTAGGATATAGAGCTGACCTCTGTGGTCTGACCCTAACGCTAAAAAACCACAAGCAATGCCCTGAAGAGGTCTAGATGTATCTCTTTCAGAAGAAAAAGCATGGATGGTGGAGTGGGAAGAAATGGGTTCTGACCCTATTCCTGTGAAAGGGCTCATTAAAGCTCTACTAATCTTAGCTGGCCACTACGTGACATGGTGCAAACATCACTTTCATATAACCTTGAACCCTACTTTCTGTTGATAATACATTGATAATACACACAGGTGACACTGAGACATTAACCTTGCTTTATGCTGCCATTCTAAGAGGAGTAAAATCATTATCAATAAGGGATATTAGCCATCAGCTATCTGGATATAGAAAGACTAGAAACATACTATATATTATATAATTTTTGGTATAATTTATAATTACGTAGTGCATGAATTTATTAAAAAAAAATTGGATGTTTATCTTCATCAGTGTTCCACCAGAGCAGATAATGTATCTATTAAGTGCAAGAAAAAAAATCAGGCAGACTTTCTCATATCTGTTGGGTTTCTACATTATGAAACCCTATAAGCAATATACAATTAAATTTAAAAATGAGGAGAGAAAAAGTAGCCACATGGTCTTTCCTACACTCACTGATGCCAGACTGCTAAATGCAACTTACAGAGAAATTTTCTCTCTAATCATATGGTAGAAAACCCATTTGGTTTTTAGTGCCTTCTGTTGAGATATAGGAAAACAGTATTCAGCTTCTTGCTCATAAACACTTGTTGAAGTGGCATCAAGGATGCTTAAGCATACTTTAAGCCAGATTTCAAAGGAGGTTTGGGAACTTCAAGTTATAGTTAATTTCTAATAGCCCAGCTCAACACTTACTGAAGTTCTTGAAAATCCCACCTGATACCTTTAGGTAGTCAAACACATTCAAAAATTGACCCCACATTTCCCTGACCTTCAAAACTGAAGATAGGGCTCTTACCTATTTTAAAGGTATTTTGCCAAGGAAAGTATGTCAAAGTTCACTAACTGTTTCAACCATGGTAATGGGAGACTTAGACAGGGAAAATATCCTTAAAACCCTCACAACCAGTGCACCAGCCCAAATAAAAAACTTGCAGTAATGGAAATGGTTCCAAGATACCCCCTTTCTGCACAGTTTAGCCAGAGGTAGGGGCTAAACTCATTATTAAAATTTTAAATAGTTGTCCCTGGCAGACCTGGCATAGGAGGGAAGGCTCCTCGTGGAATTAATGAAATAGGGGCTTTTGGGGAGAACTGTGTTTGACTGGGTGAAGTTGTCCAGGGCAGAGCAGTAGTTTAGGTAGATAGTGACAGTTATGCTTGAGTGAACTCATTGATTCTTTCATGACTTTTTAAGCTAACATTTCCACCTGTTTCATCAACTCTTCTCAGTGTGGTAATACTGGTTTCTGTGCCAGGAGTTCAGCTGGGTTCTTTGTCTAAGCTGCAGTGAAGGCAGTAACGTCAAAGCACTCCTGGTGGCAGGGGCCACCAACCCCAGGGCCAACTGCTGAGCTTTCCAGTGGCCCAGGTAAGACCCCAACCTGCTCCTCACCATCCTGTGGTGCAGCTGAGGGACTCCTGGATATGAGCTGACACTTGTGGCTATAACATAGAAATGTATGATGAGCCTCTGGCTGAGGAAGAGCAACTGCTATAGTAGAGAATGAGGGGGAAAGGGAACAACTGAGGCAGACATTGAGACGTGGTAACCCTGAGGCCTGATCTCAGCCTGCCTGGTCCCAAGCTTTCCTGGGCATGCTTAGTATGTTCACTAAACTTCTCCATCCCTCAGTTCTCAAGGGCTTTTCTGACAAAAAACACATTAGTGTATGTGAAGTGCTGAAAGCGCATGGTTATCGCATGTAAGCCTAAACACAGAGACAGTAGGAAAAGGAGCCTGATAGTTATATGTGTAATGTATAAGTCTCACAAAAGAGTAGGCATATACAGTTCTACTAAATCATTGTGGCCCTCAAATCTATTTAAATGAAACCTCTCATAGTCTGTTCAGCTGTTCCTCATAAATCATAATTTTAGTTAAAAAATGAACTTCATATTTCTTCTGGGGCTTTGCTCTCCCATAGCCACATTGCTGGAACTGTTGCAGCCTAGAGGTCTAGGAGAGTCTTCCCTGAGAAAAAAACATTATCCCTGGATGTGGGGACTGGAGTCAGACTCTGGAAAACACTCAGAACTGGGGCAGGAGAGTGCTGGGGAGAGGGAGAGAAATGTGAAGCACACAATGTTAGAGCTCTTACACAAACAAACACTTGTAATCTGCAGTGCTGTCTCACAAGATGCCTGTAGGTATTTGGTTAAATGGAATGAATTGTTGGGAAGCAAAATACTTAAAAAAAAAAAAGAAGCAAACCTTTCTCCCATTTGGAAGTACTAGGTACATTTTCCAACTCCCCCCCGCCCCCCAACAATTTAATGTTTGTTTTGCCTGAAATGCTCTGGTTGTTTTGTGACAACTGTGTTTCCATTTGTTTTTCTCGTTCAATACTTTATCCTCAAGCTATTCCCTGACCTGGTAGAGACACACAAAGCCCTTCCTGAATGCCATCTTTCTGCTCAGAGACCCACTAAACTGCCTGAACACCCTCTGGAAGAATTAGTTCTCAGCCAAGGAGAACTGTTTCATTTCCAGAGTCTTCAGATTTCTTTGTGCACACTTGCCAGGTTGTCAACACCACTGCATAACTCCTTCTGCTGTGGTGACTGTGACCTTTTGAAGGATGAGATGAGACCAAGGCCACAAATCACTTTCTCTTTATCAACCTGATGTCTTCAGTTTTTGTCTCTTAACCCAGGCTGAATGTAAAGAGATGAATTGGTCACTGTCTCTTGGGGAATCAGTGCATCCTGCTGTGGCAGATTACAGGACTTCTAACAAAAATTTTCAAATAAAGTGGCAATGGCTGTGAAACTGTATTAGTAACATACAACTCCTATGTTTTTTCAAGACAACAAAAAAATCCTGAACAACACTGTCTTCATATGAAACCCAGTCCTAGTTTCACAACCATGATGTCACTTTTCTCATGGGATTCAGCAGGTCTGTAAGTCAGAACTAAATGTGTGTGCGGGAGCTAAGTTGCAGGCCTCCTTTGGGAGATGATGGCCATCTCCTCCTTGTCTGCAGAAGTCCACACTTGTTCATTAGTGGCATGACAGGAGTTCCAAGAAACCCTAATGCAGTCTCATTTTTTCAGGTGCTGTATCCATGGCCAAAAGCAATTACTCGTCCAAAGAATTTACAGCTATGATGCTGCAGCTGTTCTTGTCCTTCATGTTCACATTGGTAATTTCAAATGATGTTCTGTTTATTGTCAACCTAACTCTCCTTCACACTTACCAATGCTTTCCAACATTTGTTTCCAAAATTATAGATTCTCAACTCCTGCTTGTCAAAAAGTGGGTCCTGGTGTGAGTGTACCAAGGAATGAAATCTTTCAGGTGCCCTATCTGGGGAAAGGGAGCAACTGTTTTACAGCAGGAAAGGAAAATCTAGTTACTTAGTCCTTTGAGAATTTTACAATATTACCCTTTAGGAAGATATGACTCTCTGAGGAGACAAAACAGAAGTAGCGTTAATCAGCCATACAAATGATTGAAAATTAGTCAGTTCAATTACATACAGAGGTATTACTAGCATGAAAAATATCGCAATAATGTATTCTTCTGCAATTTTCATAGCTCATAATCTGCTCTCATGAACAACTTTTTTACCTGCTCCTTTGTTCTTCCTTGCAGGAATGTCTCAGTTGCCATATCTCAGTGTTGTTTCTTTCCAGACACAACATGAGATTTATCTTTTACTCTGCTTCTGTTGTTCCCCATGTCCTTTGGCCATCAAGCTTAATTCCATAATGTGAAGGTCTCAGTCCACAAGCCTTCCACTCTTGTGGCTCTCAGTGAGAAGACACTGCTGATCACTCTAGTGGTCTTCCAACTCTTAGTCCTCTGCAGCTCTTTCCAAAGACCTCCCACTAAGCAAGTTTCCTCTTTCTGTATTTGTTCACCCCCAAAAGCCGCCACACAGTCTTAATTAGGTCCATCTGGAAAGCATATGTTCAACTGCAGTGACTTTGGACCCACATTAAAGGGGCAAGTTCTTCATGACAGAAAGAGTTAGAGACCAGGTCCTTAATCTTTGCAGGAAGACATGCTGGAAAGAAGAGTTACCCTTTTTGCTGACAGTCAGGCATTCTCTGGATGAATATATCCCACTGATACAAAATAGGATCAATATAGATGAGTTAAAGGAGTTGGCAGTACTCTCTCTCTGATGTGCACAGTACCTTCAAGATCACCTGCTCAACAACAATTCTTCTCTCTGGTGAGCAAACAATGGCAAAACAAGGTCAATCTCACTGGGGTGTTCACCAGCTGTTGGGGTTCGGGGACAACCAGCCTTGGAGGTTTTCTGTAAAGGCCCACCAGACTCTTCCAGTCTGTCTCAAATAATAGGTATTACTAAGAAGAAATCTATCCATGAGTCCCAAGATGATAGGCTGTTCAGACTTGTTATGTTGCTGGAAGGGATTCAGCAGGAGTCAACAAAGATGACAACTTGGTATTGGCCAGAATAGGTCGTAATGGGGATTGACCAGCAATGTAAGGCCGTGCATCAGCATCAATGGTGTTTCTTTAACTACCAACCTAAACCACTGAACTGTGAATTTTTCTTCTTCTGAGATACTCGAGTACAAACTGCTGTAGGGTTCAGAACTTGGTACACATGGATGTAAAGCAGGAGCAAGACATACCGAGCCACATGTCTCTACCACTCTCACTCTTGTACTTGTTTCTGCTGGAAGGTAACAGCATAATAGCTAGAAGAGAAACCACCATGGTCTAGACTATTAAGCCTCCTAGACAGATGGATGGGAACCAAGATTGACAGGTTGGGTAGGGATAGTCGGAGTATTGCCTCTGTCCTTCTTCAAACATGCTGACTAGTGGAGCCAAGCAGGAAAAAAGATTAGGGTAGGCTGTAAAAAAACTCAGACAGCTTTCTGAAAAGCAAACAGCTATAGAAACAAAGCTGGGACTCCATAAACCATTCCATACTTGCAGGGATTCAACAGTCATCAGTCATCAGTCCTCAGTCTCACTTCGCTTCATCTGCAGTTGACTCCAGAAAAGCAGAACTGTGTGGCTTAAAGACACTAGGCCAGAAACATCATTTAGGAAAGCTCTAGGATTCATTATGTCTTGGTAACTTAGAAAATAAATATTTTTTAAACTTTTTACAGGATCACAGCATGGATCAAGTTGGAAGGGAACACAGGAGGTCATCTGGTCCAGCCTCCCTGCTCAATAGAGTCATCCTAGAGCACATGGCACAGAATTGCGTCCAGACATTTCTTGAATAACTCTGGTGAGGGAGGCTCCACAACCTCTCCGGGTACTCTGTTCCAGTGCTCAATCACCTACACAGTAAAGAAGTTCTTCCTCATATTCAGGTGGAACTTTCTGTGCGTCAGTTTCTTCCCCTTGTCTCTTGTCTTATGGGTTGGCACCACTGAGGAAAGCCTGAATCCATCCTCAGTAGCCTCCCTTCAGATACTTAGAGATATTGACAAGGTTCCCTCTCACTTGTGTCTTCTGAAGGCTAAACAGGCCCAGCTTTTCCTCATAAAAGTGATGCTTCAGTCCCTTAATCATCTTTGTCACCCTATGCTTAACCTGCTCCAGGAGCTCCATGTCTCTCTTATATTGAACCTTTACAATATTATAATTACTTTAAAGCAGAGGCTTTGGATATTTTTAGGAAAGTCTCTTCAAGTGAAATTCACTTACCTTAAAATATCTAGTGTCATCTTAACATGTCCTGCATTTATCTTACCACTTCATGGAGAGATACAGGCTGTATGAGGGCATGTTTCATTTGGCCAGCTTCATAATCTGTCTCGGAAAGATTTAAGTCATGTTCTGGAAGGGCCTTTTCCTCTTTAGGTTAATATTACTGGGTCAAGAAGACTGTTTGAGGGCAAATGTACCTTACTCTGACTTTCTAAGTCAGCCTTCAAAACTAGCAGGGCTGTGTTGGTTTTCTACACATCTGCTCAGCCAAGGCATTACCAGGAATGAGTGTCTGGCTTTTCTGACCTTCAAGACATTACAAAGCCTCTCTCCTTTCCTTGGCTTCCTTTGAAAACAAGGTGGAGTGAAAAAAGCATAAGTTTTTGTGGGACAGAGGGAATTCTTTATTTCAAAGTAAGCATTGTATCCATGTAGGTATTTTCAATAAAAAGTGTGCTTTTCAAGATCTACAGGTCTCACTTGGATACTTTAGTGAATGATCTATATATTACAGCTCTAAAATGTATATCTTGATTTTGCAGCCCTTGGTGACATGAGTTGTCCTACAAGCAGGAAGAGGCAAAACCCTGGCACTCTACCCATTTTTGTCAGGACTGGCCATATGTCTGGTTAAGAGCCAATCAGTGTGAGTTAGGGCTGTGAAATCACCTCCCAGAGAAGTCTGGGAGAAGCCTCTTTCCAATCTAAAGAGCTTTCCTCAGACCAGGTAGGAAAGCAGTCAGGGTAGAAACTCCTGGGCCCACCCGCAATCACATTTCCTTGTCCAAGAACATCAGATTTTTGGGATATAGGCTGAAAAATAAAAACATCCTATAAGGAGACTGCTTAATAAGTTGGGGCAGCCAAGTATGTGAAAACTCCTGTGATCTTCTCAAGCCTTGTTGGGGTTGGCAGAGAGGTTTCCGAAGCACATGGAGGTGGTCAGAAACTTGAAAAGGACTAAAGTGTCAAGTGCCAGGTGGAAAAAAATAATCTGTTAAATGTTATCACAGTATCTCTTCTTAGTGAGGTAAATTTCCAGGCACTTGTGACTTACTGTATGGTAACTTCACAGGCTGATTCAGGCCATAAACAGCCTATCTTTATTTAGTGTATGTCTGCTTCAGGATTTTATGCAATTCTATGTAAACTCATTCCACGCACCACACTCCATCAATATATGTGTTCTGCATTATTTAGATCAGTGCGTTGTGGCAGCTTATTCCCAAAAATAATTGTGTACTAGATAAGATATTTCCTATGCCTGCGTTGCCATGCTTTCTCTATCTGTCTAGAGGCTTGCAGAAATGAATGTGTAGAAGGAAGCTTCTCTACAGCTTTTGTGGCTTTTTAAAAACAACCACAGGCTCCCTGAAACTGATGTTGCCTTAGATGAGCTGAGCTAAGCAGTGGTATGTGGTAATACAGGATTAACTTCATCAATGAGGTAACAGATTCCTCTTCACATAGAAGTCTGCATGCCCTGCAAATCAAAGGCTCCTGTAACCCTGGGTCAATATGGGCAGCGCCAGGTAGTTGTTCTCTAAAGGCCCAAGCCCCAGTGCAGGTAACTACAGAAAAATATTTGTGACTTGGTCTTACAGTGCTTTTTTTTTTTTCTAAATAATATACCTAAATCTACAAGATTTCACTCAGGGAAGTCCTGTGGTTAGTATACATGAGAAAAATAGCCTCCAATAACTGCAGTTTATAATTAATGGCTCTATGAATGTTTACGAGGTTGTCTAGTAAGTTGGAGTGGTTTTGGTATTGATGTTGGTGTAGACACACAAGCTGTTCCCTCGTTTTACTGCAGTCTATATTGGTATGCAGCTCTACTGGCAAGAATGCAGTTTTAAAATTATAATTAAAGTGGTGAGAATCAGCAATGGTGTTTATAAAGACAATTAATGAAGGAACTCAAGAAGCTGTGACAGTTACTGGCCTTATTGTATTTGTTAACTACATGTGGTGTTCTCTAATTTCATAATCTTGATATTAGCACTAACATTTCTCATGCCATCCTTTTGCAAAGATGAGGCCATCTTGCTGAAAAGAACTGTGAGTAATATAGTCTGTCAGGTTTTGAACATATACAGAAATTGTACAAATTTAACATTAACTTAATAGCATTCAAGTTACTTCATGCACTATATCGCATTATGTTTTAAGGTCTGGTTTCTCTGGTTCAGAGAAGAGTGTAAGAGTACAACATACCTCTTTCAAGATACTTGCACTGTCAGGATGATGCATAAACTAATCCTTCTCATAGAAGATAAAACTAGCTCTGTGGATCACAGTGAAATTCACAGGCTCAAATGCCATTCTGGTATTCAGAGGCATCACTGCTAGAGATCCGACCTTACCGTTGAAGCTGGTGCTTGCTATTTTCAAAGGAGAAAGCTCCTGCTGTCTAAGGCATCTGGCTTGTTGTTGTAAACCTTAAAATTCCAGAGAGTAAAAGCCATTTTCAGGTACTCAATCACAAATCAGATTTGGGGTTATCAGTGTGTACATGTAAGGTTTAGGATACCTTTTAATCTATGTAAACAGTGCGCTCAAGAGCTGCATGTATTTATGTAGAGATCAAAGAGGTGGCAATGTCTATGGAGAATAAGCAGCAAGAAAAATCATAGGAATGGTAAATGATCAGTTGTGAGAAGGAAAACTTGAAAAACTTGATTCTAGATATGGCAAATCAGTTGCACTCAGATGTAGCTCTGACATGTGCACATGGGTCTGGCATGTCACCCACTCCTTGTTGCCTCTCATTATCAAGGCACGCTGCACTAGGTCCTGGGAACACAGCTCGGCCTCCAGCTTTCTTCTACCAGCAGCTTCCTGCATTTTCACCAGCTGCTGCCTACAGCTGGAGTGGCACCATGCAGAGACATGACACACTCTGCCATGTCAGGGCTGGGCTTCTTTTCACCGTTAGCTTTAGCCTTCCATCCTGGGAGCATGACCAGCTATATGGTCTGTTCCCAGAGCTCCCACTTTTTCTGCTGTCCTGTCTTGCTGTCTCACACTTCAAACCTGACCAAATGTATGCTGAAGTCAGTGAGAAATTTCCTCTGGCCCTTGATTCCTTTCTCTGATGGCTTTGGGCTAGTTCTGCTCTGACCTGACCAGCATCCTTCACATCCACAGAGGTCCACAAGCTCACCAACTGCCCGCCTGCTGGCACAATAGTGGGAATCAAGGCAGCAGTGGCTGGCTCAGCCCTATATAGTACAGGGCAAGGACCAGGTCCAGGAACACCAACTCTGTCCACCTCTACTCAGACTGCCCCCTTGCTGGCTCCACGAGAAGTGTCAAGGTTAGGGAATAAACAACCCGACTGAAGAATAAGAAGCCTTGGTTAATGACTGCCACACCCCTTAAACTGATCCTCTGCTTGCACCCACTAGAGTCAATGGAGAAAGGCTCCGCTTGCTTTTCCGTGACCATTTGTGTCCTTCTGCACGCTGTACTGGCTGACAGAAGACTGTCTGCTTCATAGCAGCTCCTTTCAAAGAAAGCTGAAAGCGGCAGGGCAGTGTGACGAAAAGCTGCTGAAATGTACTTTTTAATGAGAAAATGAAGTATTTTCCATTGCAGTATGATTACTCCTTTTTTATTTTTTTTTTGCTCAAATTCAGCAAAAAAAGAGGAAACAAAAAGAGGAACATGTGCTCATTTGTTGCAACTGGAGTTTGTGAAACTAAGTCTTCTTGAGAAAGCTACTAAACATTCATTTCAAAGAATACCCACAGTTTGGCATCCAAATATTGTAACGTGTCCAGAATATAATTAGCCCCTGAAGTGGTTTGAACTTGTAAATATGTCTTTAGATCATAAACTGGTTCAGTAGCTATGTGAGCTTTAAAGCTGACTCTTGGAAAAACCAGACTTGGAAGGAGAACTCAAGCCACAATAGACATACACTGCGACCCAGGAGAATTTTTTTCATGCATATATTTCATCTATTTACATATTTTACTGTAACCTTTTCAAAACCCTTGTGCCTCGGGCAGCGGATGAGATTACTATTGGAACAATATAGGTAACAGGGATGGTTTGGACTATTTAGCTGCCAGTATATATTTCATTCACAATTTAGGCTTTAATTTTCACCCAGCAAGTGAGGAAGTATAAGAACATCTGCACGAGCATAGTAACTGTGAGGGGACCTTAGATGCATAACTGGAATTAAATCTCACAAAGGCCTGCAAATGAGGCTGGAAAACACGTCTGTTGGATAAACTAAGGTAAAAAGACATGGAATGATTTCCTACAGATAGACTCAGCAGCAAAAATCGAAAGAAGAATCCAGAAGACACAAATTATATTCCTGCTTCTCTCTTCTGACTTCTCAAATATACTCTCCAGGCGTGGAAGAACTGATTCAGATCAAACAAGCTGATCCAGACCATTGCCTAAAACCTAAATAGTTAAAGTCTGTTTAGTGTTTTCAAACTATAAAGTGCACTGTAAGTGCTAAGTATTATTATTACTTTGAATCAAACAAAACCCAAACCTGTTTGAGAGGTTCAAAAATATTTGTTTAACTTTAATGTATTTATTTTACATTCTAGCTTGACTCTACGCTTCCTGTTGTCTCCTGGGACTGGAAGTGCAGATACTCCAATGCCACAAGGTGGCTGTGCTAGCAGTATTTCTGAATTGGCTGGAGATGAGGTGCTCTGGGAATCTCACAAAAAACTCTTCTGTGAGACTCTAGACACAGCTTAATCCACCTGAAAAGTGGCGGGTGAGGTGTTCGCTGCAGGAAAAGTTCCTGCTAAAGGCAGAGCAAGCTGCTGGGGGGCAGCCAAGATGGTATTATATTTTCCCAGCAGGAGGTGAACTTTTGAAGGTAGTTCTTTCCAGAACAGAGAGCTAATGCTAGGGTTTTCAACAGGGCCTAGATGACTCAGGGACACAGTTACTTTTGATTGCTTCCCTGAATTAAGGTTTTAAGACTCTCACACAAGCTGTGATGGATGACTCCCCTTCCAACCAGCATATGTCTTGGAGAAAGGGTGGGAAGAGTACCATTTGCACTAGACAACCTCTTCTGCAGTTAGTCAAATCATCACAAAATCTATCTGTTTTCCTCATTTGATAGCCGTCTGTTCCATTCAACTCTGAGGTTTGCGTCGTAGTCGTTTAAAGTCAGACTGAGTCTATTAACCTCTTAACTGCTGCTAGCCCTACCTGGCAGAACTGCACGCTACACTGATTTCGGTGGAATGCCAGTAAAATGTTGGCAGAGGAACAGATGCTGTTGGGACCCAACAGAGAAGTGGTTAGCCGCATGTATGTTGTTCAGCGCAACAGCCTGAAAGCTCATGTTGTGAGAAGCACTTTTCACTATGTGTAAAGTCTGACACATATTTCAAAGAAAGCTTTTAATTACAGTTGGCAGGTCTGCCCCCACGGCTGAAAAGTGACTTAATTTTTGACCCCAGCAGCAGAGTAGTCTGTAAATCAGGCTGCCATTGCAGTACTAATTCAAATAAAGAGCTGCGGCTTTATTGCCTGCACAGAACTCCTACGTGGGCTGAGTGTGACCTACCAAAATGACTGTTGAGCTACAGACTATAAGTAGCCTGAAATAAGTAATCTTATGCCTCAGTTACCTCATTTGCAGAATAGTAGGAACAGTATGTCCATTCTCATAAGGTGGTGGTGGATCTAGGAGGGAAACCCCCTCTCCCAGCTACTGTCAATTACAGTGTATTCTGATGATGGGGGCCACAGACATGCCCTAACTGTAGAGCTACATCCCCATTTGCAGTTAGACTGTCTTTGAGTTCAGAAGTTTTAACTCCAGGATTTAATTCAGCCCAGTAATATTGCAGACAGGATTAAACCCAAATCTGGGTTACCCGAAGGGTGAGAAGTTTGGAGAAGAATTTGATTCAGGATTTCATTGCTGTGGGAAAAGGGAGAACCATTTTGCAAATCTCCAGCCAAAGTTCAGGCTAAATCACACATAGCCCTAATTGCCATGTTGCTCAGAAAACCATATATTCACTCAGTTTGGCACCTCTCTGCACTTTGTATTTAGTCTCCAGCAAACTCAGTAAGAATCAGGGACTTCATGAATAGCACCATGCTAATGAGAACTCAGGCCCTTTTTTCAGACATGGTGGGAAAACAAACTTGTGGATTATTTCACTGAAAGAATCTGAAATTGAGCTATTCCTTTCTTTTTTTTTTGTTTTGTTTTCTGTCTATATTGTACCAAGCACCAGATCTTTCTCTAGTAAAATTAGAAGAATGAACGCTGAAAAACTGATGAAGCAAGAAAATATTGAGTTAGGGAAAAAAGCTAAGAAGGAATAACTTCTGAGAAAACTTCAGGTGCCAGCAACTTTGGAAGCAAGCACATTTTCAAGGTGTCCAGCTCAGCAAGACAGAAAGTTCAGGGATTTTAGACAAGGCATCCACAAACTGATAGAAAGCTGCTAAAACTAGGTTACGGTGTGCCAGGGGTCTAGGAGCCCAGCCTGCACCGGGCAGGACCTTGTCCATACCCAAGGAGCTTTATGCCTTGAGTTTGTGACTGTGTTTGGGGTTTTGTGGAAAAACAGAGGTGTAGACTGACAGTCTCTGCCTGCTATCACACTTGTGATCCTTTAGGCAGCCCAGCTAGTCTAGTGCTTTCCTGAGCTGCAGCCTGCTGCAGGATAGCCTCCCCGAAGTGTGGGACAAGGGATGTCCCCAGGGGGTGCTGCCTGCAGAGCTGTGAGTAGTACTGCAGGGCCATGAGTGTTGATTTCCAAGTGCAGAGTACTAGAATACTGCATTATGAAGGGCTGGGGGTAGTTTTAGTTCCTCGAGCTTTTCTTCCTTCCCTTTTCCAATCCTGTCTGCCAGTCTCTCTCCAGAGAGGAGGACATCAAGGAGTGCTGTCCATCCATGCTCTGTCTTGACTTCTAATTCATGTGTAATGGGGGCAATCAGGCACTGACCTCTTCTCTCACTCTCCCACAGACCATTTATTTTACACCAGAGGAGGGATGTAACATGGTAAATATAGTGGGACAGACTGGCAAAAAATAATAACCAACTGACAGAGAAGGGGAAGAAAAATTCCTCCTAGTGGTGATCAGAGAGCCGATATGGTTTTGTTATTATCTCAGGAAGGAAGTAGCAACGCACAGAGCAAGACAAACTGTCCAGCTGTAACACCTGGACACCACAGTCATTTTCACCAGTGATTAGATGAGAAAGTGAGCTTTCAAGCTACTGCCAAGTATCTTTCAAAACCCTGTTCCTCCAAGAAAAAAAAGAGTGGTTTTGCAAGAAGCCTGTTGGATGATTTTGCACTCTGACTGTGGTGTATGTGTCCTTCTGTGTGCTGCACTATGTATATATACATATTCCTCAGGCACAGGTTTTCATAAATAACCCCTTGTCAACATTCCACTTAAAATGATGAGTTTGCACAAGCACCTCAGCTCTCCACTGAGCAGTGCAGGGTGGGTAGCATGCACGTGCTTGCAGCAGATAGTCAGGCACTCAGAGCAAGATTGATTACAGCAGGTATTCACTTTGAGGCTGGTGTGTTCTTTCTCTTTTGGCTTTTCCCGGGACAACCATACCAGTAGGCACCATCTGGTCCTGATGGATTTTCAAAAGTGCCAGGAAGGAGCTGGGTACGCAGTGTGATTTGGCTGTTAAAGGTAAAGAAGTGCCTAACCCTACAAATAGTTTTGAAATTTGTAGCCTCTGAAGATCGTTGGGCCCATAACATTAATTTTTTTCCCCCATGCATGTGCAAAAACCAGTTTATTTCAGGGTTGAGGCACCAGAAGATGATGCTGAAAGTGATATAACATCATGGTCTCTGTAGGAGTGCTAAGTTTGTGTGCCAAATGGTGATCCAAACTTCCTTGCCCAGGACAGTGGAGCTCTGAGCTGCCAACAGGCATCACTAGGAGCCCTTTGGGGCAGAAATTTTGCCTTTTGTCCTTTTGTGTGAAGTGCTTCTCAGTTACTAGGTCCAGCTAAATGGGCTCTCAGCAGAAACTAGAGGGCATTCCTACCAATTGTTTGTGTTGCTACTGTGGACAGGAGCTGGATGACACCATCATTTGTGATAGATGCTACACAGTGACAGTATATAAGAAGAGTGTGAACTTAATTTTCCTAATAAAAATCTGTGAGTCCATGTGAGAAAGAAAAGATCTTTTCAGCTAGGAAAGTCCAGTTCTGCATGGTGAAGTTTTATTACCATAATTACACTTTCACTGAGCTAATTCCATGGTTTACAAATGTGCTAACACCCAAATAAATGATCTAAACCAAATCAAACCGCCACTAATACTTTTCTGAAGCTTTTTTGCAAAAGCTGACAACCAAAAAAATCCCCGTTGAAGGGTTCCAATAAAAAATTCCAGCAAAACAAGAAAGTTAAGTCAATGTGGACAGCAGTCTATTAAATCATTTCACCAAGTATTGCTGCTTTGATGAACACCCTAGATAAGGTGTGGGTACTAAAAATAGCCAGAGTTCCTTGAATATCTGTAGAACATGTACATGATTTAGGAGAGAAGCTACATTTACTAACTTGTTTATTATAATAAATCTGGTATGACTTCATGCTAAAATGTTGGTGGGGTGTAATTCTTCTCTAGTTGAATACATTGAAGTTTATATGAGAAGTTGAGTTTTTGGGCCTTGAGCTTTCATTATTCTCCAAGCAATTGTAGCTATGCACTGACACCACTAGGACAATAGCAATGATTTAACATGATAGAAATAGCAATATAGTCAAAACTCTGTCAGAATTTCCATTTTAAATTCTGTTTGTTTAGAAATAATATTTCAACCAGTCAAAACAGCGTCAAGCACAAACTTGGCATCTGCAGTCAGCCTGGATGCCTGGATGTAATTACTTTCCTTTATTAAAAAAAAAGTATCCTGATTTTTTCACTATTTTCAAAAAGTTTTTTTCCCTTTATTGTTGTTATAGATGAAAGAAGTTTAATCTTAAACAACATGATTTAGCAACCACACTGTCCATAAAGAAAACAAATTGCTTTCAGCATTAAAAACAGATGAGCAATTTAGGCCTGAATGAAGCTGATCCTGTGACCCAGAGATCAATGGGAGCTTGTTACCCTCGCCACTAGATGCAAGAGCAGCCCCATGCAGTGGGAGATGCAAGATCTGAGCTCTTGATACGCATCCCAATTCATCCCAATCCATACATCACTCTCAGGGGATGGGGCTGGGAGCACCAATCACAGAACTGACAGATGGAAAGGAGGAGAAATTCCCCTGCTCTGGGAAAACATTTTGCCTGCACATCAGTAGTACAGTCCTAAACTCAGCATGCAGCAGATTCAGGTGTGGAAAGCATTCCTGTTGCTCTTCCTGGACTTTTCAAAGAAAAGATAATTCCAAATGCAGGATGCAAGCTTGAAGATGGTTTGACTATGTGGTCCAATTTGTGGCATTATTCATAAGGGAATAAATTCTAATTCTGAACTGGAATTTGCTGAATTTTTGGAGAAGTTCAGAAGTGGCCAACCTTGCAAAGATACATCTACGATACCTTCCTAGACAGCAAAAAGAACAAATCCTTACACCAAATGAAGCCAAGATTAAGAATATGTATCTTCATTCAAAGGATAAAAAACCCAACGTGGTCATACCCTAACTGAAGCATTGTAAACCCCAGTCAAGGCTGCACTCATGACAAATCCCAATGCATGAAGGGAAAAAAGGAAGGGTAAAACCACCCAGGCAACATTAATTCTCTCCTGAAATCAAGTCAGGCTGCTATTTCAGAGTTTATGACCTTAAATGAGAATAAATTGATTTTTAAAGGCCTTTTTTTTTTTTTTTTAAATGCCCCCTCACCTCCCCCCCCCACCACCTTTTTCCCTTTCTCTGTGCCTAAACTTCAGGGAAGAATTAAGGCTCTTCAGGTGCCTTGAAAGTATTTACTACCTCTGAAGTATAACTTTAATTTTGATTTACCAGAGTTTAAAAAGTCATTTTGGAGATGATTGCAACAATTGTATAAGGAAATGTATAAACTTGGAGCTCAGATGACTCATTTTTATGCTTGATTTGTGATTTAGCAGCAGCATATAAAAGTGTTGATGCTTCTAAATACAACTGAAATATTTTCTTTTCATAAGGTTGTTGTATATATAACAAAATACCATAGAAACAAGTGAGAAGCTTGCCTCATTGATTTTAATGGGAATTTGTTTCCCAGGAAGAATTTGCTGGTTCAGTATTTTCCTAGTTGTGCAAAAAAAAATTTGCATGGAAAATGATTTGTCTTGCTTAGGCTTTTGATGCTGCAGAACGAGTGAAGAAAAGTATTTGGGGGTTCTTTTGGGGCCTCAAAAAGCCAGCAGTCCTTTGCTGGGCTGGCTGCAGCATTTACAGAGTTGACAGCATTTGTGAAAGCAGTCAAGCTCCTCAGATCCCATTGCTGGACATACAGTAGGAATCACATTTTCAGGGGGAACTCACCCTGCTTCTTCTTGCACAGTTGGTTAGCCCAGGGCTACAGGCACATGTCTGGAAGCAGTCAAGCTTGGGCATGGGTAGGGAGAGACAAAACAGGTTTACATCCACCTCAGCCCTTGCTTGATCATAACACATTGAACATACAGCCAGGTGAGTCCTGAGGAAATCAGAGGGACCATTTCCCTCTCTTATTTCAGACTAGCCCGGCACACACCTATTCTGACAGTGCTCTGACAGTAATGGAGCAGGTCCAGAGAAGAGGAACAAGGCTGGTGAAGGGACTTAAGCACAAATCCTATGAGGAGAGGCTGAGGGAGCTGGGGTTGTTTAGCCTGGAGAAGAGAAGGCTCAGGGGAGACCTCATCACT
>JAWWLV010000121.1:18099031-18217546 GCA_035041135.1 Platyrinchus mystaceus | reverse complement strand
TAGCTCCTGTACTCAGCAGGTATGTTCATGGGCCAGCAAAGCATAAACTACACTGACTGTACAACCAGATGGTTTCCAAAGCTCTTCTGCATATGCACCATGTTTATCAGAACTGTGACAATCACAGTTGTACCTTTTTTTCCCCGTTACCCTTCTTTCCTGGCTATTTATGCAAACACCATTTTGAAAAACACACAGAAAACAATTATTTCCTGGCAAAAGTGGGATTTTTCAATTTTTTTTTCCATTGGTTCAGGAATGCTTTTGCACTTAACACCTCCATGAACTTTTTTGTGACACAATATCTCATCTGGTAGGTCCATTCAGAGACGGCTGGCTGGTGTGCCAAAAGCAGGCTCCAAATCCTATCTTCCCCAGGTGCTAAATTACCTTTCCTGATAGTCTGAGCTGAATCTGGGAAGGTGTTTGGTTTAGGCTTGAACAGTACACTCAGATCCCAGCCATTCCCTCTTCCGGACATCCAATAGCCCTGCGAATATTCCAAACTGATAATGTCAGACTTGAAAGAGCGGTGGTCTGAGAAAGCACTTTTCACTGCATTTTTCCTGAGCAGAGATCAAATGTTCATGTTCTAAGGGAAAAACAAAGATCAGAGGTCCATGTGGAAAGTCAGAGTTGTGGATGTGCTCACCCCACAGTTGCCAGCAGTGCGCTCACCTGCTAGCATAGAGTAACATTCCCTTCAGCGCAGTTTTTGCTCTGGCACCTCATGTACAACTTGTGACTTCCAAAGGGCGCCTCACGGCCCAAAATGTAGCATGGAGGCATCCAGCACCTCCCCAGCAGACGATGCTCACGAGTAAGGTCTGGTGCAATGCTGGTTGAGCTCAGCCAGGATACTTTTAGCTTCCCGAGCTCTGGCAGTGTACTGGTGAGGGGGCCCAGCTTTCTGCCCTTCTGCCACCCCTGCCCTCTGCCCCAGCCCATGAAATCAGTGATCCTCCTTTTTCACTGCCATTGTCGAGCACAGCATGGCACAACAACCACCTCAGGCCAAATCTTGTGCCAGTTACGTTGTCCTTGGGCAGCGACTCATCTAGACATCACCAGAACCCAGCAGCATTATGAGTCTGTTCCCATCTTTTTTTTTGGTGGGAAGAAATTAGATCATTGGCCCTGAAACAACATCTTTTCACCAGCTACCTGGTGAATTTGCTCTGGTTCTCTTTGCAAAAAAAAAAAAAAAAAAAAAAGACTGTTTTACTTTTTCTTTGTGTTTTGTGTTGTTTTTCTTTCACTAATGTTCCATGCTTTGATATAGATATATTTCTCCAGAAAGGCTCCTGTGCATCAGGATTTCTGTTTTCATTTATGACCTTAAGGGAAAACATCTGTTGGTGTTGCTCTCTTACCATTTGTCTTCAGCTTTCCTTATAACTGCTGCTTTACTTGTGGTATCATCATTCTTTTTGTATCCTCACTATCTTTCTGCACTGTATCTCCCTGTCTCTGTGACAGGTCACATGCTGATGCCAGTGTTTTCCAGGACAAAGTCAAATTCTTTATTTTTAGGAGGTGTTTAGGATAATCTCTTGTCTGTTACTGCTCTTTGGGGTTTTGATGATCTATTCTCTTGTTCCAGATTAATTTTCCCCATCTGAAATTGACCTAGAGAGATAATGTGCCTCAAAATTTGAATTTTCTTATTTTTCTCTACAGTGGACAATTGCTGGACTTTCTCTGGCTTGGTTTTTAACTTTTTTAGCTGTATTATTGGTGCCTTGGTGCTGTTTGTTAATGGCTGTTGCAGAAGATATTGAATACAAAACAGAGGCCCAGATTCATCTAATTTATGCTGCCTCTCAAAGTGCCTTGTCACCCTTCTATAAAGCCCGTGGAGAGAGAAGGAGGACAAATGAGATCCTAAGTGAGTGAATTTGTCCTCACTTCTCTCTTGACTAAACCACCACCAAATTACATAGTGAGACTGTAGCGCAACTCTGCTCCTAACTGAGGCAATTCAGGAAAGGGTTAGAGTTAGATGGGTATCAGTCAAACCACAGAGGGAAGATTAATGAGGGTGCCACTGAGGGGGTGATCACCAGAATATCCCAGCAGAATCTCTCTTCCATGTTATATTCCAGTAAAGGAAAACCAGGGAAACACATAGACAGAAAGCACAAGATCAGCAGCGTCACCAGCTTGAGTCAGTTCTGTTTTACCTTTAAGCAACTATTTACTTGAAACTAAATAGTGAATTCAGTGTAATTTCTTGACACCTTAAGTGCTGCCACTGAGATGTGAACAAGCCATGTACACTGAAATATTGTCTGGGCTTTCAGTGAGTGAGTGATTCAGGCACTGATTTCTTTTCCAAGTATGCTATGAAGGGCTTAATATAATTAAGCTATAATTGGCAGGCACACTTGCTAATGCATGACAAAATCTGATTCCCTTGGAAGAATATTAATATATTCTCCAAAGAATAATGTGGGTAAGAGAGGCACTTCTCTATTCCAGATAATAAAATATAGGAATGTGGTTTCAGCAAGTGAAATGCAACCTTTTTATATGCACACTGTTTGTAGCTGACTACAAACAAAAAGACATGTTATTTGGAATAGACCATATTGATACCATAGATTCCTGCAAGATCAAGAATAATGAAAACAAGATCTTCCAAGACAGCTCACCTGCAGGTCTCTGCACATCCCACATTCCCTTCAGCTATCTACCATTCTTTCAAACTAGAAGGGGCAATTGTCCTCTTCTGATTACAACATGCTATAAAAGGCTCAATTTACAAACCATGTTATACCTATTCTACAAGGGGAATTGTCAAGTGTTGCACTGTAGTGGCCTTTCACCTCTGAATGATCTGTAGGCTAAGATTTGGATTTTGTCTTTGAAAATGAGTAGAGGCTTTATATGGGTTTTGAATTCCTTCATGTTTCACTCCAAGGGGCTCTTTTCCTGTGGGATCAAATGCCTTGCAAGGCTGGTCTTTGTGTTATTTCCATCACTAGGTGCCTCCTGCACTCTGCAGGCTCCCTCTAGTTTTTAATTCCACCCAGGATTCAAAGGAAAGGAGTAGATTCTAGTAGAAATCTAGAAATGCTTGCATTAGTCCCTTTCTTACTAAAGTTATGAGGAGAAAATAATGACAGACGCTATTGCTGAAACACAAACCAGTCTCTGATCTTAGTATACAAAATGTTTTTCTAGGGATCTCCCACAGCTTTTATACAAGGTGTTTTAAAATTCCAAGCATAAGTTGTGAATGAAAATACTTTTCTATATTTCCTAAATGCTTAGGAAATGGAAAAAACCCCCTTACTGTAACTCTCTAATGACAAATCCTTTTCTCTCTCATAGTTCAGCAAAATTCCACATGAGAGGTGCAGTAGAAAAAAACCAAAATCCCAATTTTACCAAAACAAATCTATGAAACTCTTTAAAAGGTTTTAAAAATCTTTAAAGGGTAGAGACACCTGCATTCACTCAAAGAGCCCCAGCTGAGTTAAAGACACAGATTGTGTGTTGTGGAAACTCAAGCCAAGTATTGAATGATGAAAAAACTCTTCTTTTCAGTTTTTGGCTTCTGCAGTCTTATCAGAGTGTTCTGCGAACCTGAAAGGAGCCCTGTGAAAAATGTATATCCCCAAGTTCAAATGTGCAGTGTAAAACAATATCTAAAAGAAGTTAATTCCATCGCTTGTTCCTTAAATAGTTTTCAGTGCGAGAGATGGTTTTATAATCATGTGTCTATGATCAGAGACTTTTGGATAGACACCAAATCAAAACATCAGCAAAGAGAATGGGGTGATGTGGAAAACTGATTTATTCATTCAGAGTCAATAAAGTAAGCATGCAGTAGCTGGATTGTAAATAGCACTGTGGAGAAGATTTATAAGTCTTAACATGGGGAGACAGGTTTATCCCAGTTAAAAGCACATTTTAACTGGAAGAACCCTTCACCATGTTTATAAAATGAGACCTTGTGTGCAAAATGAAACCTTAGGCCTGTGTGAATTTCAAATGGGCAAACAATGTCATCTGCAACCATGTTTTTCATCTCTAAAGTAGGAAGCTAAAATTTATCCGAAAATGTAAAAAAGGGAAGATAAAAATCCTAAGAAAAATAATTCTAGGCCTCAGCAGGAGTACGTACAGTGCTTAAAACTTCCCTTTGCTCCAGATTGCTGTGTTTATAAATCAAAATTATATGTCCAGTGGGGAAAAGGGAAGTAAAACTGTTTCCAAATGAAAAAAGGACAAGTGATTCATTTCTGTTAAAATCATAATTGAAAATACAGAATGTAGAAATGCTCTTGGTTTACTCTTGTATTTATTTGTAACGTTTGCTTTGTTTCAGTTAATATGAGCAAGAGACTGAAACAGAAACCATTTACCGCTATAAATCTTCCAACTATTTGAAAAAGAATACACATCGCAGACTTTCTGCACCCCATAAAGTAGAACTTCATCTTTACCAGGGATAAATGCACTTCCTTTGATTTCCTGATAGAAGAGGCCATTCCAGTATTTCATTTATTAAACTAAAAAAATCCTTAAAATATCTTTATTGACTATAGCTTATAAACAATTCTGAAGAAATTCTAGTGAATTCTAATGAGGTATTTCCCTTTGCAGCATGACAAGGTTCAAATATGTGCATATGTGCAGCAAGGCAAATAAAAATTGACTCTGACAATCAGATACCCCAGCGAGCTTCTATCTTTGCAACAAATGTGCTCTAAATTCCAATGTGCTTTGACAATCACCATCTATTTCAATGCATCTTCCCCAGACACTAATTCTTATGAGCCAAATCCCCGTCTCATGGAAGTCAGAGGGAGGTTTGCCACAGGTATCCATGTTGGAAAGATTTGATCCTAACTATGCTTAAAAGCAATCAGATGGATGCAAAATGAAAGGAAATGAATGTATTTACCCCTTGAAGTTCAAGGATATGGAAAAAGCATATGTCTGGTATTTACCCCTTGAAGCTCTCACATGCTGACAGAATATCAATTGTCCTTCACAAGTTAGCAAGATGCCTCTTCAGTGGCTCTTCACAGCCCATTTAGGGGTGCAGACAATTATCTTCCAGTGAAATATGGCAGATTTGTCTCCCTAGGTATGACATGTCGTTCTGATAACAATATATTGTTCCCAAGACTTCATCTGTGCTAGAGTCTCTCATAGGGTTTTGGCTAGACATAGAATGGAGACACTTGGATTCAAAGATGTGCTACAAACAGTCCATTGAACCGAGAGGTGAATAAGACTCCTTTATGGATTCGAAAACTTAGGAGCAAGAGGAAAACAACTGTTGTGTGCATGTCTGGACACAAGGAGGACAATCCTAAAAGAGTGGTTCTAGAGTGCATGTGAAATGAGTGCTTTAGAAATTCAATCACTTATATGACTAGTTATCGACAATGAAAAGTTATTGATAATTAATTCTGACAAAGAGATAATGTAACAAAGGGACAAGGACAATTATATAATCATAGGATAATTTTTTAAGGCCTTTTTTAAGCTATGTTGAAAAATAAATATAGATTCAGATGTTAAACTCATTTAAACATTTAAGGTAGATATCACTGGTCTTCTGAGATGGCTGTGTACATCAGCAGGCTTAGGTCATGGAGTGAAGATAAAGACTAAGCAACCAGATTAATGCCACAGAACTAGTCATCCTATAACTGTGGAAAGTCATATTAGTGAAGGAAGAAAGTCACCAACATATCCTCAAGTCCCAGTGACTTTGCCTTACAGGATCAGCCCCTCACTTCCTCCATGTAACATCTGTGACTCGTCACAGCTCAGCACCACGGGACAAATTTTGGACATTTCCAGTCAATTCAGAGAATAAACAAAACACAGAGTAATTGTGAGGAAACTTTTAATTCCACGAATTAAAAGAAAAAGACAAATGCTCACTGCACGTTGGTCACGCAGTCCTGGAGAAAATCCAGTTTCAAACAAGAGAAACCTGGATAGCTATGAAGAGGTGAGAAATAGAGAAAAATCAGTTCTTGCCTTTTAATACAGTAAAAGGCTTTCAGCAGTCCTTGAAATGCAGTGGTGTGCTGTTGATTCCTATTTCGTGGTTTTCATCAAATCTGAAGTGATGGTCCATGTGTCTGCTATTGCTGAGACGTTAAGATAAAGTGTAAAAGGAAAAGTGTGAAAACAAAGTAGGAAAGTCTCCCTTTCTCAGAAATCATACTAATACCTCCAAGCAGGATCTTCAGTTCAGGCCTCTTAAATATTTTTATTTCTATTCCAGCTGTTCCTCAGAAGGATTGGCAGAAAGGTGTGACTCCAAGGAAGGTTTGAATTGCTCGTCCAGCTGTTTGTTTTATTCTCTACATTTTAACATGGACAAAGAGAAGACCTTGTGCAGCATAACTCCAGCATGTTTTGTAAATACACTTGGCAGGACCTGTAAAGCTGGGGGAGGACTTCTGCTGTAATTTCTACAACAATGCATTCTCACCCAGCAAAGGGCTTATCTCTCACTAACTGTAAGTACTACATGCCTGACAATACTTCCCATTTCCTAGAACTGCTTCAATTAAATTTCTTTCTATAAACCCTGGAATAAAACTGGTAAAACTCAGAAAGTTGCTATCACCTATCAGGGGAACATGAGCTCATGGAGTGGGAGTTCAGAACTACGTTGGTTCCTTGTCGGTACACTCAAGTTGCTAAAAATCTTTGGGTGGGTGAGTTCTGGTTACTCAGACTGACTTTTACTGTGCAGTTCACAGAAAGTCATTAATAGGTGTGCTGTGGATCAGGATGCACTTGGCAGGTGTGACATTAAAGTTGCTTTTCAGAGACATAAATAAAAATACTTCATTTTTTCACATACTCAAAGTACAGATGAGGAACTGGGTGACAGAAAGATTGCGTGACTCAGCCAGGGTCATACAGGAAGATTGTGTCAGTGCTGGAAACTGAATGCAAAATTTCCAACTCCCAGCTAACTTGTTAATTATTTTATCATCTTCTGCCACAATAGGAAGATTACTGAGAGTGCATCATTCCTCAAATAACTGATGGGAATGCTGAAAGATGATTCCAAGTGTTCATAAATACATCATGAAAATACAGATTTGAAAAAGACATGTCATAAGCATTGCACCCTGCAATCTGTATTTCCACATCTCTGTGTTCAAGTGCCTTAGTCACAGTGGTACTAACATCGCATATGAAAACCCATGCATGGGCATCCAAAAACTCTGCCACACTGCCTTTAGTATGTTCAGATTGTCCTCTGTAGACAGTCATTCCTGTCCTCATAAAATTGTGATTTGTTTTTTATTTATGTGTAACAACACCGCCCTCCCCCCGCAAATATCATCTTGTTTCTTATCTTCTAGCTTTGCCAACAAATCACTCAAAAAGTGCGAGCTTGTGGCACTCGTTAGCTGTGAAGGTGAAGCAGCCGATGAAGACTACTACCTTAGCCAGCCTTCATATTATGTGTTACCTTGCATTTCCTTCTTAATATTACCATCTTTATTTGTCTTTGCTTTAACATCATTACCTATGCTTTTTTGAAAGTGTATCCATTCCAACTGTACTTGGTGTTGCTGTGCTTAACATTTACCAGTGGTTTCAATAGAACTGAAGTAGATTCAAGTATCCTAAAAACAGAATGGATGAGCAGACTCTCTAGTCTGACTTTCTGTGTAGCCCAGATGATAGAATTTCACTTACTAGGTCAATGACACCCAAAGTTCATTACTAAATCTTTGGGATTTCTTAGTAAACCAAACAAAGCCCCACAGAGGGAGCCTTCTGGTTAACTATCCTACCCTACCAGGTTGTCTCTTGCTTTAGCTTTTAGTTTTATAGTTGTCTTTGCAATTAAAGTAATAAACAATGCACAAAGGCAGAAGAATATCAGCTGAAAAAAGGTCACTTTAGTAGGACTGTGATATATGATACTCCTGAAAAAAAGTCAAAGCAATTTGGGGAAAAAAATGGTATGATGAATTACAGGAAATAGTAAATTACAGAGAAGTGTATTCTTTGCTACTTTTTCATAAATCCCTTGAAACTATTGTCATGAGATGATGATTAGAAATTTCAGTAATACAGTGGTGGAAACAGTCTGACTCAAGACACTGTAATTTTGGTTTTGTCTTCAAAACTTCCACTGCTGTATGTGTGAAAAGTGAAAGTGTGTATATATGAATTAACATTAATCCACACAAACAATTAATAATTTAAACACTGTCATTTATTTTCAGGCAAATTATTAACTTACTAGCCAATTCCATGGAGCTGCGGTTGTATAGAGATCAAATCCAGCCTCCTAGTTTCATTACAGACCACAACTATAGGTAGCTGAATAAAACTGTGTAAGTCATTTACTCTCTTATAATTTCTCTTCAATCTGCAAATGTTTCCTTGAACACAGTTTTGTTGTAGAAGGGCTTTTAGGATCTTGGCCATCTAAGTATAGTAACCAACTAACAATTCTACAGTGCTGTCGGTCTATCTCGCAATTTGCTATGCTTTTATCTACTGTTGTGCCCTTTTGTAAACTGACAAAGATTTACAGTTCAGCATTTACTTACTTAACCTACCATGTAGAAATGAACTTAAGCAGGTAGTCTTTAACATACATTGCTGCTGAGGTCTTATGTGCAAGAATGTGGTGGTTTATCTACTTACATGGCATGAAACCCATTTGCTTCCTTCCCAGAGGAGTTCCTACTGGAGAAGTGCCTTCTGCATGCGAGTATATCCCTCATTTTCTCTCTGCTTATTTTTACCCATCAGGATTTTATACAATGCTCACTAAGACAGACAGAAAGACACCTATTGACTAAATGGGTTTTCATGCACCGGGAAAATGAGGAAGGCATACTGATTTTTCGGTTTGCTGTTAAGACACATTTTGAAATTCTGTGGTTTTGGCTGACACTATAGCCTTGGCAGGGGCTTAAAACTGCAAAATTAAAACATAAAATGTGCCACTTCCCCAACCCATTGCTGTTCATTGCTCATACCAGGAGTGCTGTGGTTCTCCGACACAGCAGCCGTCAGCCACTCGAGGCAGATGTTCAGCTGCTGCCGTGGCTCCACTGGACACAGCCCACTGTGCGTTTGCCTTACAGCCTCCAACACCAGTTACATTGCACTCAAGATGATGGGAGCAAGTGTGGGGTCTCTCACAGACAAAAAAAAAAAATAAAAAAAATCACACTTTCTCCTTTTGTAAGGGAAGAGAACTCTGGTATTTCTTGGGGCAAGTTTCCAACTAGCTTCTAGCTTCTCCCAAAATATTTCCCTTCAGTGGCTCTTGGATTTAATGACTGAGCACTCAACAATGTCCACAATAACATTTCTAAATCTAAGTGCCAGTGCTGCGATCCTGGAAGAAGTTGATGGGAATTATGCCCCTAACTTCCTCTTCAGTAAGACATGGGCACATAACTTGCATTCCTACAGCACTCTCACCTCAGTTCCATGTGTGCTGGCTGTAGGCAACAAAACCTCAAATCCAGCACTTCACTCAAGCTTATGCTTAATTCATAATTACACGAGTGTTCTGATTGCAGTCCCTGCCATAACCTGAGACTCTCATATCACCTGGTGTTTTAACTGGCTGGTGAGCTGGGTCCTAATACGAAGCCAGGCAACCAAAGAAATTAGAAGTATGGTTTTCACAAATGCTTCAGCTTGTTCCCTTTAAAAATGAAACTACTTGCAATGGATGTCTAAATAAGGATTACAGTGGGTTGCTATAGGGACCAAAATTTGGAGATGTTGGCCTAAATGACATGGATATGGAGAAGTGTTTTTTACATGAGGTGTTATATAAAACTCTTGAGTTTCAATAAATAAACACAGCTATTTAGGAAGTGGTGACAATGTGAAATCTGCAAAAATGGGAAGCCTCGGAGGTGCTGTGGTAATAATGCAGTTACTTGAAGCACATTTAAGATACAAATATCTCTGTGGTTTTTAATTTGCTTCCACACTTTGAGTCATTCTGAGAAACTCCACAAAACTGTGCACATTCCAGTTATGGCTGAAGCATGATGCACTACTCACTGCGTATTAAAAGCTTTACTCCAGAGAGCTACAGCGTGGGCTGAGAAGAAATCTTTTCCAGGCACTGGAAAATGCAGATTAGAAGCACAGTGTAATGGAGAACTTTGTTTCGTGTGTATAAAAGAAGAGGAAGAAAAGCAAATATTCTTGGCACGAAGAGACAATTAAAAAAATAGGGAAGTAGCTGCTCTCAAGACTGAAACATTTTTGTCATAACATGTGCTGCTGAAGTCACCAAAATGTGGTGGTGGTGATGGTGTGGCTTTGTCCTAGCTGGGGAGAGAGGCTGTTTTGACAGGAGTATTTTGAATATTTATTGCCAAATCATAAACACAACCAAATCCCTCAGAGGGTTTATCTTAACCAAAATTAGTCGATGCAACAACGGTGCAAAATAATTATACATCCCCTGATTTTGAAAATCAAGGAATGAATCCAATTAAATTAGTTTCCAGAAGCTACCTAAGGGCATGGTAACACTGGAATAGAGTTGATTCTGCCCTAGAAGATTCAAAGAGAAGAGAAAACAGATCCAAATATTTTGAAATAAAGCAAAACACCAAAACAATAAACATATTTTAGCTTATATTGCTTAAAGAAAGATTTTTTTTTTTTCTCCTCTGGCTGCACTGTGAAGCAGCTATCTAGCGATCAGGATTGCTAGATTATAGATCCAGATTTGCACATAATCAGCTGTCAAATGCTTCCTAATGCCTCAGTTTACTCAAGCCCACAAAAAAACATAAATAGCCATAAATTTGTCCAAGAATCTTGAATGAAATACTCAGCACAAGTAGAGAATGCTTATGATCATTACTTAAAGGCAGCATTTTCTTTGTGGTTTACTGAGGTCCACAGGACTCTTCAAATTTATTCCGTTTGCACTGGAGGTCTGACCATGACTGCTCCTGTTCCTATCAGTTACTCAGACTTTGCTAGCTTTCCCAAGAGAAGTTGCTAAACACTTCCAACAAAGTCTGACTCTTCCCTCACTTTTCTCTGAGCCATCCATCTTCCAGCAAGCTCCATGCTGATGGATCCCTGAGGTCATCCATAATCCCAGAAAGAGTCCGAGGCTGCCGTGTAGATAGAGGAATCTGCCTGGGGAAGGCAGTGTGGTGTTATCACAGGATGAGGGCCTCACAGGTCATTTAAAGGACCAAGCTGAGGGGAGTATCTTTTAGTCTAAAAGGAAATGCATTTTCTTTTGAATACAGATTAATATCTGAGTTTGCAGAGCAACTCAATTCCTCCAAACCTTATTGGTAGCAGTGCTAAGTACCACATAGTATTTCAGTGAAAACACATGAAACTTCTTCAGATAACAAAGCCCAAGACTAATTTTAAATGCTTGCTGGGCCAGGCCCAAAAGCTGAAATAAAGATCTGACCCCACCCATACACACATATGACCCATTCCTCTAACTGCTTGTGGAGGACAAGGTTGGAGGTACTGAGCATGTCAACACTTAACCAGGCTTGGAGGGCAGGATGCTTTCCCGTAATCAGGGGGAAGTGTTGGAATGTGTTGTTACTATGTTTTTTAAGTCCTTTAGAAACTGTGGCCCTAAGGAAATGAAGAAATATGGAGGATGAGGTTACATTGTTATTATTATTTCACGTTTTTTTGAACACAGGATTATATGGCTGGATTCATATTATATTAGCTTTCTAAATCTTTAAAAACACAGGGCCTACAGTGCACACTCAATGCTTTATTCATTAAATTAATGTTTTTCTATTTTTAAAATATCCTGCCTATCTAGCAAACATTCTTTTTTCCTCTCGCTCTCTGTTTCTCATACTCCTTGGAATATTCTTGTCTGAAAACATGTGTCTATAAACTTTGCATTTTATAAGTAAAAGATTTGATTTTTGAATAATAATTCAGTGTTTCCCACTTTCCTTAATTTTCAACTTGATGCTGGCAGCCACCCTCTGACCAAGTTTCCCAACACCCTTCTTACAGCCATTGCCGTAAAAACAGGTGGGATCAGTCCCTTGAGACATGCAAGTGGCTATCCTGTTTTCCCAAGAAGTATTTTCCACACCTGAATGTGTTGCCAGGTGCTTCAAATAAAAGAAAGACAATCTTCATGTTTTCCCTGAGACAGGAAGCCTGAGCCTGCACCCATATATAACCATTTATGTGATTGTCAGGTCTGTTGACTTCAGTAGAATTGTTCCTGATTTATGTCAGTCTCAGGAAGACCAGAGAAAGGCTCATCAGGTTTACTGTTCCCTAAATCCCAGCACAAGAAAGATTATGATATTGCTACCATAAGAAACAATCTGTGTGTTGTGAAACTGCATTATCTCTGACCTTCTGGTATTTGACCTTCTGGTATTTTTTTTTATGCAGATATAAAATGTTCCTATACTGATTTCTGAAATAGTATCTTCATATACATATTTATTTTTTAACAAGTCCTGTGTGTGTGTTGCATAGCGTATAGTACATAGCAAAAAAGAGATGAAGAATCATCTCACTAATGTTAATTAGCCAGTCTGGGACTTCTTCTCTTCAATGGAAGACTGGACTTGGTTGATTGCCTTAAAAGATTTTGTCAAATGCTGTTGCTGTATCTTCAGGTAGCTAGAGGGATAAATGGAAATGACAACCAAAATATATCAGGTCTTTTTTCTGACAGCTGGCCTAGGATTTATTAGAGATGGTCACTTGTCTTCCTTCAGATGTACTGACTCGTATGGCCAGAAGCCTTGCCCCTTGGATATCTCTTTTTCTTCCTTTCTTACTATTGTCTTATCTTCCTGACAGCTGTATTTGCCCTGATTTGACTCCTTTTTTCCCCTTCCTCAGTTACCACAGTTCTCTTTGCATCACTAGCAAATTTAAGTTTCCTTACAGCTCACCATCCACCCCAACACAAACATATTTCTTCTTCAAAAGTCACCATTTCCTTCACCCATTTTCACAGATGAGTAAGAGAGTGCAAACTAGTTAACTTCTGATCACTATCACAGTATTTCCTCAACAATCCTCAGGCAACCACTTTGTAAAACACTGTAAAAAAAGAAAAAGAAATTGTTAGGATGATTTCTAGATTCCAAATAATTTTCCACTACTGCAGGTCCTGTCCAAAATGCCACAGTAAGATACACTCATTATTGCTGAAACATGAACTACATACACAAATCAGTGCTCCTACACAGCAAAATTCCCTCCATAGTATATGAGAAATTTCACAACAACCAGAGAAATCACTCCTCCACTCCACTGCTCCTTGAAGAGCTACTAAATAAACTCCTTTTGAGCTGAACAAAGAGGATGGCTGAAGAGCACTGGAGTGCAATGCCCTGCCAGGCACCCTTTACTCTGTGTCACATTGGCCTCTAGTGGATTAGCAAAAATTGACAGACAGCTGTATTATCCAGCCCCACCTAAATTTCCTTTATGGTTCCCTTTGACATAAAGGGAGGACACCATGCAGACCTGCACACCTGCTGCATTTAAAGTCAGAGCTGCAGTGGGGGTGCAACAGAAATAAAACTACTGACTGCTCCCAGATGGATGTAGCATTGGCCTCTTGCTTTATCAATAGAGGCTTACTGGCTTCTTAATGAAAAAAAAAAAAAAAAAAAAAAAAAAAAAGAACAAATTCATTTCTAACAGGCTTATTTGACTTTGTCCTCCTGCTGGTTTTAACATCATCTGATGCAATTTTATTGGTAGGGCTTCTTTGTTTTTGTTAAAAACAATGAGTACCAATTGAAGAGATGAGGAAAAATTCAAAGGAGAATGTGTTTTGAAGACAGCCCGTGTCTTTCACAATACTGGCTTTTAAAGGTCCACTGTTATGTTTGTGTAATTTATGCTTCCTGCTTCATAAAACACACTGCCTTATCGCTGAAGATTTTGTGCTGCTATTTGTCTGTTAATGGCATGGCAGGGAAAGCGTTGCCAGACACAGTCATCTTGAACTTTTACTTGTTAATCTTTCTTTCAGGATTCAGCATGGACTCCTCATTTAATGGTGGATCATCCATCAGAGGCACATGTGAGCTAAAATGCAAGGACCGATAGTTCACCCAGGGTGCAATCAGCACCATTCCCACCTCCAGAGAGCTGCCATGAGAGCAGCTGAGACTGGCCACAAACAAATGGGGTATTTTCTAATATGGGTCGGGGAAAAAATGGCAATTTTCAGAAAGAAAAGTCAAGTGAGCAACACCCTGTTCATCAACGTCCAACCTGATCAGCTACTGCAGTGAGAAAGGTTTTTCTTGCCTCAAAATGCAGTATGACATTTCAATGTACCTCATACACTTAGGTAGAAACAGAGAAGAGAAACCCTGGTTTTGTTAAAAAAGGGATGCTTCTGGATTTTCCTACTCTTTGAAGGCATGAATCAGTCTTCTTCTTACAAAATAACTATGTGGCTGAAAGAGAGGAATAAGCTGCTGCTTTTTCAGCTCTGTCTCCTTTCTTTGACTGAGGGATCTCTCAGCTTGTTCCTGAAGGCCTAATGTACAAGTCAAGGTGAAATAGTGTCCTCTGAAGAACTATGTATGGCCCTTCCTACAGTTTACAAAGATCAACACAGATTTCATATGGGCAATTCTCCAATGAAACTGGAAGAGGGAATAACCACCTCCTCTATGAACTCCTGGGTCTTGGTGATGTTTATACCTTTTAGGTACACTCAGGTAGAGTTCAGGCTTATGCAAAGCTCTGTGCATTGTGCAGATTCAGGGGATCACCTACAGAAAAAGGCAGCTTCTTAAGGAAAAATGGTTATTATCTTGGCTTAAGGAGGATGGAAGGACTAACAGTACACCAACAACTGCTTCTGTTCCACAGTGGTGGTGATGGGCACAAGATAGGCAAGTTGATTCCACTGCCTCTCTTCCTTAGTAGTTTCTCTGGGTTATAAAAGGTGATTTTCATCTCTGTGCAACATGTTCAGATGTAGGAACCAATATAAACACTTGTAGATTAAGCATCTGATGTAAGAAATGTCTTAAAACAGATAGATTGATAGTGAACATTTTCATAGACCTAGGTCCTGGGGAAACTTGCTCTAGCACGTATGTTCTTCAGTTCCAGAATCTTGGGAATCCTTAGGAGCACATTAAAGCCCTGATGTGAGTCAGTGCATGGACCAGCATTTGGACTTTGCAAAGAAGGCTTCCATGAAACGCAACTGCTTCAGACACCTCAGATTCCCTGCAGATAAGAGAAGCTTAACTACTTTTAGCAGTTATGCTCCCATGGTTGGCTGATTTGCTATTGCTACAAGTTCTGTGCTCTGCTTTATCAAGGAAATAAAAAAACCAAAGCCTTAATTTTCTATGAGAGGGCCTCTACAGTAAAAAGATAGAAGAGGAGAAACAGAAAACACACAATACAAAGGCAGGCTTGTGTCTTCACTGAATATTTTCATTGTTTTCCCTGAGGGACCAGTGGGTTTTTACACACAGCACTAGCACATTTCATTTTGACAACGAGTCAGACTTTCCAAGTCACTACACCTTTCACAACACACTGCAAACTGTCAGTGTGGTAACTTCCTTAAGTTTAATGAAGTTACCTTATGAAATCTCTTGACAGAGCTGGCCAAAAACAAAAACAACCAACGAAAAAAAAAAACAGCATAAGGCTACTCAAAAAAATAAGAGGAGTCCCCAATGAAATGTGATACATGCAATCTGGAAAACCTCTGAAGGGAGAAGGAAGAGTTGTGTGCTGACAAATGGTGCAAATTTCTGGCTAAGATTAGATTTCTGCAGGCCGGATTTAGATAACTGGCTCAGTTTTCCAATGGACTGAATGCCTGCCGGCTCCCAGTATCGGCCCTGAAAGCCACAGGTAGATCACTAAGCTTGCAAAATCCAGGCACTACGTTTGAGCCTAAAAAAAGCCCCAGGGCCTATATGTTCTAAAAGACTTGAAGAACTGCTGCCATTTGAAGTCTAAATCTTCAGGAGGTCTTTTTGCACAACCCCAAAGCTGTTTCTAAGCACCCATTTTGAAAATCAGTCTTCTCTTTTTTTATCATGGCCATATGATGAGTGTAAAGAGGTAGCTTATCATTCACTGTACAGCTGAAGAAATTCCAGAATAACAGTCACCAAAATGAAGGCATGTCTGTCAGTGACTAAAAGCAGAGACACCCACTTAGGCCAGATTAAAAAAACATATATAATTTAAGGATTAACAGGCTAGCAGAGTTGGAAGAATTTCAAGCTCTTTACTGGGCTCAGGAGGCAATCTCTTTTAATATTCTGTTTCATTCAGAAGTAGTCAAGGATTAGTGGTTTCAGCAGAACAGGTCAATACTGATGCATGAAAATGCTGGGGAAGGTCAGCACTGTTTGTCCTGGGTGCTGTGGAAAGGAACAAGTATCTCATATTTATTTGTACTATTTGAAGCCAAAAAGAGTATGTAAGAGGTGAGGGTCTTTCTTATAAGCTTTGTTTAAACTGAATCTCTGTTCATTTACAGATACCATTGCTGGGAAAATCTGCCTGCTATTCAATGGGTTTTTTTTGTTTTCTCCATTATGCTCTATCTAATTTTTTTCCTGTAATTTTTGTGTAGAGTATTCCTACATCAGAGATCATCTGGGGAAATCCACATTTTGTACATTGTGCCAGATCTCCCATTGCCTTCAAGAACTGCAGGTCCAAGCCCCTGTTCATTAAAACCTAGTTGAGAATTTTCAGTAAAAGGAACTTTAAAACAGACAAACTCAGTCTCAGGAACAGTATTTGAGTTTTCTAGTAAATGTAATATGGTTTTGGTTTTTTGAAGGTTTTTGTTTTGTTTTCAGTAATTGAAACAGCAGGGCTTGGTAGGCTGCATTTTCTGTTCTTTGACTGTAAATTATTTTGCTGAAATAAAAAAAGTATGTATTTTTCAGAGAAAAAGAAATTTAATTTCCTGAACAGTTCTATAAATGATTGCAGATCCTGATCTGGGCTAGAGAAAAGCCCTTTGGACTAGTCAGGCACAGGCAGAGGACTGAGCCATCTTCCTGATAAAGTCTGCTGAGGTCTTGGCAGATGGTTTGTGTACCGGGAAATCAAGCAGGTCACACTCCCACACTCCAAAGGTTTTATGTACCAGCAAATGAAACCAAGAATACCACGTTTCTCTTAAAAATATTGTCCTTACTTTTAACATCTCCTACAGTAACAGCCACTAGGAGGAGAAAGAAGAGGTTAACATGTTAGCACGTATCGAAAATGGCTTTAAAGAAGGCATCACTGAAGCCTTGATACCATTCTGCTGAAGCTACAGAAGCCAAGTTGAGTGGGCTGAAGATTGCAGGGCTGAAGTCATGATCAGCAAAGTTGAATTTCACTGTGCTCAGGAGGCAGAGACTTTATTAAATCTGGGGGAAAGGAAAGGGGAATGACACAGAAGAAATTCTTTAAGCTTCTGAGTAAGGTACAACCCTCACTTTTCAACTCCATATCTTGAATCTATGCATTTATTTCACATACTAGAAAAACTTTGAGTGAAAAATAGGGTGAGCCAGCTTTCACACCTGCAGACATCTGGTGGCAGGTCTGGTCTTCAGCAGCTGCTTCTTGAGGAGTTTTAAAGCTATTTTCAATTTTTAGGCACACATCTTCCCTTCAATCCTTTTCTACAGCTTGCTGAAAACAACAGCATAGGCACTGAAAACTCCTAGGGGTTGGGATGAGTTCCCCTGGCAAGCAGTAAGTCGGCTTTAGTGACCATAGCTATTTCTGTGAGCTACTCTCATTTTCTGTGAGTAAAAGGAGTCACAATTTTGTTATTTAAGCAACAGTGAAAAGGCCCATAGACACTGCTATGACTGGAACTGCATCAAGAGTTGTGCTAGGTAGATACTGGGAGAAAATCTGACACTTAAAATATGTTTTTTATTGACTAGCTCCATACACTTTCAGCTTCCCCAAGTTAACTCGTACGTTTCATTTTGCTTCACTAGCCCTTCTATTTTCCTCTTTTGTTATCTGAATGAATCCACTGAAGTATGGCCAGATGGATTAATTCAAGAGGACATGAAACTATGTATAGCTGTGTTTATTTGTGTGCAAAAGTCTCTGTCCATAAATAAAAACCCTCTCAAGTAAGCATGTGCAGACACACATGTGGTCATACAAACAATTTTTTACGCCCTGTATAAGAGAATCTCTAGCACTTTACAAATCTGTAAGAGTGCATTGCACTCCCTTAAGATGAGTAATGACTGAGAACACATTAGTAGGACCTCAGTTTGGCCTTCATTACACAATCACATTTCCATGTCTGCTCTAGGAATTGCCCAATGGGATTCAAGAAGTTCATTTAGCCCAGTAGCCCATCTAATTGCCAGATGATCAATTAGCCTTTTTGAAGTATAAAGAAATGCAAAGCACCTATATTGTTTATTCATCCTATTTTTTTCTATTATTTCTTCTTTATATTCTTTGCATTAGCCTTTGTCCTCTAAACCGAACAGTTCCAAACTTTTCAACTCTCCCTGTTTGGAAGGCTTTCAGTAATCACTGTCCTCCTTTGAATGATGTATGCATATTCAGCATCAAGTTTATATATGCTATTATGTGAAAGAAAGATAATATTTATTAAAAATACTAAAAACATATTCATTTGGTATTCAAAGTCAGCATTTACAGGGCATGCTGCAGAATTCTGTAGGAGCCATGCCCTGAGGGTGTGCAACATTAGCAGCTGGATGTTGGACAAATGATCGCTCTTTCAGAATCAATCTGCCAAATACCTAATTGATGGCTTTCGAAAACCTGGACCTAAAAAACTGCACATAGAGTGTCACACAAAGTCTGTAATAGAGTCTGAAATAGATTTCCAGTCTTTTCTATTCCACTGTTTCTGCTTCTCCAAAACATTTGCAGCTCTGAAAGCCCAAACTCTGATTGAACTCTTTCTCAGCACCTGACCATAGTACCAATCTCTTCAGAACAAAATGAAGACAGGACACAGTCAAATTTATCTGAGCCTAAAATGGCACCTGATTTTTTTTCATTAATAATTCATATCTCCAACAAAAGCATAAATGGAAGACTAGCTCTGTCTTTAAACACTTTCAGGATAGCTCCATTTCATCAGAGTTGGTGGAAAAATTCTCAAAAATAGTATGGAGGTAAAGTGACATATTTATGAGGTGAAAAAATCAGTGGAGACACTGTCACAGGGATCTCTGTTTATTAGGTAAGTGTTCTCACGCTCTCATGACACCTCACATTCAGGGCTCACTTTAGGCAAATGCCCAATTCAGAACCATGATACACTCCTGCCTAGTACAAGAAGTCTTACATTCAAGATAAGCCCTTTTTATTGTTCTTCTTGGACTCAAAATGCCCAAGGGACTTAAGCAGGTGTTTGTTACATAAATGTGAGGAACTTTTTATATTAAATTTGGAGGGAAAGATCATGTTAGAGCCAAAATCAAGACAAAGTCAGGACAAATAAGGCCCAAATAGACTTACTGGGGAAAAGCCAATGTACTAAGAAAGATTTAAATGATGTAACCCAGAATTAAGTACTAATAACTACATATAAACCAAATTAGAATAGTTTTAAGACATTTGGCAGCATGAGGGCTTTGAATGGCACAGACGGACGTGCATGTCAAATGATGACATTTGTTATTGAAACTAGTTTTAAAGAGCAGTTTTGTAGCACAGTAAAATTTTGATGTGATTTCTACATGCAGCTTTTACCACAGTATCTTCTCAGACCTGCCTATGTGTGGTCACCACTGACTTTCACTGAAAGTACCATTTGTATTTTTGTGAGGTGCCATTTAGTGTTTGCACATCGTGTTACCATAGTTAGGTGGTACAAGTTTCTAGACATCAGGAAAACTGAGGCTATTCAGCATTTTGTAAGAGAGAGTGTTAAAAGTGGAAAGTTACATTTTTGCCAAATGGCAGATAGTAAATCTGTGTTAGAGAAGTTCTGCTCTCCTTGTATTCAGAAAACTCAGAAATCACCTACACAGTCCTTAGATATGCTACATACAGTGTGCATTCATGTTTGGATGCCTCTTTCCATGTTAGTGCAAAGAAAGATACAACAAATATTTAAAAGTGCTGCAGTGCAGAAATGTGAGCAAATTCTAATCCCAGAATCTACTTTAATGACCCTTATGATGTCACTTGGCATTTCTTGCCTTATTTCTTCATCTTATAACACTGCAGATGTTCCTTCTCATGTCCCTTTCATTGGTGTAAAGTTGTCAATTACCATGGAAGGCTGTTGCAGTAAGAGAAGCATCAGTTTCCTCATGCATTCATAACTCAACTTTCTAGTTTGTCTCTCCTTGCAAACTCAAAAGAGGAAAATGACTATTTGTTTTTACTAACAGGAAGCCTGACAGTACTGTGTTAGTCACTAATAAAGTCCAGGAGCCAAATATAGGTCTTATGAAGAAAGACCTATGGGGCAAAAGTAATTTTTTTTTTTCCTAGGGAAAAATACATCCCCGGGAAACAAAAAGGATTTCGGAGGAGTTTTCTCACTCATAAAGAAAGCGTTCCTTTCTGATGAAAGGTGATCTTTCCAGCAGATGTGCTGCAAGGGTTAGTGAAAGGACTTCATATCTGTCTTACTTAACAGCATTTTAATGTACGTGAATAGGTACAAAATACATTTCAGATTATGATGACTACATATTTTTGGATAAAACAGATGAATAAATCTCTTGAGTCTGAGTCTGATCTTCCATCAGATTCACACTGATATCAGCAGAGCTACTGCTGTTTTTTCCAGAAACACAGTCACATAGCTGTAGCCAGAGGTCTGGAAAAAAACCCTGAAAATTTTCAGACAGAAGCTAAATTCATTCTCTGGCCTGTATTTCAGTTATCTTAGCTTTCACAGTTATATTTGGACTCCTCTTGCTTTCCATTACTCTTAATGCCCTACAGTTCAGAAGTGAGAGAAACCCTCTGTAGTCCACTGGCCTGATGTCAGATCTGCCTTGGCAGTGCCCTCTCACTTGCGAAGCACATGAGCTGAAAGAACATTTCTGGAGATGACAAAAGTGGATCTAGTCTTGACATCAAGGCCATAAAATGGGTGTAAGGCACAAGATTATGGTCAATTTATCAAAACAGGAAAGCAGCAGAAGCAAGGCAGAGCAAACAGAACAGGGACTGGGACTGAGCTGAAGGGCCTTCAGCACCTGGCCACTGCATTGGTGGCTTTCGTGGGTGTAGGGCACCTAGTGGGACCTCTTGGAGGCATGGCAGCCTCTAGGGCTACCTACCCTACCTTTTAGGGTATTCTCAAGTCTGGCTTCTACCTTGTACTTCAAGTGGTTCTCTGATACTGGGCTGTCATTGTTCAGATTGTGTAGAAGGAGTGAACCTCTATAATGGGTTCTTTATTCTTGTATCACTTCCCTCCTGGTCTGGAATATTCCTGTGAACCAGTGCCATAAAATGTTGTTCAACATTTTTGAAATGGCAAATCTCTGGTAGCTCTATCTGCATGCAAACACGTATTCATTTATAATGTACTCACATTTTCCTATAACCTCATAATAAGACTTACCTTCACTTCCAGCAAGAACTGAAGTTTACGTATTGCAGTCTATTTTAGTCTTTACTCTTCTTTTTCTCTATTAACAGTTGTAAGTTCAGAAGAAATAAGTTTCACAGCACATAGGAAGAATTTTTTTGAGTGTAATTTCTTACATTTATGGTGCAACTCAATAAGAAGAAAAGATACTTTAAGAAGAAGATAAAAGCTACTGCGTAAAAGATTAATCTGCACAAATGTTTATCATCTGGAATATCATCTGCTTTTCCTATTTTTTTTATACTTTCAGTGCAAACAGATGTCTAAGGAATCCCCTTTTTTCATATTTTTCTGCAACATGTTATAGATATTCTATGTGCAGTGAATGGAAGAAAAGCAAAACTGAATTTTGGCAGCTTTGGTCTATTAAGTTCATAAACTTTACTGTGTCTGTCTTGTCCAAGATTAGAGACAACCTGCTCCAAGTCAGTTTCCCATTTGCACTTAATTAGGGAGTTCATTTTGGAGGTCAATGAAAAATAGCAGAGTACATTTTCATAATAACTCTCCTCACAATAAAATTATTTCTCAGGCACTTGTCCAATTTTCTCTGGAACAAGGGCAAAAAAAGTGGGGACAAAAAATAGAGTTATTGGATAACTTATCTGGATCTACCCAGCATGTTGTCCATTATCCAAGGAACACATAGTACATTCTGGATCTGAGGAAAGAAGCCAAACATTGCATCTTTTCAGACAATTTTCCTAGCTGTTCAGCTTCATTTTCTTTAACAACTGGGACAGATACTTTGAAAATGTTCTGAGAGGTAGGAGACAGTCTGCACAAGGAGTTCCTCAGTATCAACCTCACATACATACATTGTAATTGCTGTGGATAACAAGGTGACCTTGTGCTGATGGGATACTTGGATTCATAAGGGAACAGCAGCAAACAGAGAGTTGAATACCACAGGGCTGTTTCACACTGTATCAGGGTGGTGGCATCATTTGCAGGAGGATGGACACTTCAAATGATGCCTGTTAGATGCATCATAAAGTTCTTTGGAGGCACTTTCAGCATGAATTTACTGTTGTCAAGCAGATGAGAGAGAGGCCAGCTTAGGCTGCATGCCTGAACATCTTCAAAACTCTAGGGGTGCATTGATCCTGGATTTTGAGCTGATGTCAGCTTTATTTTTTGTTTTCCTGAAGCAAAACAACTTTGTAGAGTATGAAATTCTTCTCAGAAGAAGACACTCCCAGCAAGTCTTGGTCGGACAGATTCCAATACACATCCAGTGAGTAGAAGAATCAACAGGGACTTGACATGAAGTACTTTGAATTTGATCTGAGTTTGGGGCAAGGAATTAGAAAAGTTCGGACTTTGTCATAACTAATGACCAACTGGTTACGGATACATGGAAGTACAATTTCTTGGACAAAAATCTGTTCCAGGTAGGTACAATCTTCATTTCTCTACTGTGGTTCTTGCAACCCTGAAGAAACAAGGAACAAACTGAGAAAAGCCTATAGCTGTTGGTTAATGAAAAACTCAAGAAAAAGCAGGTTATAATTTTTCACACATGTCATGCTTTGACCCATGAGTTATGTTTTTGTTTGGCATTACAGGAGATGTATTTGATCTGTGCAGAACACAGAATCACAGAATGGGTAACGTTGGAAAGGACCATGGTGGGTCACCTGGTCCAACCTCCCTGCTCAGGCAGGGTCATCCCACACTATGGGATCCAGAGGATTCTTGAATATCTTCAGTGAGGGAAACTCCGCAACCTCTCTGGGTAATCTGTTCCTGTGTGCGGTCACCTGCAGAGTGAGGACAATTAATACCTGCTCAGACAACCTGCACAGTATCCAGATTACTTATTTTTGCTAAATCTGATGCCTAGACTCTCTAAAAGTGCACACATAACAATACGTGGTTTCTTTTGGATAATTAATCAAATTACTTTCTCTATAAGATTATAGTGTGGTAATGTCAACACCAATGGCTAACTTAGAAAAAAATAGTTGGGTACCCATCTCAACAGTCTTTATGAGTCACCGACCTAAAGGTCAGGTCTTTTGGTTTTTAACCATTTTCTTCTGTAGTATAGAGTGAACAGGTTACAAACACATTTGCTTGTCATTTTAAATGATATTTTTTTCTAAAGAGCGAGTTTTTATGCCATAGAGGGAGTGAATCTTAACTCACTTGGGGCCTCTTTCTTTGTTTCTTTAGGAAGACCCCGACTGAAGGTTCCAGTTGCCTGAAAGCAAACAAAGTGCAGAAATGAGCGTAGTGTGAACTGCTGTCTCAGGCTCCTGACTGGCAATGGTTTGCCCCAAAACAGAAGCACAATTATATATACAGAAATTCAGCAGCTTGCAAAGGCCTCAAAGATAGATCACTTGGGGACAAAGGCAGCCTAATAAACTGTGGTTAGAGGAACTTACTCGGTGGTTCCTCTTTTTTTCATTTCTATGGTTTTGCTATTAAATCCAACACAACATAGTAGTTTTATTTAGGACACTGAATCAAGGCAGGCCATAACTGTTGTTGGTGCTTTGCTAAACTAGGGTTCATTTTCTTTTTTTGGCTCAACATCATCCATCTGAAGAAAGGAAGAAAGATGTAAAAAGTGGTTCAAATCATCTTGCAACACTGTATTGCATTTCAGATCATTTACACTCACAGTCATGTCAAGCAGACATTTCAAATTGATCAATGCAGTAATTGAAACAGCAAAAAGAACTGGAGGTTATTTTGTCAGCAATAGTGTTCTTTATGAGACTGAACAGTGATGTCTTAAAATGGGATGTGTCCAGGGAAAGCAAGCTTCCTGAAAATGTTGTAGCCATTACTTTAAAATAATATTATTTAGCCTTCATGCTCTGTCCCTTGTGGGTTTTCAATTCCCTAGCAAACTTTCCTTCCAACATATCTTTGATCCTGGTCTCAAAAACCTGACATTTTCATTTTGCAAAGAGTGGATATACAATAGACTAGTCAAGAATAAGGGCCAGATGACCCAAATTGGTGCATATTGGTACTGCTTCATTGCCCTCAACATTGATTTACAGAAGACAAGGATCTGGCTGAAAGCCTTCCAAAGCCTCACTGCTTTGCTTTGCTGCTCTGTGTAGACACTTCAATTTTAGTCTTTCTTACTTCCTAAGGAAATGGACTTTGTATGATTGTATTCTCTGTAGGTGTTTGTGTATATGTGTATATGTGCATGCATATGTCAGTGCACAAGTGACTATTTGCTTGTTCTTCCCATTACTTACTTTTGAAACTAGCAGTTCAACTCAGTCAGACTGGAGAGGACAGGAGGTTTAAGAGAGATGAAATTCCTGCAGACACCACTCTAGTGTTCTCATTGAGGAAAAGGCAAATGAGCTGAGTCCTTGCAGCATTCAAAAATTTGCATTGCCAAGGACTCCTTCGACTTCACTCCATCAGTTCTGGCCTTCTTCAAGCCACTTGCTCAACTAAGTGGGTTTCCCACATCGAAATTTGAGCATTCAAATCTCAGATCAACACTGTTTAACTGGACCAGTGTTTCTGAAGAGCTTGGTTAGCTTGGTTTTCTCTATTTCCTTCAGAGCATATGTAGGCTAATTGTTTCATCTTGTTGAAATCCTTAATCCTCACCTGGCATTCATAAGCTTAGCACCACCACTGAAGCTGCTCCCTTTCTTCCAGCTGTTAAGCAAAACAAACTCAGGCAGAGCATTTCCCATGGTTTTTTTTATTCAGTTCCACTCATTTGCTTCTGCTCTTGCTAAGAGCCTCAGAGAGTGAGAGCAGAAGGCAAAGGGAAAATTATAGATGCTAGTTCACAAACAACCTCATAAAACTATCCTTATTAGTACCATAAAAAAAGCAACAAGATAAAATGAAAACTGCTTCACCATTGAATCTTTATGATAAATGAAGTGATCCTTATGGGGGGATATATAGAGGTAGCAGGCTTATTGCTTAATGGAGTGATGCATTTAGCAAGAGTGAAAGAGAACTGCAAAGAAAATTATGTGAGAAAAAAATCTTTCCATTTGCCAAAACAAACAAATAAATAAATAAATAATATATCTTCATTACTGGCAAAAGAAAAAAAACACCCCACACCAAACAAACAAAAAATGAACTGTTAGTTAAGCTTTGTTTGATAAAACTGGAACAGGGAAGTTATGACAAAATAAAAAAATGAAAATATAAGATATACTTGAATAAAATATGATCTGGAACTGGATACTAATCTGGTATGCAAATAATGTATTGATGACATTCAAAAAGCTGTAGGGAGAAAAGCAATTTTTTTCTTCCCCATTGAAAACAGAAAAGCAGGTGGAGTTCCTCAGCAATCCTTTTTATTTACTTTATTTACTATGAGACAGCTTATGCAAAAAACCCACTGAGATCACCCTGGCCCACAGGAGTACAAAAGAGTCTTTCCCTATGTGCAAGGTAGGTCCTTTCTGTATGAAGCAGCAGGTAATGACAAACTAAGCCAATGATACTTTCACATCCTGAAATGCTTTACTGAATTGGGAATCAGCATCTTATGAAAACAACCACTAGATCACATGTATTTTTTTTAACCTATGGATTCCACTGAGGCTGAAGCACAAATGTGTCCACTTCTGATGACTGCCTGATAAGGAAATAGGTGCACAGTGGCCAGCTAACCAGACTGTGATCCCCCTCTATCGAACTTACTCCTCATTGGATTTAAGCAAAACTTGAATAGATCTTTTTCTTGCATAGGAAGACTTGCTGACTGCTCACAGTGACCTCATCCATGAGTGGTTATTTTGGCAGACAGTTAAAACTTTTTAAAGGGCCAACAAGAATAGTTTCATGAGGTTGTTTGTGAATTAGTATCATTCTTCTGCCCTTTGCCCTCTTTGGTCTCCTATTTAGCTTGGGCCTCTAGTTAAGTGTTGGACAAAAGGAGCTAAAGTCAGCATAAAACCCTGGGAAGTGCTGTGCCTGCCTTTCCTCCTTTCTACAGTCATAGGTCTTCTGGTTGTAACAGCTTTGTGGATTCAGCTATGCCTGTTAATACCAGATAAAGATGTAGCCATTCAAATTACAATGCAAAGTTTGTGAGTACAATTTTTCCTGTATCTTTTGACACAAACATGGGTACAAAGAAAAAAACACGCAATCTATACTGAGATGTGTCAGGTAAAACTTGAATGAACCACTCTTTCTGTCTATAAGTACTCAATACTTTTATAGAAGACTCATCATTCTCAATGTGCAGAAAGAGAAATTGAGACAGAGGAAGCTGAAATGACTTGTTGAACTTGATCTGTATGTGAGCAGCTTCCATTTCAGAAAGAACAAAAAAGTTCGAAAGCAAAACTGAATGCAAACAAACTGCAGAACAAGTATTCTACATCTCTTTTAAAAATAAAGAAATTCAGGGATGGAGGGTAATGCTTTAGCCTCAGAGCTCCCTGGACAGCTGGACATACTTAGGTATTTATGAGGAAGGTACAGCTGATGAAGGTGTTTGCCTCACCTGATCTGGGTTCTGAGAAACCTCAGGTCATTTACTTATTTTCCATCTGATTTTCTGAGTAACTTTCATAACCTAATTTGGTTCAGCTCTGCAAACATGGTTTGACATTCAAGGCACCAAAATACCCAAGGATGTGAGTTTTCACAGCCTTGAACCTCAGCTCCCCTTGGGTGTAATGGACACTGCTGTACCTCACAGTCATGTCATGAGTTCAAATATGTTAAAATACATTTTTTTAACTTAGATTTGAAGCCTGCAAGGAATTTGACATTGATAAGAAATTTGCAGGAATGAAGGCACAATTTTCCACAGTTAGCCAACTGTGGTTGGATATCTAGGGATCTTTCATTAGCAAATATTTATATGCACACTAACAATGCAGGGTTGCTTTGATGTGACCAAACTCCTCAGGAAAAGAAAAAAAAAAAATTATTTCTCCAGATAATCCAAATTACTTGGAACAGCAAAATTGAACTATAAATTGTCAAAGTTTGATGAACAAGCTTTCTTGCAAGATGTCTAATGCTCCCAGGAAGAGGAAGAAAACAGACTGTTTCCTGTTGTGGTTGTCCTTGCAAAGCAGTGCAAATGCCATAAGAAAATGGATAGCTTGAATAGCAAAACACGTTGCACAGCAAAATGGACTCAATTCTGCAGCAAATCTCCTAGATACTCTGAAAGGTCTTTTAGATGAGAAAAGATAGGGCTTGAGTGAGTTAAAATATACTGCAGAATGCAATCAGTGCAATGTTATTCATTTTGATACTCAACAAGATTTATTTGACAGTAACACCATATGCTCAGTGGTGCTGTCCACAAGATGACAATTCCATTTTGCAACAACTGTTGAAGTTCAAAAATTGTTTTCATTCGGCTTTGGAATAAAAACAAAAAAGTCTTTCAGATCTTTATGGAATGGAATTGAACTGAAAAGGTTGATTACAGTCAAAAAAAATGCAGCCTTTTCTTTAGTGAGGACTTTTTGCTTCTAATGGGTTCTTTGGTCACCCAATGGAGGACAAGGGGAAATGGCTTCAAGTTGTAACAAGGGAAGTTTAGATTGGATATTAGGGAAAAATTCTTCATTGAAAGGGTTATGAAGTATTGGATCAGGCTGCCCAGGGAAGTGGTGGATTCACCATCCCTGGAGTTATTTAAAGGACGTGTAGATGTGGTGCTTAGGGACATGGTTTAGTGGTGGCCTTGGCAGTGCTGGCTTAATGGTCAGATTCAATGATCTTAAAGGCCTTTTCCAATCTAAACTATTCTATGCTCCTAATGGGCAGAGCCTTGGGAGAAGGACAAAAGACTGGGGCATGGATGTTCTGTAACTTTTCAGAGGCCCTGATACTATTCAATAGTATTGCTTGATGAAGTGTCAACCAGCTGAGAACGTTGCCATCAGCACTAATGTGTGGTTCTTAATACTACTAAGATTTTTTGTATTGATTGGGAATTACAGTAGTATGCAAGCCTTGTTGAGGATGAGACTGGAGCCCTTATCTGATAGGCAGAGGAGAAGCTGAGGTGAACATGGCAAAAGTTGTGTCCTATTGCTAAAATGTTCATCCCTGAATGCCTCACGATGTCAGTGTTCAAAAACACCAGGATAATTTTAAAATTCAGTGGATTAGAGGGATGAAGTCTTTTACTCTCTCTACCAGAGGTTTTCTTTCACATTGATTTTAGGCTGGGAAATGTAGGCACAAAAATATACAAGTACCACTTTTCCATTAAAAAAAATGTGGCAAAATATTTTATTTCTCATAGGTGTTTGAAAATCCATGTTTTCATCCAAAATACCTCCAAATGTGAAAACGTCAAGGTTGGGAGGAATTGAAAAGAGGAAAGTTTCAATTAAGAAATGCTGCTATGACACCTTGTGGGGATTAGTTGCCTCAGGTATCTGTTTTTGTGAATGGTTGTTTGAGCACATTCTCAGCTGACTGACATGGTTGTTGTGCATTCCTCCTAACCTGCACGCATTTCCTCTCTTGAAGGAAGGATGTCATGGTGCATCGTGGCAATCCTCCCTGAGGTAGATATTGGAGGTAATGTTTAGCTGGGGATTCTAAATCCTTGAGAAGAATGAGGCAGACAAGTTACTATTCCTGTGAGAGGTACCACAGTAACATATCTGAATTGAACTGTAGTTTTTTTCACCCCAAACCTTTTGCTTTTTGATTTTCAGCTCTTGAAAGAAAAGTTAAAATATTTACCAGAAAGTATACATTGCGACAAAAAGAAAAAAAAGATTCATATACAATCTTCTGCTGAAAAAATGTTTGATGAGAATGATTTTTTTTTAAACAGTTCTAACAAAAGAACTGCAAACACATCCCTAGAGCACTGCAAAAGATTGGAAATCAGTATTATGGGAGTTTGCTAATTCTTGTAGAAGCTACATGTCACCAATAAGACTTCAGCATCATGCTTTTCCCCACCTCTCTGCTGCAGTGATTTTGCACAGAGTCAGACACAGAGCACCCTGTTTTCCAGTGTACACACATGCACTGCCAAGTTTATAGCCAGACCAGTTTGACACTCTCAGCTCTGGCTGTCTCAAAATTGGGCACATATGGTTAATAGGAGGCAGCACCAGTGGAAGAGTGGTACTTGCTTTGAACTGGCAGGTGACAGGAGCAAAAGCATTTGGCAAGAAAGACCTTTCTGGTGGTCTGGTGTGTGTGTGTGTGCTAATACTGTTTTCAGTTTCTTAACAAAGCACATAGACAGAGTAAGATGTAAGGCCACCATACCATGCTCCTTCCTGACAGGGAGCTGGGATGATGCCTGGCCTAAGGGCATTAGACAGAGTACACTGCCACTAGTACCCAAGGCAGTCCAGTCCTTACAGGTGCAGAGAAGGTGTGAAAATTCAGTTTAGCTGGTGGAGAATGTGTATGTGTGTGTCCTCAAACCGCCTAATAAATATGTTCGTCCAATTAAGAGGAAAAATGATTCATTAACAAAACAGCTACTAAAAAATTAGGACAATCACTGCTACTTCCTCAGCTTTTCACTTCATTGCTGCTTATGCTAGTAAAAACAACAAACTAAATGGAGACCTTATGGGCACCAGGGACCAATTAATGCCACGTGACTTCCTCCCAGGCTTCCATGAAAATAACTGTATTATAATGGTCTGTGATATTAATATCGGCTTTGGGAAAGTTAGGCAGCAGTTCCATAGGGAAGGATGTAGCATGAGCAAGCACTCTGGAATGTGCAGCATTTGACAGAAAAGAAGTGGTGTCTCTCTATAAGTTGCATCTCTTCTTGCTATTGAAACAGAAAAGTCAGCTAGAAAAATACAGTAGCCTGGGGGAATCTGAACAGTTTTATTTTCTGTAATGGGGTACCTGTTGGAATAAACTTCAGAGCCTCCCTGCTCTTAGTACATTCATCAATCTATAGATTAAGTCCAAGGATTAAATTCTGAGGTGAGAACAGGATCCTAAATTTACACAGCCTTGAAGTTCACTTTTCAGGTTTTGCTTCCTCACATGGATTAAATAATTTTGAGGACTTGCTTTTAATCTCATGGCTATGTGGAAACCCACCAGATTTTTGCAGTAGAGTAAATGGCTCACAGCTGTAAACAAGCAGTACCTCAGCAGATAAAACTACTAAGCTATATGAGAACTGCTTTACAAGAAGAACTTATTTTGCTTCTTAGGCTGGCTTGGTTTGTTTGAAACAGTTCTGCTATTTCAAACTGCACCTTGTACTGCAACACGCAAGAGATGGAATTTACTGCTCTTCTTATACTGGTAATGTAGAAAATCCCTAATGCCAGTGGAGTCACTCTGAGGTAAATATAGTAATCTCCCATCCCAGACTGTCCCTCGGACCCCACACTTCTTCCCCTATTTAGACCCTGACATATTTACTAGGCACCGTGACTGTGTGCTATGGGCCACAACTTTCTCATGCTGGACTTTTCTTGAAGTAGAGAGACACACACAGACCACCCTATGCCCACAGTCAAGGCTGGGCAGTTAAAAGGCAAAGGCACCCACCAGCAAACCAGGAAAGCATCATGTAGCAGTGAGATCAAAGGTCTGGCAGGGAAAGCAGCAGCCACAGCAGCCTGGGTGAGTGCAGCCGTCCAGCCCTCATCTACCCTGCTGAGACACGTACCTGATCACAAAGGACATGCAAAATAGTTTCATGTCAAGGCACCAAGTGGAAAGAGTACAAAGAAAGCAAGCAGGAGGAGAGAGCCGTTTAATGCTTTAACAATTACTTCAACCTCAATTTCTGCATCCCCACAGCAGGAATATTAACTTCAAAGATGCATTTTAGTAAGCAAGAGCAGACATGGTGAAGGCAGTCCAATAACTGAGCATGAAGTGGGTTAACCAAAAAAGTGGATCTAAATAGCATCACATTTGGAGGAGTGATTTGGGTTAGAGGTTCAGCTCAGCTGAGCATTGGAAAGTTCAGATACTGGTTAAACTTCGGATAAACTTTTGACCCCTTTTTCTTGTAGAAATCAGACTGGAATCACACAAACACAGACTCTCTCATGAACTTTCCAATACTGCTTGTTTTTGACTGAGCCAGAACAGAACAGAAGAACAGATTTCCTCATGATACTCCTGTATTTTTGCTTCCAAACTCGCCCAATTTTTTTTCCTTTTCTAAACCTGAAAAGTTTTTCATTCTATTCCATATAAGGTTTGGATGTTAGCGGAGGGCAGGTCCAGCTCTATCCTGACTGATTTTCTCATCTCTGGGGATAACTGTCATCTTTGCTGGCCTTTTTCCCATCCAGTGTTAAATATTTTCATTAATGACTGCAGAGTTAGTCCAAGACAGAGATTTTAGTTTCCAAACATCGACTGTTGCTCTCCTCCCTACCAGAAATGCATGGCTCTGGTGGCCCTTACCCTGGGCAGCTCTGCACCAGCTGACACACTATTTTTTTTTTTAAATCTCTCTCCCCTAATCTTCCTCATTTGGAGACTGCTAGCCAGCTTTGCTCACTCTTTATGTCTTCTACTCCTTTCTCTGGGCCCCTGAGTCCTCTTTCCTCATGACTCATGAACAGAAGCTCCCACTAGTTATATGTGCTTTCCCCCACCATTGCTAGCTAAAAAGGGGAAGAGGGAAATATCTTCTGAAAATATCAGCACTTTCTTCAAACCCACTCAGATCATCTGTTTGCTGATTCCTATCCTGCAGCCTGTGACCTCAGCAGTGCAGGAGTTTTAGTTCTGTTTTCTTCATCAGACTGATTACATTGTCAGCACTTAAAATAAACAGGAATTAATAACAGTAAAATTAATCAACGCTTGGAAGTGTAACCCCTCTTAGAATTGATGGAATCAACTGGTAGGTGATAATTAGAACCAGCCAGAAGCTTTTTCTCAAAACTTACAGGTAAACTTCCTCCATGTTAGAAACCACACATTAAAATACCCTCCCACAGCATGCAACTTGCCTTGTTCTTTTTTATATCCTCACAGTTTGGCAGGTCCTGTATTGGCCACAAAAACAAAATAAGAATATCCAACCCTCACCAAATATTGCTTTCACATATTTCTGGCTCATCCAAATTTAGAAAGCCCCAGAAACACAACTGCGCCTGAACATCGGAAATTCTCAAACCTGTTTTTAAAGTCCAAGAGATGGAGGAAACATATCTGAGCTCTTGGATTCTTTTTCCACATGGATGTTTCTGTGGTTTCTCTGCCAGCAAGTGCTGCAGTGACAGGGTCTGGGTGCTGACATGTGTATCCACCTGGGTGGGGAATTCAGCGTCAGTGCTCAGCTGGGAGAACCAAGCCCAGCACTATGCTGTGCATCCATCCTTGCAGCCAGAGGCCAAGTTCATCTGTATTGTAGTGATATTAAAGTTATTTAATGATTTCCATTGCATCCAAGCTGTGCTTGCCTTCAGAGTAACCCAAGTTGTTCAACTGCACAGAGGACCAGATTTAACTAAGGGGATTCCCTCAATGGAGGTGTGGGGTAAAAACTAGAAATGGCTTTGATTTTGTGGTTCCTGATAATTTTCCTTCCCTTCTTCCTCTCTTTAGATAACAAAGGGTAAGGCTTTGTGATGCTGCTGTTGACTGAAATGAGGACCATGTTCAAGTCCTACATGCAGGAGCAAGATGTGAGCACCCCAGCTCAGGAAACAAGTGTAGCAACTTTGCAGTTGTGCAGGGAACCAACATTTTCAGAATGACTGGGTGTTGTGGCTTTGATGATTTCTTCAGACACTGTAAGTAGACTGACAAATTGACTTTCAAGTGAAAGGTCATTGAAAAGAATTGCGGATAAAAGCATCTGGATTTACAATTGAAAAGCTACAGAAGTTCAGTTTACAACTCTACTGGGTTCTGTGCGTAGGAGTTTCTATCATATAATTTGGCAGCTTCTTCTGCCTCCTGATTGGGGTTGTAGAAAATAAAAATTCCTTGTGGTTTCTTTATTTTTTTTCCTTTTTAAACACAGTGGAGAGTTGTGGTGTTTTGGCAAGTCTGATACAAAGAAATATTGTACTGGCATTGTCTCATTGTAGGTGACCTCAGGCCTGAACTATACAAGGGAAAAAAAAATTGGTCTCTGTTGAATAGAGCGCACATGTGCTTGAATCAGATTATAGAGAGAGTGTGAAAAGCAGAGCACACACACACAGTACATGTAATACTGATGTTGTAGACTTAAATGTAATGCCCAATTCTCATCTCATCCCACTGATGCAAATCAGGAGCAGTCATGTGGTCTTAAGGCTCACTCTGTTCTGGTGTATGAGGTTCCTTCTGGTATTCCTCTCTCTAAACCTAGCTACCTGTAGTAAAAGGGCATTTGCAAGACAATTAGGTGGCTGAGATTATTTAATCCTTCTAAATGCTCACAAGACATGACTCCGGTGTGTGGTTGCCTTTCAGAGTGTTTGTGACGAGATGGTTATGAATCACTTTTTTTTTTTTTTTAACTTCTCCCTGTTTCAGGAACCAGGATGGGAACTTAAATCCTCGATAAGCTTTCCAATAAAGGCAAGCACTACATGCAGGAAGGCTCCATCTCTCTGTGTCTCCCTGGCACTCCCTCCTCCCTTCCCCTTCTTTGTGGGACATAACATTAAACTAAACAGAAATTTGTGCCTATCAATATCGACTTGACTGATTTCCCTTTTCCTGACTTCTCTAATCCTGTGGTAGATTTTCTGTGACATTTGCTTCCGGTAGCAGATTCATATGAATGTTCACTCTAGAAACAGAACATTTCCAAACGTCTTTTAAAAAGCAAAACAATGTGGTCAGAGGAAATAATGGGGGATGTTTTTCTGCACAATTTAATATCAGCAGCTGCTGGTGTTTTCTTTCTACTAGAAAAAGTAGTTTTGCTCCATTATGTATGGGTTTCCTTGTACAAGAGAACTTAAAGAGCTATTAAGCAAAACAGTGCACCAAACCTCCTTATACTGCCTTCTTTGCAGGAATTAGTTACCCAGTATGTCCCAGAGATAAGATGGCATACACAGAGGCCTCAAAGCTCAGGCTGCAATCATTAGCAGAAGCCTGATGACTTTCAGGCTGGTACCTAGTGTGGAGCTGAGACAACTGCACTCATTTCCTTCTCTCCATAAAAGAATTTCTTTGTCCTCAAGGAAAACACAAGGAACTGCTCTGATTTTGCTTCCAAATGCTTCTCTTGGTCTTTATGTGATGGGAACTAGTTACTGGGGCAGAAGTCCTGTTGCTGGATAAGACTTGTCCTTGTCACATTGGAAGTCTCAGCCAAAGATGGAGTGAGTAGAACTGCGTTCTCTAAGTGCCTCCACTGATGGCAGAGGAAATATGGGCAAGGAGCTCTACTACCACTAGAACTAGGGTGGAAGCAGTCTGCCTGTTTTTCCTCTGAAAAATGGGTGCAATGACCCTCCTCTCTCCTGTTGTCTCTCCCCTTCATGCATCTACATTGCACAATGTGTGTTACATCTGTACTAGACCAAGACTAAGTGAGAGTGAAGAACTGATGACAAATTTTGAAATGTCAGTAAAGAACTAAGCACAATTCTTTTCTTGGTTTATGTTTGGTTTGCTTGGGTTTTTTGTTGTGCTTTTTTTGGTTTGTTTGTTTTTGGTTTGGGGGTTTTGTTTGTTTTGTTTTGTTTTGTTTTTTGGGGGGGTTATGTTTTGTTAGTGAAAAGTGTAATTATGCCCAGAAGGGGAACACTCCCTATTTCAGGGAGCTCAAGCTCTGTTGTGCAGGACCTACACTGATAACGGTTGCAGGGAGAGCACTGAAATGGGAATTGTTCACATGGGCCTGGATCCTACGTAAAGGAGGTGTCACAGGGTTGATTGTATTTGAGCTGAAATCCACATGTGGCTGCTTTTGCCTACTTTTACAGTAGTCACCATGTTGCACTCATGGCCAGGACGAAGGAGACTTTTGGCTAGTTGCATACTGGCACATTGGGAAACACACTTTGCTCCCCTGTGGAAGAGATCCACATGCAGGGACAAAGTTTCCACTACGTGTCTAGTGGATGATGGAGAATACAGCCCTCAAAGAGAATTTGGTGGTCACAGATGGACCACAGCTTTTCTCCACATCCTTCTCTCTGCCACACTGTTGTACACAAACTCCAGGCTGAGCCCAGTGTTCTAAGGACAGCTAAATATTACCTTTCTGCTCTAAACCAGCATTGCTGGGAGAAGATGCTGTTGGTCACAGGGCGTGTAAACCATCCTGCAATCCTTGCCAACCATATAATGTTGTGTACACTGGCAGGGACAAATGATCTCCAGCACTTAGCGCTGCAGTTGGTTCCTCTAGGCATGAAGTTGCAAAGGTCTCAGCTATTCCACAGAGTAGTGGGAACATTAAACCCATGTACTGGTCTGTGAGGCTGATGAAGGAAAGCTGACAATGAAATACTGCTATTTTTAGTCCATGTCTCTGCTCTGCAGATTTAACCTTAAATCTGTGTTGTTATACAGTGATATACCATAAGGCTGTGTCCATGTTTTCACTGAGATCCCCAAATATAAATAAAAATTTCAATGATTTCAGAAAAAAAAATTCTGTGGGTTTGGAAATTGCCCCTTGATATGAAAGTAGCCCCTGGCAGTTTGCAACAGATTTTGGTTGCAGTGGATCTGTGCTGCAAAAGGGATCTGTGCAGGAGAGGTATATATGCTAGCACAGAGGCCGAGGGTATGTCTCCTCTTCCAGCTGCTCTCTCTTTCCTGCTGAATGCACACTCAACCTCCTACTCCTTCCTAGGGATGGAGAGTCCTGGGAAACACATATCCCACTCGCAGGATGAGGGCCATTGAGTGAGCTGGGAAAGCACAAGAGTCTTGATTGTTCGACTGACTTGCAAACTTAACACTTTTACCATGCAAAAATAGACTATCACCTACGTGTACAATTGGTTAGATTTCTATTTTTGTTCGGTTTCTCTCCCTCCTCCTTTTACTAGTTTTCCTTCAACTCTGCTTTCCAGTGTCACTGAGTTATTATTATCCAGATCCAAACTCACAGTTTCACTGAAGTAGAACGTGTATTAAAAAACCAGATCTACCAGAAAACATCTGCAACTTGCAAGTCTATTGTATTACTATTATATGAGCAAGCCATTGTAAATTCTTTTAAGTCTGTAACTTATTTCACGTTAACACACTGTGTGTTTTACAACACCATTTCAAAGTTTATGGCCTTTTTTCTTTAGCCGCTTGTTCCAATTGCATCTTATATTTCATCAAATATGGTAAAGAAACCATGAGAATAAATTGATGCTCCATATGAACCCCCCTATAAATGGATGTTGCCAAATTGCTGTAAAATGGTTTTCCCTTTTAGCCCTCCTGAATTGTTAGTAGGTTTCTGAGGCCAAATTCTACAGGGAAACGTTATGACCATTTAAGGCATCCAAACTTTATGCTTCAGTACAAAAGGCCTGAGGGCGAGGATTTAAAATGGATGAAGTGGAGAAATTTGCACTTCCTTAAGAAAACACGGAGCATTTCCTTCCGCGTGTCAGAAATGAAACCAGAAAATACAAACTAATTTGTCAGGAAATTTTCCTTCTATAATTCCCTCTTCAGCCCTTCCTCTCCCACCCTTCCCTGCTCCCACTGCAGCCCTGCAAGCCTTATTTTCTCCTCCTTGCTGTCAGCTTTATGGCTGTGAGTCCCAGCTCCAGGAACGGTGATGGACGATGCTCTGCTCTTCACCTCGTGCACAAGAGCTTTGCTGTAATGTCTCCTCATGTTCACAGCTTGCTCCTGCCACCCTCTTCCCTGCTCACCTCCCCACACGGGGTTTATGCCTGCAGACAATCCTTCAGGAGATAAGTACTGTTCAGGGACATCAGCTCAGCCACAAATGACGGTTCGTCATTTGGCTATAATTGGACGCTGGTGTAAAATGAAAAAAACACTTGTCATATTTATGAGTTACTGTGAGTTAATAATACACTGGGATCCATTAGTTAAAGCACATTTGCTCCAAACATGTGGCTTCAGCTTTTTGTTTTTCATTCAAGCAATATTTTTTCAGATGAAATGCAGTTGCCATTTTTCTCCCAGGCACTCAGTGAGCCTCAGGGAGCTACAGCATCAATTATTTTTCTCCTCATATGTGGAACAAAAAGAAGGAAAAAAAAAAGTAGTGTCCTAGCCAGAGAAGTTGGAATTATTATCCAAAATAATAATAAAAGAATATCAAAACATTCAGAAATCAAAAGCTGCAGCCAGCTGAACAAATGTAGTCAAAATTGAAAACATAAAGTCTGCAGAAGATTGTCTTGCAAATAAAATGGGCTATGCTCTCTCTGTATTTTTAGCAATCTCCTGTCCTGCCTTAGCCAAATCTTTTTCTGTTAAAGTCTGTCTACTTGAGTCAATTTTCTTTGACTCTTATTTTGAATGATAAATTCATTACTGCCTTGCAGGTGGATTTGCCTGAATTTAAAAACTCCAGAAAGGACTAAAATGATGAGCAAAAGTAGAGCATGAACAGAAACTTGTTTTCATACTCTTGCTTCGGAAATGGTGCTGCATTTACTTGTAATAAAAATCAAGATGTTCATCTTTCTTCCTCTTCCCCTCTGCAATATTTTTTCAGTGCTGAAGATGTCAAGAGCAGAATTTACCCTTCCCTTGATGCCATCTCTTTTTTCCCCTTCTGTTTCATCACAGCTGCATGGACTCCAGCCAACTCAAACTGTATCTTCGCACTTCACTGCTTAGGACTTCCCTGCACGTTCAATTTAACAAGACTTTTAAATGTAGATAACCGACCAGGCAGACCGAAACTTCAAACTGGTAACTGCACACACAAGGACGCCAACACTTCATACCTCACTACCTTATCCTTACATAGGCTGATTTCTCTAAAATCAGGAAGAGGAAGCACAGGAAACTTTCTGAAGCCCCACTTGCTCTCATTACCTGTGGCTTAATTAGCAACACCTGGCTTGGAGGGAGCTCCACCTGCTCTTTGGTTCAGGATGTATTTTGCCCACCATACCTAGGAAACATTTATGGAACATCTTACATATTGCTGCTGCTTTATTAGGAATAAGCTTTCCTTTCATTTATAAGCTTGAATTAAGCAAACAGCTCCTCTACTCCTGACTCAGCCTCCAAAGCTGCACTTTATATATGTCAAACAACATATATAAATTTATAAGGTGAACAATGGTTGTATTTAAGTACTGATTTAGTAATCATGAACTTCGCTGGCAGTATACTTTGGAAACTAAATCCATAAATTTTATTAGTATTAAATGTTTCTAATGGGAGTTGACAAATACTTGAACTGAGTTGCTTTTTCTCCACATTTGGCAAAAGGAAAGGGACAAAAATTCTTATTACACAACGAGAAATACGTTAATACTAAAACCCATTCATCTCAATTTTCTACAAATATAATTTAAGACCTTTTACAACCATTGGTGAAATTACAATGTGCTGTGGGGAAGTTGCAAAAATTTTATGAGAGTAATAAAATTGTCATTGTAATACCATTATAGGGTGCAGGGACAATATAGATATTTGAATTACCTATTGTCCTTATGCCAGGCTGAAAAAAGCTACATGCAGGAATTATAGCATGTAATGGAGACAACTGTTGATACAAACCAGAGAAAGGAAATCCAGGTCCACCTTAGCTGGCCTAAGACAAATGCTCATTAGAAACATGGATCCAGAATACCCTTCCCACTTGTGTCGACAACAGTGAAATTTAAACGGGTGGACTGTTTTATATTTGTGTCAATGGTAACACAGAGACTAAGTAATTAAGCAGAGATTATGCATAATAAAACAGTTGCACCCAAACCCCTGATTTTTTTAAATTCTGTCACATACTTCCTAGGGTTTGCACTCAAGCCTGACGGAAGGTAATCATGGTGGTAACCCTTGTTCATAGCCAAAACCTTCTCAGGTAGCTCATGGCAAACCCATGAGAATCCTACCTGGAATTAAAATGGTGCTAATTTTCTAGAAGTTAAAATTCCTTTTGCTGAAGAATAGTATTGCTGGGCTATATCCAAGGCAAGAGCACTACTTTCTCCCTGCCTGTCCAAAGGACGAACAAAAGAAAAAAAGGGGAAGGGAAAACAAGAGAGGCAATTGCAGCCTTGTATGTTAGCAACTTTTCACTGTCTATGTTCAGGAGAGTAATAAAAGAATTGAAATAGTTCAAGCATCTGACCTTGGCTGAGGGACTTGTAATTATACACTACAGACTCCACTCCCTTGGAACAACTGTCTTTGATTCCTATCTCTTCTTTTATTACAGCTGAAACACAAAACTCCTGATGAAACCATTACATTTCCATGTGAAATTCACAACTATAAGGGGAAACCTCTGTGAAGTTGCCAGACTTTTGAAGGGGGGTAGAAACATATGGGCAAAGGTTGTAAAGTTCCCTTCCCAGTTTCAAAGGTCCAACCACTTGGGGCAGCCTGCTCTGGAGTTTGAGATTTATTCTCCTCCTTTTAGTAAACACTTTGGAATGGGAGTAAGAAAGTTAATTTTATTTCCTGTTTACTAAGAGTCACCATTTTGTGAAGTTCAGCTGATCGCTCTCCTTAAAGTCACTGACTGTTTCATCCTCACCAGGATTATGAGAAGTGTGGCAAAATCACCCAGCAGATGTTTCCAAACACTCAGAGACTCAAGGAGACCTACTATGCTTTTAATATTCCTAAAGTTTTTGGCCTAACTTCAGACAACCCACTCCCACAGGTGAGAAAGGCTCACAAGCCCTGTTAGGATCCTCAAAGTGACAAATGGAACTGGTTCTGTTTGCCCAAGTCTTCCCCAGAGGAGATGGGGAGGGAGGTCAAAAAAAGAGGCAGAGATATCAGTGGGGGCTTAGCCCCTCTTGCTGAGCAGGAATCCACATTCAGGCATGAGAAGCGTGCATAGCAAGCATAAGTCCTGCAAAGAGGGTTCTGGTCAATGACTGTCATTTTGGGTCCTCCTGGAGGGAGTACCCTGAGGACTTCTCTGGTGGCTTCTGAAAAAGTAAGCTGAGCTAGTGCCGCTCCTCCCCTGTGCTCCACCTGGAGGTTGCAGTGCCAGGATTAGTGCTAACCAGGGAAAGCTGCCACTTCCACTGGCCACAGACAAAACATCTAAGGGAGTGCCCCATGCCCATAGATACACCCAATATTTTGTGGAAAGCAAATTCAGAGCACACCTTCTCGTTCTCAGACGGCCTAAGCCTGCCCCTTCAGCTAGGGAAGCTGTTCAGCAGCCCAAGCTCCCGTCACGCTTATTCCCATGTTTCACACGTTGCCAAGAGGCAAGAAGGTATTTCCCTACACTGCAACCTTTTATTTTCTGTTCTTTTTAGTCTGGCTAATATGTCTTCTTGGTAACCACAGTATAATAAATTTCATAGAGCATGACCAGCATACTTAGTTCATATTATTCATTTGCAGTCATTTATTTCTTCCAGCTCCTCTTCCCCTCCCGGTCCCCTCTCCCCAGCGCTCACTCTGTGGAATGATAATAATACACACAGAGTGCCGGCTGGCTGAGGAGGACTTAAAAACAACAAGTAAGAGGATCTTTCTGTGCTCACACCTGTTTTAAGATTTGTTATCCTTAAAAAGGAAAGCTGTAGGGATTCACTCTCTTTCTTCCTTGTAGACCCCAGTGGAATATACCATTAAACCACAGGGAGGAGAGAAAGCCTTCAGTGCACTTAAATATACTTATGTCAAATCCATCTCATTCTTCCTGCCTTCTTTCCTCAATCTAGCCACCGTTCCCAGGGGCTGGAGAACATTACAACCCATTCACTTTATATGAATGGGCACAGACAGACTTTTTCACCATTTCGATATGTCTACATTTGCAGGCATATCCTGTAGACCAACTGAAACAGCCTTAATTTCAATTTACTGTCTCCCCGAGGAACATGCCATTCTCCTGAAAGTGGAAAAAACCCTCAATGGCTATTCCCTGCCCCCTTTCCCTCCACCTCAAGTCAAGATCTGAATTGGAGGGAAAATTTCTCCAAGATTAATGGACTGCAGTTCTGATGCTTATAACAGGGCACATGATCTTTATTAAACAAGTAATGAACAACTTTCACCAAAGTACTTTATTTGGAAGGTGCTCAGTGTTACTGTACACAACTCATCTAAATCCTTTTCCAAGTCCCTGAAGGATGGTGTTATTAAGAAAAAGAAAATATTCCAGTGGTCATTTAACTCTGCCTCGTTTTTCAGCAGTGCTATCAGTAATGACAAAAACAACACTAATAAAAAAGTAACCAAGATCTTGGCTTGCTAACTTCAGATGCATGCTGGGGTCAACTCAGAAAAGCATAAATGGGAGATGCTCCCTCCTTCCCAAGGCAAGTATTAGAGGTTAGCTATTATTGCAACAAGTTAGAAACAAAAAATAACAAATAAATATTCAGTAAATAGTGGGAGTATGGAAAATAATCATTACCACTTGCCAGGCTTTTGTAATCACAGCTCTGATTTAGAGAAAACCATCATGCAGAAATCTAGATTCAGGAGAGTGATATGTGTTTCTTTGCAGAAACACTGACATTTAGACTGTGCTGGTACCTAGTATTGCAGGATTTCACTGAGCTTTTGGTAATTGTCTGGAAAAACTCCCATCATAGAAGTCTATGTGTAGTATTGCAGTGGTGCACAGCTCTGCGAGGTTATAATTAACCATTTATCATCTAATAACCACAGTACAAACCTAGCTATATCTTCCAGTGCTGTAAATATCATGATATTCCAACAGGCTCCTTAGGAAAGTATCAGACACTGGAGCGTATGGTCAAACAGTGATTAATGTTATTACGCTGAAACAATTTTAGCTTTCATGATGTATTGCTGAATTCTTAATGTTTTCTGTGTGGTTTCTTTAGGGAGGATGATAGTTCATAGACTGATGGGCCTGGTCCTAGTTATCCAAGTGGCCCAAAGCTGTAAATTTGTTCACAGAAGTACTGCATTTAAGGCAGACCTTTCTGTTGTGCTCGCATTTGAGATGTCCAGTTATGAGCAGGCATAGATGGGCATAAAGGGGAGGATCCTCTGGTCAAGAGAAGCCAGGGTGATTTGGAACGGTCATCTCAGCATCCCACAGATGAGCAAATTATGATGACAGTGCCCACCTCTGTTTTGGAAGTGGAAGCTCTTCCTTTTTCTGTTGTAGGTAAGCATTTTATTTATTTTAGCTACACTGCAATTAAAAATAGCAGCAAACCAAGAAGTGGTTAGAGTGAAGGCACAGAAGAATTGGCCTCAGCGGAGAAATGAGTTTTGCTTCCCACAGTTACAAACAGCCTCTGCTTAGTAAATTGGATGTCTTTTCAGATTGCAAATGACTCCAGAAAAAAAATAGAAGTTCCAACTGCAACAGGAAGGCCAGAGTTAAGTCTGCTGTACGTGACCATGACTAAGTAAGGAAGACGGCAGTCTCAGACAGCATTTTCTCCACTGCAAATGCCCATCTTTTGATCTGCTTTTTGGATTGTCCCATTATCATTTAATGGGAATGGTAAATGTTTCCAGGGAGTATCCAGAAAAATTCTTAGACATAGACAGATTCAGGATATGGCACTAGGCCATCTCTTAACCAAATTAATAAATACTTTACAGCAAGCCATGAAAAGTCTTTGGAGCCATTATTCTAAAGGTTTGTTCTGGTCATTGCTTCTGTGTTAGCATTACTCCATAGTTCCCTTGCAATCACAGATGCTTGCATAAAAGAAACATTATGCTGAGACTAATGCTTTTCATACTTAGGAAATCTTTTTCTTATTAGTAGCAAGCAATGAGGAGAATACCCCTCTCCCATTTTCTCCTGACTGTAAAAGTGTGTTAGATCATGCTTTTTTGAAGAGAAATGCAGTTACAGAAGGGTTAGAAAGTGACTTAAAGTCTGTCAGAGACAACTATCAATGATGCATTTCCTCAGTTTGGGTTTGCTGTGGGCTGGAGGTGTTGGGGGTTGCACCTGAGAACTGCACAAGGAATTCCGTCTGATCTCACAGCTATGTTTAGTGACCTGGGTTGGAGCTGGCCATTGCAGACTTCTGCCAGTTGAGCAAGACAATGTCAGGCTCCTGCAGAGGTGTGTACCACACATGTGACTTTTCAGCTGAGTGTAAAACATCTGATATTATTAATCATTGCAGGTGTTAAAATAATTTACTTGATTCTTAACTGAGAGAAGACTGTTTTTCAAACACCTGGGACAAAACATGTCAAACCTTAATTAGGATGCAGCCAAAGAAGGTGCAGATGAGTCTGGAGTAATTACTAGGCAGCGGCTGACAGGCAAGTTCCTGTATTTTCAGACAGAACAGGTGATTTTGAAACCTGACCTCCCAGCAGCTGCCAGCTGGGCAGCACATTTGCTCCACAGAGGCTGACCAGGATGGCCTTTCCTTTGCTAACAGCTCTCTGCTGCACATCAACAACTTGCCACTGAGTGGGCTAGTGGAGCTGTTGGCTTTCATACCCAGAGGGTGGCAAACGGCAGGACCCAACCACAGAGACATCACTTCAAGTGAAATGGTGGACCAGGGCTGCACTGAAGCAACCTCTGTGCTGCTGTACCCACACCCTTCCTCAAAATAAGCCTGTAGGATAAGAAAGAACGATAAGGAATTGGGCAACCTGTCCATCTTTGCATCCACAGGTAGAGCACCTACCTTGTTCCAAGGGATCCCCCTTTCCCATGTGTTGCAAGGAGCTGGCATCCCTGCACAACACGGCCTGCATGCTCAGAGAAGGGAAGATGGGGTTATGGCCTAGCTTTTGAGACAGGCTTTCTCTATAACTGGGAATGAATTTTGTCCGCTCTATGATCTCCTGCTTCATGCCAGCATGTGAGGATAGACAAAATATGAGACTTGTAGGGAGAAACCATATGATTCATGAAGTAAACTTGAAAAAACAGGCAAGCTTGTCTGTTAAACATTGCAGCTAGAAACAGGGTAGAGGACTGGGGATAACATTCACTCTAACACCCTAACCCAGCATTTTCAGATGGCTCTGTTAAGAGCTCGGATAGTTTTTTTCCATATTATCCCCATTTCACATTCAGAAAAATGAAGCCCAGGGTAAGGGATGAACTTGCTGGAGTTCACCTGGCAAAGCACAGGGTATAGAATACATTTTGTATACTGCCTTGTCTCTACAGCCAAGGCAAACATATTCATGTACATTTAAAGAGAAAGGATCCTGTGAGCTGAGCTGGAGCTACAGACTTTTCTTAAACACACACTCAAAGAAGAAATCATTTTCAGAGAGGAAACTGTGCACCTGGAAAACATACTGAGCTTTAATGGATATTAATGTCTTGCAAAAACAAAACAAAGCCTGGAACTTCATAATTTGCTAAAAATAAAGGACATTTTGTTTTTAGTGTTAAATGAGAATGAAATTATCCAGCACATGTTAGATACTCTTGAGCTGAAGTGCTTTGAATCTGATGCACAGACAATAAATTACGTAAGGCAACATGGTGCAGTGGATGTAGGGGGTGAGGAGACGGGGGGGGTAAAGGTGAGCACGCAAAGTGTGCTGTGCCAGAACATCACTGACACAGGCTCCTGAATGAAAGCTGAACCACCCGGGTATCAAAAGGCAGATGGAAAAAACGGGAACGCAGTTCCATCTGTGGATACTGTTTCTTTTCATGGTTCTCACCGCCTGACCTCTTTTTCCCATCAGTTCCTCGGTGACAGGATCAAGGTGAATTGCTCTGTATGGGTGAGTCTCGACAGAGCAAACACAGCTGCTGGCGGGAAGTGCTGCTTTGAGAAACAACATGGAGAAACCAGGAGGCGAAGGCATTTATAAGCCAGCCCTATTAAAGGTACTTCTCCTTTTCACTCTCCAAGGCTTAATTCCTGTCCCACTGCAGTCAATGATAATTTCCCTCTTGACTTCAGTAGGAGGATTGAGCTTCTGGAGGGCAATGGCTCCTGACCCGGCTTCTCCTCCTGTTATGTTAGGCACTAAGCCTGAACAGCTTCTCTTCTGCAGACCTAAATGCAGCTGACTTGTATTCCCTTCAGAACAATCTTCCCACCCCTTATTTGTCTTCCTCATCAGAGGGCTCAGACAAAGAAGCTTGCATTATGCTGTGGCACTGTGGAGCTGAAAGGAATCTGCTCTACCCAAAGAATGGGTTTGGGGCAGAGGTTCAGACTAAATCTGTGGTGGAGGTGGAAGACCCTTCTAGGAAAACATTACTTTGCCTTTTATGAGAGTATGGATACACTTCTTCTTTATATGTAGCCAGCTAGAGTGTATTTTAGTTTTTTCCAAGTCTCCCATATTTGTTCTAGCAGTTGAGTTATACGCATATTTTACTATGCACATAATACATAGCTTGGCCAGCAAAAGATAGGAAGGGTAAATGATGGTATGTTTACCTTAGCTCATGGGGATGTCTCAGTGGTTTAACCTTCAAGTGTGGTGTGCCTAACTTTTCTCTAACCACAGGTCCAAGTCCCAGCTGGGCTGACTCAGCCTTTATCTTCCTCAAGATAAAGTCAGTCCCATTCACTTCACAGTGGGTGGGTGTTTCAGATGAAGCTTTAAAAATGAGAGTTTTGTCTGGTCTGGGTGGACCTTAATGATCCCTTAGCACTTTTCATGAGAAAAACATTGGTTGTGGGCCAGAATTCCTGTTCTTCGCTGCAACAGCACACTGGGAGCCTGAAGAACTGGCTCTATGATGCTTAGAGTGCAAAAGCACCGATGCTGTGGTGTTGAAGCAAATACAGTGAGGTTGTAAGCCAAGCTTACTGTACCCCATGGACTAACTGGGTATGCCCTAAAGAAGCTCGATTTGAGGTCTCCAGCTGGCTAGAAGGTCTTGTACAGTAAGTAACATTAAGTAACAAGTGCTTTTCCCTACTGGGGAGATTTAATCCTACTGTAGAACAGGAAACAAGAGCATTCAAATAATTGCATAAGAAGAAGAAGACCAGGTGTAGTAAATCAGTGAGTAAGGCATTTGCACAAGGATGTAAGAGGTTGACTTGTCAGAGCACCCTTTGAGTAAATGGGAAATATAAGGGTGTTTGTTGCTCTAGTGTGGCTCTGGATAAAAATTCCATCATGTTCTGAAGAAACCTTTTCAATTACACCTCTGCCAATGTCAGTGTATTCTTGCAAAATTCTTCTTTAGGCAATTCATCATTTTCCAAAAAAAAAAAGAGCAGAACAAAAAAATCCCAGAGAGGTATTAGCTCTACCTTTCTGACTGTATGACCACAGAAATGTCATAATTAGCACAGCATTGGGTTTCTTCTATCAGCTGCAAAGGTAGCAGTCTTTACCCATATGCCACAGGCTCAGGGGAGCAGGTTAAACAAAATAAAATAACTCTATGCAATTTTGTCAGAGCTCAAACAATTTCTGAAGCTAGTTAAAAAGAAAACAGGTTTTCAATTGCATTTCCTCTCAGTACATCCTTCAAGGCTTTAATGCCTTTGTCCTTCCAGGGCTAGAGGTACCACGATAGTACAAGAGAGACTGATGTCTTTGTATTTCTGGCCAAAGCGGAAGGAATGGAAAGATCATGAAAGATGACCAGTTTGCCTGAGATCTCTATCCATTTTGCAGGCACAGGTGGTTTGATTTAACATCTGAAATTTTGGATCCTGAAAGCAGACCAAAAGAAACTTTCAACCCCTAGGGAGGAGCCCATAATTAGTGCAAAGAATGGACAGTTCTGGCAGGTCATACAGGCCTTACAGAGCTGTATTTCCAGAAGAAGGCATTTGTTAATGTAGTCAGCACACTCTTGATAAGGCAAGCACATCTCAAGCATTTAGGCTTAAATAAACATGCTGATTAATGTGCTCGACGTGGAACATAACTTTCCACTACACTGAATATCTCGAAGTGTTTTCAATTCTAGCAGGCAGATCTGTGCAAAATGTTATAAAATAAGATACCATGAAAATGTTGGAGATGGTTTTGAAGCACCTTAATAAAAGCTTAAAATTAATACTGTGATCCAGTCAACATCAGGGAATTTTCTCCGTGGCTTCTTCACTATGTGGCCTAATATATGTGTGACTCACATAAGATTTCTTTCAGCTCCCCCTGGTATGGTGAGGGGATTGTAGAGTATTACTTAAACCTGAAGTGATTTGAGAATGTTCACAAAAGTGCTACAGAAGCGCTAACTAGTATTATCAGCTGTGAATAGATATGCTTATTATCAGCAGACACTCTTCAACAGTCCTACTCTAGTATGCATTCACAGCCAAAAATGATCTCATTTTATACTGCAGCAGCCAAAGAAATAGTTTGGGTTGCTTAATATTAAAATGCATTAGGGGTTAGAAAGTAACTACCTAACTTTTTTTTTTTTTTTAATTTAGAAGGAACATGGCTCAGTACATGGTTGAGTAAATTTATAGACATACAGTATTATTAGGTTCTGCTGTCCAAGTCTATTTTATACTATGAAGAGCTTAGCAATATAAATATTTTAATTTAGAAAATGCCTCTAAGATAAAAAGAGAGAATTAAACCAGTAAACTTTTTCATACTTTAACTTCAGGGTCCAATTCAGACATTCATGTGTTCACCTGCACCATGAGAGCTGGCAGAAATCTGGTATAACTTTCCAATGACTGCAATTATCTCACCCATATCTGGTATAACAACTCTAAGACAAACATATTCCAGACAGAATTGCAAATACAGGGATATGTATGTACACATAAAAAAGTATAGGGCTTGGAAGCCTTGGCTTAATCAAAGGAACAGGGTGAGGAGGAAGGGGAGATACTGGCAGCAGTGTGTATCTCAGCTCACTGCTGGGATTCCACTTCTGTGCAGACTACGCACCAGTAACAGCTGGCAGGGTATCTTTAGATCAGGCAACCTGTGCTCCTTAACAGAAAGACCTCATGCTGTCATGTTATTGGAAACCCTGTGTAGAGAGTAACATCAATCCCTGGAGGCCTTGGTGTTTCAGTAAAAGCCTACAGCAACAGAAAAGAGACCCAAAAATATGTTAGTAGCTCTGAAGAGAGGAAAAGAGGAATAAAACCCAGGAACTGAACATACCACAAGCTTCAGGATATTTGAAATTAAAAGTCAAATGTTGCAGTTTGGACCCTTCTCCTGTCCTGAGCTCTGCAGCAGCATCTTGCTGGGCAAGGATTGTAAAAAGGAACCTCCTGTTGGGTGCTGTCCCTGCAACCTTAGTCAGGGAATAAAAATAGGTTTAGGATGAATTTTCGAGAGGTCACAATCATCCCAAAAGGAGATGAGCAGGGAGCACAACACTTCTTTGGTGGGGTCTCTCTTAAAAGAATGCGACTTCAGCCATGAACACTGGTTCTCCTGCAACAACCACCACAGAATGTTTCGAACTTTGAATCATAGGAATTGATGTATTTTTTGACCTTCTATCTTGTGTCCCAGAAAAGCCAGGTTTTAAAATAAAGCAGATACAAGGAAAACAACAAAAAAAAGAGGCTGTTTTAAGTGGAAAGGCTGCACTTGCACTTTGAGAAATTGAAAAAAATCAGGTACATTCAGGAGTCTTCAAGACATAAACTGATGTCACAAGAATTTTTCTGAAAACCTATCCCTAGCTAGCAATGGTGGCTTCTAACATTTCCCTTGGAGCAATCCTATAACTTCTAATACACCTTTTGCTTTCATCCTACAACACAAGAGACTTGAACCTTGCTCTCCTTTGCTCTGGCAACATCTTCGGTTGATAGAAAAATCCAACAGAGCTGTGCTTCTTTACAGCAGGGATGGCTCTGGCCTATTACTGACAGTAAATATAAAGTGAAAATCCAGTCTAAATGGATGTAATGTAATGATCCAAAAGAGCAAATCTTCAGCTTGCCTTTATCACCATACTTCTACTGACTCACCATACCTACTGACTCAGACAAGCTGGCTGTTTTACTAAATTTTGGTCTTTGTAATACTGGGCAATATTAATAAAAATTAAAACACCAGCAAGACTGGCTTCAATGAAGAGTTATTGATTTGGTCCCAGAGCATATTTAAATATTTTATTGCACAGATGGAGCTCCTACAACTTTCTTTTCCTTCATTCCATAAAGGCCCTGTTTTACAAGGATACTTGCTGCCCCTTGGGAGGGCTGGATCCTGTTTCCTCTCCATTTATGTGTATTTTTTGGGGGGGAGGGTCGGGCTCAGGTAAGGAGAATCAATTACTCAAGTGCAGGACAGAGCAGCTTTTCCTCATGCAGTCACCAGGTCTGCTGCCTTTGCTGTTCTCCCACCTCCCACCTTCAGGGCATGGCTGCCTGCAGGCTGTTTGCCTGGTTGCAGATCTCCCTCCCATCTCCCTGATGCCAGGGTAAGAGATTGCAGGGGAAGTTGCCATCTTATTTGTCTTAAGGTTTTCCTAGTAGTGATTTTTCAGTCTTTTGGAACCTAAAGGGTCTACTGAAAAGCAGAGTGCAAAAGATAGATCCCTTTTTGAAATATCAAAAAAACCACAAACAAAGCAACAAAAACACCAAAGTTGTTTTTTTATTGTCATGTGGGGTATTTTGTGTTTTTTGTTTGTTTGTTTGATTGATTTTGGGGTTTTGTTTGATTTTTTGTGTTTTTGGTTGGGTTTTTGTTTGTTTGTTATGTTTTGGTTTTTTGTTGGGATCTTTTTTGTAGAAGAGATTTTTTTTAATTGTTTCCATGAAAGAAAAGCTCAGAGCCTGAACGGATGGGTTCCACAGACAGAGCAAGACACATGGGGAGCAATAAGGCCTAGCTGGCTTGCGTAAGACAGTGAATTTGGAAAGCTCTCCCCCATCTTCTAGATAAGAGGTTTCCTCTCGAAGGCAGTGACAAACACCAAGCAGAGTAATTGTAGCTTTTTGCTTAGCAGCACATCACTTATAATGACAAGCGGCAGACGGAAACTCTTCCAGCAGGCATCGCTGCTAAACATGCTGCATGTCTCATGACCTGCAGGGAATGTAAAGTCTGGACATAAGTCATTTAAAAAAAAAGTAAAAAATAAAAAGAAAAAGTAGAACCATTTAAGGATTTTTAAAAATTACAAACCAAAAAAATGTCCTTATGATTTACCTAATTTGTAAAAGTAAAATTTCTGTGGCTCTGCAGCCCCATAACAGAAATTTTTGAAGTACCAAGAAGTCACTTGCTAAGAGCCCAATCCAGCAAGAACAGAAAGACAACCCATATTTAAGAAACCTCACAAAAAAAAGCCATCTCAGCAGCCACCAGCAAATTCTGCTGGATGAGGATATAATTTATTAACCTACGTTATGCATTCCAGAGGGCAAGGATAGCTTATCTTTACTCTTTAATTTTCCCCTTCTTTTTGGAAAATGAAGAAGGATGGGTACTGAAGAAGAGGAGTATCTTTCTTCTGTGTTACTTTGTTGCATATTTCTTGGATGTTACAGGATCTTGATCTCATGATTACATAGATTTCACACTAATTTGATCTATTCTGTCTCCTTACATATTATGGCCCCTCTCTAAGGTCTGAGATATATCCTGCTTGGGACGTGATGCATTAAAGGGCTGAAGTAGTCTAGGTATGCTCAAGCTTTCTATGCTCAGGAGCAAGACTAGGTCTTTTCCAAGAGTTCCTCACACCACTATTTTATGTACTATGTCAGAAACTTCTTACTAACATACAGTACATTTTTGCTGTCTCTCCCATTCAACACAACTAATCATGTTGAAATAAAGGGAAGAGTGGCCTCCCACTTTGTTACCAAAGTAGATGATGAGAAACAAGTAAACTCATTTTGCCTATGTTTAAACTTGACAGCATCACCTTACAAAATCACTTTTTGATTAAACACCTCCATATGGAGAGCAGGACAGCTATATCCGAGCTAGCTTATTTTCATTTCAGCCCCTAAATTATGCCTCTATTTTTACATAACATTATTTTTCTGTTTTGATGGTTGAGATCTGGGCATTGGGTCCATATGTCCCAATCAGAGCTCTACCTTTGTATGTGGACAAGGCCCCTGGTGAGCAGGACCACTCAGGGTGGCTGTTCACATGCATGGAGAAAAAGCAGAGCTTTTAGTTAGTGACAGAAGAACTATTCTGGATCCAACATGAACCAGTGTGAACCTTCACCCACCCCTGACACTGACAGCATTTAGACACAGCCAGGCAACATTCAGTGTTTCTGAGAGCACTGAAGGTGGAGAAAGGCAGCACTGGCATGGTGCCCTATGGAGGCAGGACCTGTGCAGTGTGTTGGAATGGTGAACGTCACAAAAGAAAACAAATCTGCTTCCCACTCAAACAGACAAGAAAAACGACAGGATTTTGAAATGCCTGGACATTCCCAAGAGACTTTACCCAAAAGTATATCAAAGTTTGTTTTGGAGTAACAGCTACATGTCATTGAAAAATTACTTTTTCCCCCAGACAATTTATAGAGTATCAAGGAGTGACCTGTCGTCATGATCTCTGCCTTGAAAGCAAAACAAAAGCAAACAATAAAGAGTTTTGCATGGATTTATGCTGAGTTCCAGCCTTTAATTAAGCTTTCCAAGGGCTGTTGAGTATCCAGTCTGCTCTCAGGGATGATGACATAAATCCAGAGCAAGCCTACGGAAGTGAAAAGTGCAAGTCTTAATGGGAGTGGGAGAGATTATTGCCTGAGCTAGGAGAAGAGTCACAATATCAAAATCCATTGGAACCCAGAAAAATTTGCTCATGGAGGGTGATAGACATTTTTGGCCCAGCTGGACTGAATCTATCCCATTTATTTGTTTGCAGTATAATTTGCCTTTGGAAAAGTTGTAAGCCATCTGTATATGAATCTGTTTTCTGGTCCTATTTTCTTTGTGGAACACAGAGCAATCCAGGAGAGCAGAGTCACCTTAACAAAGAGCAAAATTATTGTGAGGAAGAGCTGCACACAATCTCCAATTCACCAGTATGAGGAAGACAAGCAACAGAGACAAAACCTAGAATAGCCTAAGTGCAATGGATGAGTGCCACCCATTGATGGCTCTGGATGCCTCAGATGGCAGCACAGATTTAGACAGAGGTACTGGCTAAGTGCAAGATATTATTAGCTTGAGACATCTGCCTTTCAGAGACCTTGCACTCAATTGTATGATGCTCTTATCTTGTCCTAAAAAGAGATCTCTATATGCATCCTATCTTAAGTTCAAAGTCTTTTTCTGGGGGAAAACACACTAGCCTTACATTTCCAGGACTTTGCTACAATAAGCTGCATCCCATATGCTGAGTCTTTGTCTAACCTCATCCCATTAGCAAAAGAGTTAATACTGGTTTCCCTGATGCCTGGGCAGTGATTGACAGTGCTCAGACTGTCTCACTGGGGCACCTGCAGATAACCACCTGAGATAGATCAGCACAGGAAACCATTCCCACACAGCGTGAATGCACAGGTGGTGAGCAGTGTAAGGAGCATGATTATTATCCCTCTTCAGGCTAACTGTTCTGGGCCCCCTGCATGACGTCTGCATAGCTGAAATGTCATCACTTAGCCAGATGTTGAAGTCACATCTATCTAAATCCAGTTGGATATATGGAAAGTATTGTCTATTTTGACGGGCATAAATCAAGTGGTATTTGTATGAATAAGGGATTATTACTAAATCATGCACTTTCTATTAATAGATCCCTATTAATGCTGCAGGTGTTAGTAGTAACTGCTCTTTGAAGCATTACTTAATCAACCCCTTTGCAAATCCCCATAATCTAGCTCTCATAAAAATACATGGATTATTGATTGAGAGGACCTCTGGGATCCCTAAAACGAGGTTCAGCTCAGATGCCTGTGCAGTGCAGGAGACGCACTACAGATCGCTCCCTGGAATGTCTGCCAGGTGTTTGCAGTTTCATGCATAGTGTGTCTTGGAAATAATAAAAGAAGTGGGGGTGGAGGGGAGGTCATTCCCATCCAGGAAGACCAGGCTCAAGTAGAGGAAGGAGAAGGAAGACCATTAGTAATAGCTGGAGAGGTTGAAGGTGCAGAGGTTATAGGGTGGCCTACTTCTCCCTCTCTGGGAAACTTGTGATAGTGAAAATAGAGAGCAAGCAGATCTAATATATATTAAGTTATCCTCAAAACTAACACACAACATCCAGTCAGGTCTGCAGCGTGTCTGTAAAACACACAAGCAATTGGGACAAGCCTTTAGAAACATGTTGGGTACAAGGGGAGCCAGGAGGTTAAATTAGCATTTAAGAAACCCATAAAGAGAGTTGAATTATAGATTATTCCAAACAGCCCAGTGTTAATATTTTAGGATTACACCTGCAAAGCTTAGTGCTGATGAGAATTGAGCATGCAAAGCTAAAGCACACCCATTCTCCCTGCTTGGCAGACCCTTGTGGTTGAGTTCTGCCTGGCTCAGGTCTGCAGAAGAACTTCAGGGCCATTTCAGTGGGGCTTGGGCAGAATGCAGTTGCTTAAAGGTGGGCTAAAACCATTCTGTGTGTGCTAGAGACCCAGAGATACTTCAGGTATCAAGAATAAATGTTATATGCAGAATAAAAACAAAGCCAGTAAGCAAGAACCCTATGCCCACAAGACTGCCCTGCTTCCTGAGCTGTTCATGCAGTCCCAGCTGGGGCCCCTCTCCACCATAATCACTGAGGAGCTTAAAAAAACCTCGCAAAGAAGCCCTTGAAACTGTAATCCATGCCATCTCACAGGAATCTTTGGGAATCCATAGTCCCAGGCACATATATTTATCAGTTCAGCTCCCATATAAACCCCAGATGCCCCCATCTCACCAGGTTGAGCAGTGCAGTGCCTTGCACTGTACCACTGCTGGCTGGAGTCTCTAATGGGGTGTTTTGCAAATTCCCTGGCCGGGTCAGGAGGGACTATGGCTCTGCAGCCTGGTAATACAGATTGGGAGAGAGAGGATCCCCACACATCCCTCCATCCAGGAAGGGCTAAAAATTGGGAAACGGATAAACAGGACATTAATCAATCAAATCACACTCTTCAGAAAGTACTGGAAGGTGCAGAAAATTTCTCAATGAGAAGGGATAAGAAGAAAAATCAATCCCTCACAGAACTGCTTGATAAAGCACCGATTTCCAGGGTGCCACCATCTGTTCTGTGTTATGAGGAATAACCTTGATGTTATTATATTACAGGATTATTAATATACAGTAGTGTGTTAAATCTCAACCAAATGTATCAAGTGCAAGAGAGACACTTAATATCACTGGTGACTGGAACACAAAGTTCAGGAAAGTGCTTCTGTGAGGGTGCAGGACTTGTTTAAAGTATTTAAAGGTAAGAACATTCCCAGTGGCTGCACTGAATGGGCTCACCTCAGCTATGGATCCAAAGTTAAATTCTCCCACACCAATTCTCCAGTGTGTCACAGGAAAGGGGTGTTAGGGCTTGAACTCCTGTGCATCACCGAACTGCAGCTGGTTCGGCAGACTGGCACCCTATTGACCATGTACAGCAAGAACCTCATGGCTTTTTTCTTTCAAGAGGACCAGTCTGAATCAACAAGTGCTTTCCCTAAGGCAAGAAGAATTGTTGCTCTGCTACACACCTGTATCAGGTTTCTGCACCTGAAGGGAAACAGAAAAGATGTGAAAGTGCTCTCACACTGCACCACAATATAATTCTTAGGAGACTTCAACTCTTCATTTATATTACAGTGAACAAAAAAAAAAAAGGCCAACAGAAGAAATGTGACAGAATTCATAGCTGTCATCCTAATATTTCTTCTTTTCCTTTTCACTCCTGATGTGGGATTCTTTCCTATTTGCTCTATACTTGTGCCTTGAACCTTGGAAGATGAACAGCTAGGCTTTCTCAGTTAACTTTCTCAAATCATCTTGGAGCACTTGGAGGTTTTTCCCTTCACATCCTAATTAAGGGTATATCAGTGTCCCATTGGGACTGAAGCAGTTAACGAACACCATCCGGCAGGTCACTTATAAACTATTTGCCCTGAGATTGAGGGCAAACTCTGGTGAATTCCCAAAGAAAGAATCAAATGAACCTGTTAATGAGTGGAGCATTAGGAGGAAGAAAAAAACAAGGCAGGATCTGAGGTCTTAAGGAAATGTAGGAAATAAACGTTTGTTTATCTAATGGTTTTACTGGTGTCAATGCACAGGACTCCCCCTCCATTTTAAAGCAGATGCAAACAAAAGATTCAGTTGCAGATAAGCTTTGGGACTTGACTTTTACATGAGACACTTGTAAACATTCCTCAAAGATGGAGAGGAAGGGGGACCCGTAGCACATTCATTTGAAATAAAACCTGGCAGCAAGGTTTCCTTATATTATCATCACTATCTGAAGCACCAAAATGAGCTTCAGTCCCATCTTAGCCTGTGTAAACCCTCTACACACTAAATCAGATTCTCTGTCCCTGGAAAGTTTTGTTTAAAGTCTTTGCTGCAGTTTTCAAAAAACAGCACAGTAACCTGAAGAGAAGCTCTTGGGACATTGACAGCCTATAAGTAATTTTGAAAGAGCCTGGTTTGGTAAAATTGTAGTAGAGGATCCACAGAAGGTTTCCATTGTCCGTTTGCCTGTCAGTGAAATGACTCAGAAAAAAAAATGTAGTCCTAGGAAAAAAAACAAACCAGCAAACAAACAAAATAACCACACCAAACCAAAAAGCAAACCCCAAACACACCCAAAAATTCATGTGTTGTCTAAGAGCAGCCAGACTGTTTCTGTGTCTATGTCTGTGAGAGGGCTTAGTTTCCACTCTAAGTGGGCCTAGGATGGGAACAGTATCTTTGACTTAGAATTACTTGTATGTTCATTATTTGCAGTAAAGCCTGACATATAGCACAGCTAAAATCTATACTGTAAAAATACAAAATGTGTCCAAAGCTGGAAAATGTTTGACTAGAATACAACTGCATGATTAATGTTCTTTTACATGAGAATGAAAAAAAGACATGCTTAGAAAAACCTCAAAAAGCCAACAAACCAACAAAAAGTTCATTTAAAAAAATATAATGTTTTAGTTAAAATATAGAAGAGATCATTTAGAAAATATTTTATCAGAGCTTGTACTACAGGAAAAGGAAAGGATCTTACATTGTCCTAATATTGCTTTCTGTTTATCTGCAGAAAACTTGTGACAGAACCTCCACTGGCATTCTGCATCTTTGTTTTGTTAGAAGTAGACCAAAAGCACCACATACTGGTTTTTCTATAAGCCTTATGCAGCACTACAGATGGGAGGGCTGACTGAGAGTCAGAAGCTTTGCACTGAGGCAAAAAGAAAGAATATAAATGAGATTTTCTTCTTAATCTGACACAGAACAAGAGAAAAATTTTTTGATCCCTCCCAATTTCCACATGATAATGCTGCTGGTGAACACATCTTGACTTTTCTAAAGCTACAACATGACCCATAAGAAATCTTATTTATCATTCTTGCCGAAATCAGAAGGTCCCCAAAGAAAAGATAACAAAGAAAGGCAGAGAGGTCACCAGAATGGCTCTCTGATTTGAAGAAAGTGAGTATCTAAACTGTACAAGTGGTGTTTCCACTTATTTTGGATTGATAGCCTCTTAGAGCATCTTGAAAGTTTTCAGTTTGGCTGTTATCCCCTCCTCCAGGTGGATGACTTTCAGGTTCTTGTGTCTGTTGAAATGTATTGTCCATATCCTGCTTCTTAAAAGAGCTTCCTGCATCCCTTGTGGTGTCTATCAGTAGAGGGCTAACAGACTTTGAAAGTGTCTCACCACCTTTTAACCATCCTGGGGTTTGAATTGATGACAAAGATGGAAATATAAAACAGAGGAGGGCCCCACAATTGTTGTTCCCTGCTAGGCAGTGAGGAAGGGGTGCATTTCATATGGATCAAGAGGAAGGCTGTAAACCTGACATGCTACACACTGTCGTGAAGGGTCTCTGGAAGTGAAGGAGAAAGCTGACTGGGTTCTGCTTCTGTGTTTTTGTGCTGTCCTGTGGGAAGTGAAATAACATGGAAGCTGGGATGGTACCCTTGCATGACGACCCCCACTCCCAACAGAAGCACACTGCTGTTGTACTTCTGCATCCTCCAGTCATGAGGGATGAACCTCAAGCAGCTTCACTAACTGTCAGGGCCACTTCTTGGGCAAAACCTTCATGAGCTGGTATTTGCCCCATTTCCTTCCCCACCCATTGATATCAACAGGATATTTTCCATTTACTTTTTTGAAGCCAAGGTTGTTTTTTGGGGTTTTTTTTGGTGGGGAACACTTCAACAAGAACACTAATATGTTAGTGGACAAGGACAGCTAGTCAGCAACCAAGAGGAGGTAAAATTTGATGAAAGGCAGGCAACTAATCATTTAATAAGAAGCACAGTAATAGGTTCCTAATGTCCATTGGCTCCCCTACTCAAGGCCTTACCTGAAGTACAGACAGTGCAACACTGAGGTCCCTGTATTGACTTTGGAAGAGATGAGTGATCCTCAGCTGGAATCTCTTATTCTGTAGCCAGGGGATCTGAAATGACTAGATTTTTTTGTTCACTTATCTTCTGGGCTAACCCATGCCTCCAGTTTTCGAGCCAGAATTCCACGTTCAGCTCAAACATAAGTCAACTGTCTTGACAGAGAAGTCAGTAGAAGTTTCTAGCCATTAATCCCAACTGAATTGCTCCATATCTTCTTATAACACTCACAAGACTATGTGAGTTGCAACACCAAAAAACAAGAATTAGCCAGCTGGCCCCCGCCAAGGCTTGTCTGGCTTCTTTGTCTCACAGTGACCAGAGCCAGCTGCCTTTGTGGAAAACTGGCTTCTGCCACAGTTGTGGTACCTACCATGAATAAGTTGCCCCCACAATTTGATATGTTACGGGAGAGGTTCAAGAGGATTTTCACTCCCTCACACTGTCCTATTCCTGTTTCTGTATTTTACCCACAATTCAAAACATCAAGGGAACTTTCAAAGCAACATTCTCTATTTCACAATGTCGTGGTAAATCAAGCATATGTAGACCGAAAATCTAATAAAAAAACTATGAGGAGTTTTAATCAGAAGAGTATATTGAAATGTAGATAGTAAAACTGCTGTAACTAACTGCAGATGCTAAAGAAACTATAAAGCTGCAGTCAGCATGATTTGCCACATTACTTTGTTAGAATGAAGACTGACTATAGTTTTACTATTTGACTTAATAAACTGGCATTTTTTATTATATAATGCATCAAGTTGCTGTAGATTTACTATAGTAAATGCAATTCAACCATAGTTTAAAGAGAGATGCTGTTTTCATTTGCTTCTTTAAATACACACAGAGAAGCTGGGAGAAGTACTTGGGTAACGCTTCTTCTGTGCCTTTCCTTTAATTTTCACTTAACTTTAACTTATGTTTGAATGTGTGATTTCTGTTTTCAACCATTTTTCATTTTGTTTGTGCTTTTCTTAAAACAGGAAGTTATCTTCAGTGATTTTTGCAGCACAAGGGTTTGATATTTGAGACAGCGAAAAGTGATATTTGAATTCCCCTTTCAGACAGATATGAAGGTTTCTGCATTTGTAATACGAGGTATTTTGCACAGTTCTCATTCTGAAGTTCCTATATGAGAGGTGTATAGTGCTGGGTAGTGGTCATTTTGTCCATCTGGAAATCACCATACTAAGAGTCAGAAGGACGGGCTGTAAGTGTTGTGTAAGTGTTGCCTATTTTTTCTTACGGTGTTATATCTGTACACTCAACTTAGCTCTTTCCCTCTGTGCTTGCTTTTATACACCCACCCAGAAAGCAGCAGTGTGATATTCTCTGAGAATTATGTACTGGTGCCAGACTGACAGTCAAAGAAACCACAGAAGCAGAAAAATATGTTGATCTTACTTTCCTTCTCCCAGAGGCTAGGATGACACAGCTCCAGCACGGACAGGGAGAAAGCATGTTAATAAAAAAAAAAAAAATCACATTAATCATCAAACTAATGCCAACTGACAGTGATTTTCTCCATGTGTCATTGTTAATTGTATTCTTACTGCTTTATATGTGAATATACATCTCAGTAGTCAGACCCTGCAGCCAAGGAATATTATGGCAAAACCCAGGCCCGTGATACTCATTCAGGCTGATGCACTTACATGAACATCTAAAGGATTCACTTTTACTGTATGCACACACACTTGTGCTAAAATTGTAAGCTTTAGTGTCATGTGTTGGTTGTCCCTATTCTCCAACTTCAATTCGCAGCAGATGCCTGTGTTCTAGAAGCACATGGACCCAACACGTCCCTCATCCCAGCTGCCTCATGGCATGCCCTCTGTAGCATGGGAGATGGTTTGCTTGGGTTTCTTGCTCACACAAAACACAGCTTGGCAAGGAAATCATGGCACAAACAGCCAGAAATCCAAACATGCCCTTAATTCAGACCTTGTGCACTGCTCCAAAGGCATTTTGAGATAAGCTGAGGGTTGGCTTACCTGTTTTCCTCACCACTTCTCCCTAAAGCTGTCACTGCCAATTTTTGTCACTGGCCAAAGAAATAAAGATTTTAAATACTTTGCGCTTTTTAACTGAACTTTTTTTTTTTTTTTAATAACAAAGACAAGTAGGAATTTATTTTTAACAAAATTGTACTTGGTAAGTGTGATTTATTGCCAGTGCAAGGCATGGCCAGAGGAAACTGAATTAACTGTGATTTGAACAAAGATTATTGCTCTAGCAGTCAGTGCCATTGCAGAAAAGCTCTGGTCCAAACCCAATTTCTGCCACTGAAACCAGGTGTAATCATTGACCAAATGGGAGCAAAGAACCCAAAATTCAGAAAAGTTTTGTGTACAGGCAAATTAAAATTCCGATATAAAGCTCCTGCAATAAAGGAAGATAAAACACTGCAACAACCATTCCCCTCACTACTTTCAGCTGAAATGCTTGGGGGAAATTGATCTTTGGACCAAAATCTATGAATTTAACTTTGCATCCTGCGTGTCAACTGCGATATCTGGTCATCAAATCTTCTCCACCATAAGTAAATGAATCCTGTGGCTTTGGATGTCATAACACCAAGTCAGGCTCACAACTGAGAAGTGTAATACCACTAGCAGCAGAAGGGAAATAGGTATAGCAGAGCACTAACCATTTTGCCATATTCTGTCCATCTTTGTAATTTTTTCTTCCTTCCTCAATCATCCTCCCCTTAGAGCCCGGAAAAAACTGGCAGCTATTTTAGGTGTCCCACTGTTATCACTGAGATGCAATCCTTGCTAAACAAACGATTTCCAATACATTGCCAAGTAAACCCTGGGCTGGCCTTTGACTTCATCATCTGAAATATGACCATAAAAATAATGAGCCTGTAAACTGCTTTTGGCAATTATGCCGCTGCTGGAATGAAAGGACGTTGTCATTAGCATGCAGCTTATGAACCCCAGCTTGCTGGTCCTGGCAGGCAGCCAGCCTGGGAAACTGAGCCAGCCTTAAAGCTGACACAGGTTCAATGGGATAATTAGGCAGCTTTTTTGTTTGAGTTTGTTGATATAAATGTGGTAGAGATTAGCCTTTTCCCCTTCAGCTCTGGGTAATGGTCAGGGCTAACAGGTGTCAGGCTAATGGTGGTGCGGGAAATTAATACTTGGTTTCCTGGTACCTTCCTTTGTTGTTTTTCCCCACAGAGGAATTCCTCCAAATCTTCTAGCATTTGCAAGCACCTTCCCTCCCTCCCTCTTTCCCTCTTCTTATTTATCTTTGCCCAAAACATTTTATCAAGAAGAGCACGCCGTCAAGTCACATACAAAAGATCTGGGGTTTGCTGACTGGAAAATAAATTACCATCAATCAAATTGGTCCATCAGCCTTCCAGTTATTAGGCTAAGAAATAAAGCTTAAATTTTAAAACAGCAATGAACCAGACCTTTTTTTGAAGTTTGGGGGAAATCTCTGGGGAAATGAGCCAAAGCAGAATAAAGGACACCCAGAATGTCACACAGCTCTGAAGAAACTACAGTACCACTTATAAAAGTGTTTAGGTCACTTAAACATCTGGTTATCTTAAGCAACTCGGGACAGGGTTCTTGGCACTCAGGAAGAATTAAAAAGGCCAGATCACCTAACAGCTCTCTGTAAGTCCTTAAAGCAGAGTCTAGCTGTACTTAATGTCAAAGTAATTGAGACAGCAAGAGAAATCATGAGCGTGTCTCTGTGCACACTGGAGCTAGACAATAGCACACGCAGAAAGCAAGCTTTCATACTCATGTTACTTATACACACATATCTTGAGGGTTGCCAAAGCACTGTAAAGGGATAACTAAGGCCCTAAACCAAGATTGCTTTGCCCATCTGCAAAATGCAGCTACTTGTGGGGAGAGACCTTGTAAACTTTGGGCATCAAATGCACATGGCAGCTTAGCTGGCAGGGGAAAAACCCATATGAAAGGATATTTTCCTGATAATGTGCCATTGTTTATGCAGAACATGGTGGTAGGTAGCCTTTCAATTAGAAGAAAACACAGCAGGGAGGACAAAACCCCCATTCTGCTAAGACTCAGGGCAGAGAGCAACACCATTTGCTGAACCTCATGGTGGTCTCAGTAATCATGCAGGCTTTCCCTCCCCTTCTTTCCCTTTGCTTTTTCTTCTTCACTATTAACATTCCCTTTTCCCAAGACCTACAACCATTCCCAGTCTCCCAACCTATCCTCTGGCTCCACACTCTGCACCCACATTCTGAAATACACAGTCCACTTAATTTCCTCCTTCCCTTCTCATCACACCAATCTGATTCTCTCCTGACCCATGCTGTGCCTCATCACTCCTCTGGTTCAAAGGACAGCCAGCCCACTAGTCATCTCCTAGGCAGGAAGGTCATACTTCTTCCCTGCTCCCCATGGAGAAGCTTGGGCCAGGGTATGGATATTCAAGAGACCACCACTGCATTCCTCCCTTGTTTTCACACCAGCAAAGCATGGCAAAGATGCTGCAGGGATGCCGTCCCTCTCATCTCCTTCATTTAGCAGAGGAGGTCACCTTCCCATTGGTGCTGATCCCTCTGATTTGCTGCAGGCACAGAGGTACTTGTGTAAGCTGGGAAGGATGAAGATTGCTGCACTCAAACTTGTCCTGCACGACTGCAGCAGAGAGAAAAGGTGCTCATACTTTACAATGCCTCTTGAGAATACAGAGAAACTGGGAAGAGTCACCAGAATGAGGCTGTATCTCCTCTTTCAATAAAGGCACTTCTTGAAAACCTACTGGACCTGACTTGGGCCACTAGGGTAGCCATGAAGCCATGGAGCTCAACCCAGGCCATGTCTTTCCCAGCTTTGCAGGCTCATACACAGCATATCATGGGCTATGCCCTGTTCAGACCACCAGGCTGAAAGTCTGACATGGCCATATCTGTCCACAATGTGGTCACAGCAGTTTAAACTTATCTTTAACATGAAAACCACAAAGAAGTTACTATATGGGGCACAGGAAAGAAGAAGCTCAGAGATACCTTGCTGCTTGCCTTGGACCCAAGACCTCTGTGAAGAAAGGAGAGTTAATACAAGAGTCTCTCCTTCAGTAGCTGAAAGTGGAAGATCCACTGGTTGGAATTTGAGAGTTGGCAAATGTTTCAGTGGGAGATAAACTGCAAGCTTTTAATGATATGAAAAGTCATTTGGAACAGATTTCTATGGACTGTGGCAAATTCTCCACTTGCTGGAGTCCCTAACTAACGAACAAATCCATTTCCAATTTAAAATTTCCAATTGAAAACAATTTGTTGGGCTAAACGCCAGAATCACTGCATGAAATCTACAGCTTTTCTAATAAAATAAGTCAGACTAGGCAATCACAAGGGTTTATTGCAGCCTGAAAGTATATTAATCTATCTATTCCAGAAAATAGCAACAAAAACATTGTTCTTACAAAGTCCTGCTGCGTGCAAGAGGTATGTGTGTCTGAGTTTGTGTATCATAGCAACATTCGAGTTACCTCAGCTTTGGGCTCATAACTGGAACAAGAAAGATATAAAACAAACAAACAAACAAATACACCTCTCCCCCCCAGTAATCAGCCTCACATTGGTAGATTGCCAAAGACCGCAAAATAGAGGCAGTGCTCATTTCACAGAGATTGTGACAGACCCTTTCCTTAGCTTTTCTTCTGTGAATGACCCAATAATCAATTTGACATAAAAGTCAAATGGAGAAGGATAATACTTCATCCTAGCAAAGTCTGACACCAAGAGAAGATGATACAGCCTGCTCTACCAACAGTAAAACCACCAAAAAAACCCACCCCAAAACCACACACAGCAAGACAAGCAACATTCATTACATCAGCAGCTTTGAATAAACAAAAATCCCTGCAAAGCACAGCTTAAATTTTTTTTATATTTTTTTGTGGAGTGGTTCCACATTTTCAAGGTTCAAATCTAATTTATTGACTTAGAAGAATGTTATGCTAAGAGTTCTGTATGATAAACCTTTCCTTCAGACAACTGCCTGTGGTCAAAATGGTGATCCAGAACCTAAAGTGGTTGCTTTAATGCCTGGGTGGGTCCAAACAGTCCCTGGTTCTGTTTTGAGAAGGAGCAAGTAGAGCTTTGCAGTCTTCTCAGTCCAAGGCAGCAAGAGGGGCAAGGAAAAATGAGCAAGGAAAAAACCTTTGCTAAAGGACACCCAGAAAGTCAAGGGGCAGTGAGGCAATACTTTGAAACAGAAAATACAGGCAACCGAGCAAACTGGATATAAGGAGGTTTACTGCTGATTCCCAGAGGGTAACAGCAGAAGAGCATTGGCAGAGTGACACTTCCAGCATCAAGGCAGATGAGTGAATGAATTCAGGTGGTAGCCTGGCAGTGCAGAGACATAATTTAATACCAGGCTGTAACACAGAGTATCCCATCAACCTGCCAGCACTGTAGATGAAGGCTGAGAGTTTGCAACATGACATTAATTCCCATGTCATTGTGACTCACAAAATCTTCCCATAAGAGAAATATCTCTTGCCCCCATTCAGTCTATTCTTCATGTGCCACACATGAATCCTTTGCTTAAGTTAGTGTCCTGAATCAGAGGAGCCTTAATTTGAATTATTACTTTCCATAAGGTCTTTGAGTACTTTAGTACTTAGAGCATAATTTTAGAAGTCAGAACCAACAGAGAGAGACAGAGATGTACATGCAACACAGTAATTTGCAGACACAATGGAGGATCTCCAAAAAATAGAGAGGGGAGAGGAAAGAAAATAGCCAAATGCCCAAAATAAAGATTTAAACTCTCATTTCTACTGATTGAAGATGAAAAGAAAAAAAAAAAAAAAAGAAAAAAACCTACCTAGGTCATCATTAAAAAGTGGATTCCAGCGAGAGAAAATAAAAACATTCAGATCCAAAATTCAAAACACCACTGAAAAGTGGAATTTGGAGATGGGAGAAGTCAAAGAGGACTCAGGTCTTACCCTGGAAAAGTTTATTGTTACAGACGGAAAGAAAGGGGGGAGAAAAGTGAATGTTTGCTGTTTCTTCTAAAACAAAGTCTCTAAGAGATCTTTTAGAAGCAGGGTACTGGGAAGTGTGGGATAGGATTTCACAGCTTTTGGCAGCTGTCTTATGCCTTCTTTCTCCACACACAGTGAGAGCAAATTTCTTTCTAAAAGTATTGGCTAATTCCATGGGGAACAAGGATACCTCGGGAGTAAAACATTTTTGTTGAACTCCCATTTGCATCAGTTCTGCACTGAGGTGCATCCAGTTGACTTCACTGGCATCTAACCCCAACTGTACTGATCTCAAAAACCAAAACCAAAACCACAACAAAAAAAAAAACCAAACAAAAATAAACCAACACATCATAAAACAGCCTTGCAAAACCCTTTGTATCTTCTCTGATCTGATGTAATGACTGAGGATTTTTGATTTTCACTATGCAAGAAGAGGCATTCACTTGAGTAAGGATTCAAGGTACCATCCTACTAAGCCCTTATATCCCATAAAAAACCTCCTCTCTTTTAACTGCTACACAGTCCATGGGGTTTTTCCTTTGCACTACACCGGAAAAAGTGCTTGACTTTGTTTCACAGAAATCTCCTTATAGCAGTCATGAGTGAGTAGTTCACCATTGAGGAAGGGCTAAAAATATTTTCAGATGAGCTCTCATGTGGATAACAGTTGAGAAAAATCTATTATAGGATTCTGAATACAGGATACTCAATATCGGTAAATCCCCCACAAAACTCAATGTTACTGAAAGTGTATTTCAATATGCATACCAATTAGGTAAACACAAAGGCTCAAGAAAAGAAGCAATAGTTGCTGCTGAGATTGAGGTGGGGTTAATGATGACTAATGCACTTGTTGTGGAACATTCTTCAATTACTTCCCCTGGGGAGGCAGTGAGTCTTGTTATCTAATCTTACATACACGTCCTTAACCTCCACTTATTTTCAAAAAGTATGCTAAGCACTTTCTATGTATAGAAGAAGAAAAACGTATGGTTTTCTGTGAGAAAGTTAAGTTATTTCTGTCAGAGGATGGCAGACATTATGGAAGGTGAGAAGGAAACTCAGATATAGTTATATTGAACAAACATGTCTAAAAGTGAGAAACAGGGTGAATTTGGAATAGGTAATCTCACAGTCACATCAAGACAGGGAGAAATGCTTTTCTTCTTGAAGAAAATGTGAGAGAGCAGATTTTCAGCAATACCAGGAATAAAGACTAACAGTATAAAAAATTCTGACAATAGTTTACAGCGTGATCACAAAAAAAAAAAAAAAATGCTTATCATGATTCATTGAGAGGGAAGTACCGTTCAGACAGAATATTCTCTGAAGAGATCTTGGAAATTGTTACAGTTCATTTGATAATATATTGCTTGATAATAGTTTCCTCTTCCCTCATGCTCCCTTCAGTTGCAGTGATTCATGATGAATTCATACTACATGATGAAGTCATCCAACAATTTCTGAATAAAGATTAAAGATGTCAGTACTGTTTATTGTTCTGGCTCAAATGCAAGAAGGACCTAATAACATAAGCAATAAATACCTCAATATTTCATAAATACTGTTCTCTGCAACAAAAGATATACATAGGTGAAAAATATTGAAACCAGAGGGGCAAAAGGCTGTAAATAATAAAATATCATAAATAAAATACTTGTATTGTGGAGAAATTACCATTTATTGCAGCTGCATGTAGTAACATTTGAAAGGTAATATATATAGCTTTAGGCATATTGTCTTTATCTTATATAAGATTTTAGTCAAACAAGACCAGGAAACTCCCTGAATGCTGTTACCATTTGAGCAGGTAATGACAAGTTTGATCAGATCTGGGCAAATCAAATACAAATGTCACATAATTGATGAAAAATTATTACCATTGTTTACATTATGGATAAAGTGCAGCTGTTAAAAATTGAATGGATATTAAAGCCATACCTGCATATTATCCAAGAAACTGAATAGTTATTAGCTCTGATTTTGTTTGTTTCTGACATGTGATTTTTCCTGTGAGCAGGATTTTGGTTAGCTGGAAAATATTTACTCTGCACAGTTGTCCTTGTAGAAGTTCATCTGTAAAATGTTTGGAGTCTGTAGTTGTAGTTTAGAGTTCCACCCTAAACAAATATCAAATTACCTTGATGTTGGCAGGTGATGAACGCTAGAAAGGCTCAAATAGTGGCAGGTCACCTATTGCCATTTGGCTGTGAGATTTCATCTCCCCTTGCTCTTGTTTAGAGTGCCAGGGAAATCCCTACCACATTTCTTCTCTCCCTCCTTTTTCAGTGAACTCCTAAAACAGAGAGTCAAGAAGGATGAAAGCAGCTGTGGAGGCCAGGTATCCACCCATGGTTCATCCTATACAGGCATTTGGGATCCAGCTCTTCATAGATCTTTTGCCCCAGATCTATGCTTAAATTGCTCCTCACATTTGAAACGGGCAGTGTTTCAGATGGCCACTGTTCCTACCAGCTTTTGCTTTATTAATTAAAATAACCATACACTCAAGCATAAGTAGAATATCTGTTCATGTGAGAGAGTGGGATCTAAAGAGTCTTCGACTCCAAGGATAAGGAGGTTTATAAACTAATGCATACAGACAAGAAAACCATGAAATCCAAATGCCCTCAGAAATAAAAAAGAACCACAGAGACAAATTCAATTTCCACTTTTTCACAGTACAGCATAAAATACAGAGGACCCACCCCCTTCATTAAGATCAGTCAAAACCTGTGCTTAAAAGACCCTCAGTATTTAATGCAGAAATGAGATACTCATTAAATGTTTGTTCTTTAAAAACTCTCACTCTGTAAAGGGAATTCAATCTGGTTCTCTTTAGATCCCAGCGCTAAAGGGCCTTATGGTGGGTTTCTCATAAGCAACCTCTTAACTATTTCAGCTTGCTGAAAGTATAATGTGGAAAAAAGAACATTTATTTGAAAAACAAATCTTGAAAGTTTAGCCATTAGCCTCAACACCAATAAAATCTTCTGGTAGAGTCTGGAGTCTCTCAGGGGTAAATGTACAGGTGCTAAGTGCTGAGCAGCTGCAGCAAGTGATGAATTTAGAGAATGGTATGAAGTTTAAAAACCAAGATGACCAAATGAGATACATTTTACAATCAAAGCCCAAGCTTATGTTAAAAATTAGAATGCCTTTATAGATGCTTTTGTTTTTCCCCTGAGCCTTCTAAAATCAGTATAGCAGCTAATGCAGAGCTAACAGTCAAAGTATTGAGTACTTCTGGCAAGTTCTGGCTCAGTGAAAATCCGAAGCAGAAAACATTTGTGAATTATTATTTTTTTTAATGTGTGTGGTAGAATGAGAGGCACAAGATTAATGCTCATACCCTATTCATTTACATAAAATCCTCTTCATCCTACTCCAATAGCCCTGGGAAACTACACAGTGAGTGTAAACAAAATCTGCACATTTTTTCTGAGACCTTTCACCTAGCCAGAATGGCATAAAGGATCTTTAATGTTAGTCACTTTCTTATCCCGTAAATAAGAAATCTTTGGATTCAATTAAGTGTATCTATGCTGATACAGTATTAACCACAAAGTGATGTAGAAATAATCTGGCTTCTTGACCTGAAAATTTGTGGCTGTAAACATTACATTATCACAATTTAATGTCCAGCTAGTGAGTCAGTCCGTCCATCCATCCAGCAGCCATCCACATGGAGCTCAGTGCATTTCTGCATGGAACTCAGAGCCCCTTTTCCCATCTGCACTGACTTCATGAGGGGCTGCTTTTGCTCAGCTCATGCCACTGGAAATAAGTAATCTCTTCAGTAGTCCTCTGAATGACACAGGTTTTTAACTGGAGCCATGATGCAGACACATGGCTTTGTGCAGGACATCCATCCATGTGTGGGAGGACAAGGATGTGCTGGGAGAGTGGAAAACAGCTCAAGAACAAGCCATAATGTTTTGTTAGAAAATCAAGCTGAGGATGAGTCTTTCTGAGATGTCTCTTGAGCAGGCAGAGCAACTTGCAATTGTCTATTTGTTGAATAACATCCTCACAGTAGCGCAAATGTGAAACCTTATAGCTTTTCCCCCCATTTAAACACCTGCCTTTGTTACCTACATGTCAGGCTCACCCTGAAATTTCCTCCAAGCTGTGTGTGGGGCCCCTGGCAACACCACGACCCCGTGCAGTTGACAGAAGTGTTCCTTCCAGAGAAGCAGGAACAGGGCCAGTCTTGAAGTAAAAAACATGTATTAAAAACATCAGTCTTCCTTTAAAAATGATCAATCTCAATGTACATATTGGGCCAACCACTACCAATATGTTTTGCTTTTATTTTTTTTACAAGAAAAATTGAACAGTTCATTTAATGAATTAGTGATTTTCTCTTCCATCATTAAGTCATTTCTAGAAAGAAAAAAATATTCCAAGGCCAACTGTATATTTATCATGTTCAGCGCAAAATAAATCCCATACCAGGTCTTCTATCCTGGGCTTCCCAAACTCTTGTACACGCTTTATAAACACTATTAATCATGCAGAACCTGTCAGCAGTGTTAGCAGAGCACATAATGTATTTGGAACATTTGCAGCATAACAGCTTTGAATGTAAAGGTCACCATCTCTACATTAACTCCATCAAAATAATTGGGTAATTTTCCCTTAAAAACACACAATACAGTTTCTCCCGGAGATCCCAAGTGGCAGCTGACTCTGACATCTGTGAAAGAAAGCATAGAGCTGCATGTATAGTATCACAGAGCTGCATAGAAGATCAAAAGAATGTATTTGCTTATGTTAGCTCCCAAACAGAGGAATGTCAAAACCAGGAACTACACCAATGCATCCAAGTCAAGCCCATGCAAGCGAAGCATTTTTTGCAGGAATGATGTAGCCCTTCTCCATCAGCGAGTGGGATCCAGCTGGTCTGCAAGTGCCTGAGGAGTTACTGTGGCTGAATAAAGCCCCCTTCCTTCCTCCTCTTCCTTCTGCTGGGAGTGACTGTGGATCTCCTCCACTGGGCATGGGAGCCGAGACTGACCTCCTCTGAAGGCATACAAGCACTACTAATTAACTAGTGGGGAAGCTGTCAGCGTGTCTTCCTTGCCTCTCCTGCAGCCCCTTCGGCTCTGCCTCTCATAGTCCAGCACCTCATCCTTCTGGTTTTCTCTGCAAAACCTTGCCTCCTACTAAGCTGATGGAATAGTAAGGGATGGATGAAAAAGAGAAGGCATCGTCTTTCTCCTCCGCTCTTGCTGACATCAATCTCTCAGCCCCAGCCCGAGAAACAAAAAACATTGTTCTGAAAGTCACCTCAGCTGTCTGGTCATGGTGAGTATCTTGTTCACCTTTTTATCAGAACTTTGGATTCATTTGAATATGTTGGAACAAGGTCTTGGTCTTATATACAAGTGAAAAAGTCCTCAAGACTTAAGAAAGTAATCCAAACCACTGATGTGCTGGGGATTGCCATGTTTTATGCAATGGTACTAGTTTCTATCACAATTGCAACCAAACCTGCATTGGCTGCAAATAGTTTATACTGACAGGTCTAAAAGGATCTCAAGGCACTTTCAGGGTTTAACACTAATCTACCTTTAACATGCCATGGCTCCAATTTCAAGGTAAAAGAGAGCTAAATTTTAAACAAGTCCTTAGGCACAACATATTCTCACCTCTTCATGTCTTCCAGCCACTGTTGCTCAGCCAGAGGCAGCCCAGGAGCAGCCATGGCACTCCATCCAATGCAGGGAAAGGACCAGATGAGGGCAGAAAGGAGTCAGAAGTCTCTCTGGTGAGGGTGGTGTGCTGAGGTGGGATGCTTCCTTGGTCTGTCCTGGAACTCTCTGAGCTCCAGCTCCCCGAGTTCAGTGTCACGTCATCAAGGTGGAACCCATTCAGCACACTCCTTACAGCACTTGTTCTTCAGACAACATTGCAGCACTGGGTTGTGATAACCTACAAGTAGCAACACCAGAGAGGTGGGCTCTGTCAGACCAGTCAGCAATTGTGGGCATCCCCAGCAGGAGGAAATAAGCAAAGAAAAGCCTGCACATTCAACGTAATTTATGAAGGCCTAGCGAGGACATTGCACACAAATATACCCACATTACATGGCCATTTTTATGGAGTGAGGATTGGTCAGAGTGAGCATAAGATGAAATAAACTTGGGACATTTTAGTGACTGGAATCCATTCCCTTTTTTGCAAACATGTTATTAAAAAAAAAAAAAAAACGCAACCCCCCCCCCAAAACAAAACAAAAAAAAAAAAAAACCACACCAAAACTTTCCACAGCTTCTTCAGAACTTACTGCTTGATGATTCTCTACTGTCATACACTGACACATCCCTAACACCTATATTTATAGTAAGGAAACTGGAAGTTCTTTGAATATACAAGATTTACCTCTTTTGTTTCAAGAGTCTTACATGTAAAAAGTGTAGGAAGAAATTATTGCATCATATATCCCCCATTTTTATTCTAAATCACAGCAAAAAAACAAGAATAAAACAGCAAGGAGACTGTTCAACCTCATCTCTAACTCCAAGAAGCAAATAAGTTTTCCTTCCTATGAATCATTAAAACGTTATTAGCATAAAAAAAAAGTCCTCAAAAAAAATCCCAAAGCAGCCATAACAAAACAGAAGCTAACTATTGCTTCTCCTTTATGTGTAATTACATTTCATAATAGGATTTCACATATCACAGAATCATAAGGGTTGGATAAAAACTCTGAGATCACAGAGTCCAACCTTTGATCAAACACTACCTCGTCAACTAGACCATGTCACTAAGTGCAATATCTACTAATTTCCTGAACAACTCCAGGGATGGTGACTCTACCATCTCCCTGGGAAGGCCATTCCAATGTTAACAACCCTTTCTGTGAAGAAATTCCTTCTGATGTCCAAACTGAACCTCCCCTTGTATTGTCCATGAACAGAGCTTGAGGCTCTGTCTTCTCATCCTATCCCTAGTCGCCTGCGAGAAGAGACCCATTCCCACCTTGCCACAACCTCTGTTCATGTAGTTGTAGAGAGAGATAAGGTCACCCCTGAGTCTCCTTTTCTCCAGGATAAACACCCCCAGCTCCCTCAGCAGCTCCTCAGAGAACTTACACTCTAGACCCTTCACCAGCTCTGTTTCCCTTCTCTGGACTCGCTCCAGCACCTCAATGTCTTTCCTATAGTAAGGAGCCCAGAACTGGATGTAGTACACGAGATGCAGCATCACCAGTGCTGAGTACAAAGGGACAATCACTGCCCTGGTCCTACTGGCCACACTATTGCTGATACAAGCCAGGATGTCACTGGCCTTCTTGGCCACTTGGACACACTGCCAGCTCATGTTCAGCTGCTGTTGACCAGCACCCCCAGGTCCTTTTACACTGGACCCCTTTCCAGCCACTCTGCCCCAAGCCTGTAGCACTGCTTGGGGTTGTTGTGGCAGATTTGCAGACAGAAAGCCACAAAAGACCACGAGACAGAATGAGCGATGTCATGAGCAAAGAAACACACAAGCAGTTTTACCTAACTGCTAAGGCCATTGCTGCAAACATCAAGATTCCTCCAAATAAGACAAACTGGAAATCAACAGAGGCCTCACTGTACTGCACGCTTCTTCCTGTCAGAAGATGTAAGTGCTTTATGAAGTTATCCACATAAGATACATTATTTTGTGTAGACAACCATCAATGTGATAAATTAATTCCAGCCAGTGCGTCACTTTTGAACTTTCCCAGACTTGTTACCCTGGAGTCTGGAAGATGACTCTAGCCATTTGGGGCCTCCTATAGTGAATGATTTTCATGTGCTGGTTGCTTCAAGCAGTGGTGTGAACCCCGGGTATCTCCTTCACAATCAGACAGCCATCTTCCTCTAGCTTTAAAATAATTCCTTTTATGACATTTTTTGAGAGGTCACGCCAACATGCAACACGCACCCCTTGGAGCCAAATCAGCATATGTTTTACCATAGCTTAAAGCCATGGAGAAATATATCTTCCACTATTTGTGCTCTGAACTGAGAGTTTTATGGCACAGGGAACATAAACCTGTCTGAATGAGCTGATGTTACAGAGGAGAGTCAAAACACCCAGCCCATCAGGTCAACCAGCACTACTGATAGAATCTTCATGGAATTATAAGTTATAAAATCTCTTAAATCTGTCCAAATGGTGGACTGGAAAATTCATCAAGTCCTTTTTACCCAAGGAAATAACCAGAAATAGATTCTTTCATTAGCACTGAATTCTTATCCAAAGACAAAGTGGTGGTTTTGAATTTCCTGGTGTCCTCATCCCTAGATAATGTCACCATGTCCTCCTTGGTGCTGCAATTTTTTCTCTTCCTAGCAACGGGCTAGGCCAAGTTGCTCTTGTGTTGGCCTTACATGGCATGGTTGGAAAAACCTGCTTTAGTTCATAGCCATTTGATTAATTGCTGTCACTTTTAATGAGTGCTAATAGCTTAAATTTTGCAGAGGAAAGAGCAGCCTAGTATAACTGGCCTTTGACCACCAGTTTGTTTTCGAACTGTGTTGCTTGCTTGGACCATTAGCCAAATCCAAATCCCAGACAGAGGGAGAGATGAGGCTCTGCATTTTACTGTTCAAACCTTGTATTGTCCATGAACCAGTTTCTCAGCCATAAAACTATACTTACAAAGGGAACCAGATGGGGAAACAGTCCAACACATTGGGAAGAAGGTAGAGAGAGCAACCTGCTCACAAGAGATTTCCTTCAAAATGGCAGATGCCAGTTGCTGTTCACACTACCAATGTCACAGTGAAGTGCTGCTATTTGGCCTCCCTGTCAAGCTTTAATGGGCACAAAAGCAGAGACACCAAGCACAAAATCCTGGGCCCACAAAAGGAAATGGCAACCATTCCCGCCCAACATCAAACCATCAGAGGCAGGATTTCAGCTTCAGACTCTCCCATTAGCTCAGCACATCACCTCAAATGATGAGGTCCCAGTACCTTCCCCAGCTTTCCCCATGACTCCTCTTGCACAAAGTAGAAAAGAGAATGCTGAAGGCAGGACAGGCTAGCACTTCTGATAAATACAATAAAAGCCGCCCCAACAATCAGTAAACAGTGGTATAATTAGCAAATGTTTTTCTATTTACTTCCTTTAATATGCAATAGGGGGAAATGAAATAAAATGTCAAGGACTTCATCAAACAGATGGTTCTCCACTTATTATTTTTCTCCGCCGCATTGTTTGCGTCAACTAAAGAAGAAACTCTTTTACGAAGTGTGACTCATGAATTCCTGGGAAGCTGCATTCTCAGCAGGGGGAGGACAGCAGGGAAGGACAGGAAAGGGGAGGGAAGAGGACTCAGCTCATGAGCTTTTATTAGGAGCATTATTATGTCTCATTAATTAATCTGACCACCGCTTCAGTGACGTCTCGGTCTCATTTCACAGGAAAAAATTACTCTGGATTGCCAAGTTAAATAGACAATTACAGGAAGACCAAATTATGCCTACATTGCATTCCCTCAGGGCACCAGGCCAAGTTCATGTCAAATTCATAATAACTAGACTACCCTCACTAAAAACAGCTCCTGTGGACATACGTCATGAAGCATTTGTAATCTACACAGAGGATGTATTGATCTTCCTTGGGCTTCCTTTCTCATAAACTCATAATAGCAAAGACAGGATTTTCTAAGTATCTAACTCTTTGCAGCACATATGCAGAGCATAAGTTGCGTTAACACCAATAAAGCCTAATTAAAGAATAACCATTAGCTGTTTAATTTCCTTTTCCTATCCCAAGGGGCAACTGTTTAGAGAGCAGGAGGAGAAGCTTAGTACATTTCAGAGGAGGAATGTAAATTAAAAAAACCTTTGTATATTCCCTCAAGACAGACACACAAGTAAAACCCAGGAAAGGTCTCTCTTTACCTGGAGAAAAAACCTCACAAACTTTCCGGATCTGTTTGGAAGACAGAAGAGCTGGGAGATCCCTACGAAAAGAAGGGACGTGACTGAATGTGTCTGAGAGAATGCTATGCCCTTAAAAAAACAGTCAACATGAGAACTACTTACACCTTCAAATCTCACTCTCATAATTCCTTGTCCCACCTGCAACCCCAGCTCTTGGTCTATTCTTTCTCTCTTCCCCTCACGTGCAGGTCTGACGGTTTCTCATCGCCTCTGTCTGACAGCTCCCAGACGGAGGGGCTACATTGTCCCCAGTCCTTGTACAGTACTTGATCAGTGCCCTCAGCTCTGGTGTTTTAGAGCCCCTTCTCAAGCACAGGTTTCCTTACTCAGGGCAACAAATGCCAGTGGCTCAAGGAAAACTGGTGTTGATTGAACCAGAGCACAAAGGGCCAAGCACAACCATGACAGCACAAACCCTCTTCCTTCCTCCCAGTCCCAGTTTTTCCTAGAACTTCTCTCAGGCCAGTCGCAATGTGGGGGGTTTTGTTATTCCCCAGCTTAATCGTCATGTATGAGGAAATTATCTGGAAGTCACTGCACCCCCCTCACTTGCCCTAGTAGCCCTGGCTCACCACAGGAGACCCGGCTCACTCTCCCTCCTCTGGCACATTTCTCCTTGTCAGAAGACACAGCCTCTCATTCTCTTTCCCTAAAAGGTGGAGGTGAGCTGATCTCCATGTGGCTTTGTCACCACTCGGACCTGTCAGGACACCACCACTACCAGCCTGCCCACCACAGACAGCCACAGGTCAAGTCATCTGTAGCACAAATCTCAACAGTTTCCAACTCAAAAATAACGCTCTCCTCTTCCCTCAGCTACAGGTACATATCACTAAACTCACCATGGGCTATTCTCTTCTACTCCTCACACTGATATACACATATATTTCTTGCTCCATGTTTCTGTCACCTCCTTCCCCCACCAAAAAGTTGGTTTTGTACTTTGGTGGGGGGGTTTTTTGTTTGTTGGTTGGTTATTTTTGGTAAAACAGTGAGACCAACTTAACCACATGGACAGTGTTCAGATCAAGCCTCCCAGAAACAGTCAAGTACGAATGTGCCTGTCAGCCTGGTGTAAATTTTAGCATGATGTTGCACATCTTTTCTGTTGTTCTTGGCAAGCAAGGATGACACCCTTGCCACACGGTTCACATTGGTCACAACCAGCAATACGGAAAAGAACAACTAGCCTCTTCAAAATGCCTTCCAAACCATTGTGGGAATCCTGGAAGGGGCTTTGTTTTCTCTTTCTTGCCTTAATGCTGTACAAATGCACAATGACTGTTGTTAAATCTCTGTTCCTTCCTCAGGCTGTAATGCTCTCTCCCATTTTCTCTCTACTGCACCAGTTTAGGATTTTTCATGATCCAAGCCAACCTATTCAAGTGACAAACCAGATTGCTTTGCAGCATGGCCTCCAGCCAAAACTGTGACTTTTTTATCAGTGAGGTGAAATGGCAACATTTTGATTATCATGATGCTTTTGTTTGGAAGCAAGGAAAATTGTTTTTCATTCTTTAACAACAAGTGGTTTTCCTACCTTGCTTGGTCTTGAGTAGCAATTTTGCAAAATTATTCGAAGTCGGTGGCAAGATATTTCATGTTTTTTCTCTGGCATTCATTAAATGTTTTGTCAGTTCCTCACAATCCCGTTAGTATTTCCTTTGAAAAACTACTGCTGGATCTTCAAACAACACTGTTGAGCAGTGTAAGGAGGCCCTAAGCACCTTATACTATATTTTGAAATGCATGAAGCATTCTTTCTTATTGCTTTTAAAAACTAAGAATTCATTAAAAGGGAAAATCCTAATGAAAAATGAAAACTCCAAACAGTCTTTGTGATGGAGGCTGATCCACAAAGGATTGCACACTGAAAAAGGCTTTCCTGTTCTGAAATAGCAAAAGGAAGAGGTGGAAGCATCAGCTTCTTGTTTGGTTCTCAGCTCCAGCTCCAAGTGAAGGCAGACTGAGCCATGTTGCACTCTCTTTTACTGGCTTTTGCCAATTTAATCTTATTTTTTTTTAATTTTAATTTTTTTTTACATGGAGTCTACCCACTTGGCAGTCAGTTTCCCACAAAATATGTGAGAGATTGTCAGCAAAAGAATAATTTCCAACAGTGAGAGAGGAATTTTGAGCCTAGAAGAGAAACTGCACATAGCTCTGCCTTTTGATTGCAAATGCAAATATTAATTGATAATAACGCTTAGAAAAAAAAAATCATTTGACATAAACATCCACAGGAAAACAGAGGGTCATATCATACAAATGCTCATAAAGGCTAAAACTTTCAAGATACAAAGCTAAAATCTTCTATTTTATATCGAAAATAAAATAAACCTACATTCTGTACTTTGGCAGCAGCTTAGGCTACCAACCAAAGCATGTCTGAACCTATTTTTGCATTAACTCTACAGGGAGTGAAAAACCTATGGAAGTTAGAGCAGCAAAAGTTCCCTAAAGCTTCTGCCTTCTCTTGGCTTCTCCTCCAAAGAGATTTGAAAACAAGGAGGAAAGTTTTGTATGTTTAGGAAGGTGCATGTTACCCTTTTTAGCCTTTTCTTAAGGCATTTACACCATTTGCTAATAATGAAGGTGCAGAGAAATGCAACAAGCCCCAGCTCTTTAGGAAGGTAAAGCCCACCTTGCACAATGTCACGTGCAGGAGTAGAGCTCTTTTTCTGCAGGTGTCTGTTTTTCTGCATCTGTCTCATCTTCTACTCTGGTCAAACACCCTCCAGTTCCTCCATTATTTACAATGCACTACCCAGTGAAGAAGGCATTTATAAGACGGGTAGCTGCCAAGATTCACAAGTCAACAGTGTAATCTGATGGTGCATGTTTTCTCCAAAGAACCTCCCCTCTCTTTACGGTCCCCCTGCCTGTCAGTGGTGCTAGGGAGAAGGTGTTTACAGGCAGAGGTGCTGCAGCACTTCACCTCCTCTGGCAGCATTACGCAGTTGTAAAAGTCATCATGTAACGTCTCACTTCTCCCGAGCAGGAGATGTCATGCAGCATGATGAAGATGCTGTCTGGAGCGTACTCCTCCAGCAGGCCAGGAAGAACATCTGTCACCAATATTTCTGCTTCAGCTCCATCTGCACCTGGTTGTTCTTTCTGCAAGTTCCTGTGTTATTTTTCTTCCATATACTCAGACACCCCGCAGTGAGTTTGTTATCTTACTCGTATTGCCATGGTCAAAGTGTTTGTCCAACAGATGCAAGAAAAAGCAAAGAAATTAGCACCAAGTAACAACACTTTTTCCAGAACAGAAAACATATGCTTTTGTGGCTCCCAAGATATTCTACGTATTGTGTGTCTTGATGTTTTCTTTTTCACAAGGGTATAGCAGGAAAGACTCAACTTCTGGACCATTAGAAAGAGTCATGCTTCAGGGTGGTAGGATAGAATAAATACACATTTATTCCAAATGTTGTCAGATAAATCTTAATGCTGTAGACAGGAAGGAATCACACTGCAAATAATTTGAAAACAGGGAATCTGTAAGAATACATCAGAGTCAGGATGAGATATCAGATTGGGCTTGTGATACCTAGTTCATAGAAGACTTGCCCTTTTATTTCATCTCCTTGTATTTTGCTATAAAATAAGATTTGAAAGTGCACTGTTTTCCTTGGAAAGAAGGAATTGCTAAAATGTTAGAGGAAGAAAGTATTGTGCTTTGTTTACTAAGTCCCTGCTTGTTTAACTCACAAGAGAGACCTGCACATAGCAAAGTTAATGCTTTATCATTCACGTCCCTTATCATGCTCTGAGGGCACGTACTGTGCATGAGTCATAATTAGTTTGTTTGTATAATACTAAAAGGAAAACAAACAGCCCCATATCTCCCTGTCACACTAACAATAAGCTGACACTTACTTAATCAAAAGAGAGGATGCTGAATTAATTCAAAGAGGTTGACTTTCAAGAGGGACAATTGGAAAATTCTCCTAGAGCAGTTAGTCACTCAGGCGGAGTTCAGCCAAACACACGATGAAATTTGTCACATTCATTCGAAAATTAATCATTTCCCAGAAATTATTAGTATGCTTTAATGCATTTCCAGACTTTGCCATTAAGCAAACGGTGAATGAAAGACATGCATCTAAATATTAAGAGGCACAGACAGAAGAAAAAGTCCACAGGGAAACTTCCTTGCTCACGCTTCTGACACTAAGCCAAGAGCACCTTCCTGTGCCCTGGCAAAACCTTCACCAGTGGAAAAGTTTAGGGAAAAAAAGACAGGCAGTTAACCAGTTGCTGAGAAACAAAATGACGAATAGCACCATTTATCAAAGAATCTCATTTTCACAGCTGGCCCTTTGTTAAAGCATTACAGGCCGAGGTTGCTGGAGCAGGAAAACGAAGTAATTGCCGGCCCTTTGGCTGCTCTGCACGTGCTCAGGATGGGACTGGCTGTTCTGTTCAGCTTTAGGTATTCCAGAAATCCTACATCATCCACTGAGGCAATACAGGACACTTGGGTAGGCTCTAAGCAGTGCTGTGAGGTGTAGAAACAGGATGAACTTATCCAGACACCTTGTCAAAGGATGACTCAGCTCAGCAAAAGCCTGCCTTATTTACCTGTTTGAGACAAAGAAAAGCAGAGGAAAGAGATTCCATTTACAAGGCAGAAAGAGAAGAAACATGATATGCTGGGTACCCACATTAGCCCATGATGAATACTTTTTTGCACTTGAGCAACTATGTGCCTTCCTCTAAGGCACAGACACTTCCATCCAGAGGCTATGGAGGCACTTTACACACAGACATATAAGTTCAGCATTAAATATGGTAAAGAGCAAACATCCCCTCACTTTCTATTCTGTATTGTGTCCTCTTTTCAGGGATATACCTGTTACTTCCTTGCCCAGAAAATAACAATTTGTTACACAGCATCAGGTCAAGGTAGGTTCCTAAAAAATACAGGGAAAACGGATGAATACTTAGAAGTCTGAGGGAAGTACTTTTGATTTATTACATTAATAATACACAAATTTTCTCTTGCAGGTAACAGGAAAAAAAAAAAAAGGGTGGTGGTTTTATAGCCTGGCTAGAGTCACTCACATGTCTCCTGAATTAAGTGAGTAATAAAACTGTTAACGAAATGCGTTTGGAACAAGTTGCACTGCACGTGCCGGACAGTCCTTTTCGAAGCTTAATACTTGTGACTCCTCAATTCTGCTTCTTTTCAGACAGTCTGTTTTTTCCTGCCAATTTGCCAGTCAGTTTTCTACTTGTGTTTATAGCACCACAACCAAAACCATGCATGGACTGAGTCAGAAATGATCCATAGGATATTCTTAGGCATAGACTAGCCAACAGTTTGAGAAAAAAAAAGCTCAATGTCAGATTAGTCGTGTTAGTTTCATACCTCTGAGCAATTAATTACTCATTTTATATCTGCAGACATAGAAAAGAAAAAAAGAGAATGCAAGTCTTGACTTAAATCTGTCTCTCTCAGAGTTGGTAAAGATAAGAATTAGTGGAAGAATCATGCGATGTTGTGAGTATTGGTTGCTGGTGCTCTCATTTCAGAAGTCAACACATTTTTGAGAGGATGAAATGTGATGAATAAGTAGTCTTTTCCAGCCCTTCTTGGAAAACAACACCAGCTACCAAGTGTTAATTCACACTATTTGACTTCTTCAGCTTACCAGGGAAGCTTCCTAGGGAAGCCAGAAGGGGGCTTGTGGCAGCATGTGGGCAGACTGTAAGTCCAGCTTCAAGAGAACTAGTTTATCCCCAGCTCGACACGTTGACTTTTGGTCAGTAGTTTGGCAATTTATGTCCAAAGGAGGCTATTCTAAAATTTTCCATGCTAACAACTCATCTCGTCTTGTGGCCATCTGCTGACAAAAACAGGTAAGTCACCATGTGCCTCGCCACCATTCAGAAAATCAGGGTGTTCTCCTGGGGGTTATGGCTCTTCACTGTAGAAGTTGAGGTGTTTCCAGAAGTAACCCTTAATTTGCATACATGATAATTCGAAAAAGTATTTAAAAGAGAACTGCAAATTTTAAGCTAACTAAAATGAAAACCTTAACCTAAATCTGCTTGTGAAATAGTTACTAAATAGAGAATACAAGCGAATTCAAGGAAGTTTTAGCATATAACAACTCCCCCCATCTGCACCACGAGTGTTGTGACAGCTTCTCCTACACACTGTGCCCTTGCTGCCTGGCTCCTTGGATGCTTGCAATGATGCTTGGGTTTGAGACTGGGCTGATGGTACCAGGATGTCCTCAGCACTGGCATGATTGGTGCCCAACTGCAGCCTTGCTTGCAGCAGGGTCGTCAGCCTGGTGCTGGGCAGCTGAACAGCTCAGCTCACACACATGCCTGATGGTGCCCCAGGTCTCACCCTTGTGCCATCTTTGCCCAGGATAACCATGAATGATCTGCTTTCTACATAAGGCAGAGTACTCTCTCCCTCCAGAAACTCCTCTGTCTTCCTCTCTCCTGACTTTTGGGATGTCCCAGTGCTATAAGCCAGCTTCTGATGGAGATCAGAGTATTCATAGGCACAGACAGTACAGAGCTAATCACCTCATCTTCACACTCACCTTTCTGACCGTGCCTCTTGCCAGCATGTGTCCAGGACAGCACCAAAGCCAGGCATGGTGCCATGAAATTCCTCAAGACATGCCAGAAGATGTCCAAGCCACATGAAGTCACCAACAACAAGCAGCACATGGTCCAAGCCTCCCTGGTGAAAACTCTCCTTGGTTTCACATGCTTCCATAGCCCAGCGTGCTTTGGCATCATGTCCAACAGCCCAGGTCCCGAGTCTGTCTCCTTTGTCCTTGCCACCAAGTCAGAGTAAAGCAGAGAAAACAATATTCACAGCCCCAGCCCAGTGTCAAAATCACTTATCTGAGTGCTTTTGCAGCCATGGATGTCATCATTTACACAGCAGCTAGGGAAGTTCATCCCCTCAGTGCAAATATTTATACGAGGAGCCTATGGCAAATGTCTCCATTCTTGACACTTCCCTGTATTTACATCCTTAAATAAAACTCCTCAGTAACTCCCTAAAATGAGCCATACCAAACACACGTTTGGACTCTCAGTTAATGTCACTTGTAATCCTTCTCCTCTGAAGCAAATCCTCAACATCCATTAAAACCACTTAAACCATCCATTAAGACCAGCCTTCAAAGCCTGCCCTCAAACACCCTGTCCCCCATAGCTCATCATTCCTCCTGTGGTCCTCCCCCTCTGAACCAGCAGAAATCACTTGTAAGACACGCTTCAAACCCTGGCATACAATTCCAACAGTTTCCTCTTAATTCCATTACTCTTGTGCACACCCCAGCATCACCACCTGGGCTGCACTTTAGGCAAAGGCTCTTTCACTTCTTCCACAGGCTACCCTGATAGGAGTCATTTCAGAAAGTACTCAGGAAGAAAGAAGATGGGAAAAGAATATTGCAGTAGGGTCATGTAACGGGATATAAAGTGGGATAAGCAAGTTACAAAGCAACCCAAAGCATTGCCTCTTTCAATCATAGATACACGATAGTCTGTAATCAAATTCAAAACGGCGAGTAACAAATCTGTAAGTATTTACCCCCTCCAATGTTTCCCATTTGCTGTCTCTATGGCAAAAAAAGAGCTTATCAAAACAGAATATAGAGAAAGAGAACTCAGGGAGATGACATGAGAAAAAAAACCCCTTAGGATCATGGGCAAAAAGACATACAGAGACTGGCAAAACAAAGGTGTTCCCTGGGTGAGGCTCTGCTAACCAGTCTGTGACCACACACATATACACCCCACACAGAAGACACCTCTGGGACTGTAAAAAGCCAACAGCTCTGAGAAGTAAGGCAACAGCAGCTAGATCATAGTAAAAGATTTGGAAGAAACCAGAGGACGATAAGGTAGCACCAGAACAAATGCAACACCAGACTGGTGGCTCCTGATCCAAGGAAGTAGTTCCCATAGACCTTCCCATGAGTCAGACTGGTTTCTGCACTTGGCCATCAGACAGTGAGATTAAACAGTCAAAAAGAGGAAGGAAGGAGGTTGTTTTGTTGTGTATTGATATACAGCACAAAAGCAAGCTTGACTGAAGAGGTATGAAATGTATTACTACATCTACATGACAAGAATTCATTTATGATCTGTCCTTGCCCCCTTCCACTAAACAGCTACTCTCTCTCAAAGTGGTCCATATATATTTGGAGTTTCCTCTTTTTCTATGGGCCACTCAAGAAAAGATATTCAGTGAAACATTGGAAAAGAGAAAAAAAATTGAACACGTCCAGATATTTATTTTAAAAGGGGATTTTTAAATTTTTTAAAGAAAAAAAAAGACAAATTATTGAAACCTTAACATCTTTTTGCATAAGCATATCAGTTTCAAATACAATTTTGGCAGCAAAAGCTTCTTATTTCCAGGAGGGAAAGAGCAAGTCAAAGAAAGAGAATTGAAGTTTGGAGCATTAACCAGGCACAGGAACGTCCCCTTTAAAACTGCACCTCAACAAGAGACTTGCTAGTGAAGTATAAAAGCAGCATTGTGAGGTATTTTTATGCATGGTGAGAAAAAGGCAGGTAAGGGGCAGGTTTGAGACCCTGCAAAGGCAAGCTGTTCTTGTGGTACTGTTGGCAGTCCTTAGAAAGGGCTGGTGGAGAAGACATCATATCTGAGAGAATTTATCTCTTTTCTATTGTCTCCCTCTCTCTTAAAATTCTCAACGAAGTCTGATGAAAAGTTACAGCTTCCTTCCCGGGGTGGAAAAGGAACATGTTCTGAAATCTCAAAACTTTGCAGGACAAGAAAACTGCTCTCTGTGCAGTTCAAAGGAAAAACCAAGTAACCTAGAAGATCTGCATACGCACACTCAGGAAATATGACTCTACCTAGAGGTTATTAGTGCTACTATAAATGAATTGTTCAGCCCCTGCAGAATTTATGTACCTTGCTTGGTTTGATGACTTTGGCAGTTTCTTCCATATTCCAAGGAATAAGATTGTCTGGTGCATTTCTTTTCTTGCATGGTTAGTTTAACTGAAATATTTTCCTGTGATCATTCTTTGTCATAGATACTTGTCAGACTTCAAAGAAATAGTCAGACTACTATATTTGCAATTTTTCCTCCCATATCCCCTGTCCTGGTTCAGCAATTGGTATTTTCCAGTCTCAACCTTTTTTCCTATTCTTTATAGAAAGTTTCTATAATTTTAATTCCTCTTTTACAAAAAAGGAAAACCCACAATAAAACCCTTCACCTTTCCCTTCCCAAGAGAAATAGTCTAAAATAGGAATACATTTTTTTAATATAGTGTCCTGGATTAAAGATATTTTGGACTCAGAACTTTGGTGGTAGTATCTGATTCCTGCAGCTGTTTTCTTAGCTGCAAAGGAAAGCAGAGAGTTTCTACATGCAGCACTGAGAAGACTGAGACCCTGAGGGTAGAGTCTGAATGAAGTCACATGAAATCTCTTTGCTACAAGACACAAACTAAACCAACACCACAGATCCACAATGACACCCAGGACCTGACCCATCCTGACTGACATTAAATCAAAGCCAGCAATGTCCACATGGATCCTTCCAGGAGACCTCCCCATCAGCATCCTACTACCTGGGGTCTGATCAAAGCACTCAAAGAGCCCTGAGCATGACATCACACCACCTTCACTCTATGGAGCCAGGCAAATTTGGCCAGAAGGGAAAAGCACCTTTTCTGTATCCTGTGCCCAGTGACGGGTTGTCCACACCCTTCACCTGAGCAACGCGGCCATTGCAGTCCACAGGGAACAATCTCCCATCCCATGCAAAACCCCAGGGACTGGGGCCATTATGTGTCCAGTGGGCTGGAGCAACCCTGTAGATGTAAAGCAGGCATTGACTGCTCCCACCTCCACAACTCATGGGAGGCAAGAGATGGGGGCCTTCTTTATGACCTCACTGACAAGCAAGTCTGACTTGCTATGGGTGGTCGAGGGTTAGGGGATGATAGCGCCTTCAGGATTAGCTGCTATCACCCTCCTCTTTATGGTCTAGGCTGGGAAGAGGGTGGCTGCCCACCTTATGGGTACATGGTGACCTTGGCTCAGCTCTCCAAGAGAAATATTTCTGTTATCTTGTCCCACTTGGAGCAATTCTCTGGGGCCTTTCTCTGTCCTTTTCAGCTGATGATGGTTATCACTTGGGTCTCATGGCAGACTAATTTGTCAGGGCATGTAGGTTCAGCTGGTGGTTCAGAAGATGAAAAATGAAAGGGCTTAAAATACAGTGATCTTGGGCTTGCATCTAATTTCTCTTCCCCCATCCCAACTTGTATTACTGACTAGCCTGTTAGAGGATAGTGTAGAGTTATTTCCGTGGCACATAGCAAAAAGAGGTGCTAAGACAGTGCATTCAAGAATAGAAAAGCTGCTTTATGGCTCCCAGACACCCACACATACTAAGACTTTTTCAGCACCAGTTTATGAACCTGTAGTTCAAAGACAAGTAATTGCAACCAATGCAAAGATACCCAGTGTCTCTGTTTACCACAATTCACGTGTGCACAGTATATACACAACCACCCTACCAAACGCAAAGTATATCGTCAACTTCCCTGCTCTGCCAATACAAAATTATTCAAGACCACAGCCTAAATAAATGACATACACCTTTAGCTCTGTAATGCCCCACAAAGAGCCAACCTCCAGCTCTGTAGGTCTGCAGCTGTATGGAACCTACTTTGCTTGGCAGAGGAGGTCTTTTGGTGTGCCACCTGTGCAAAGAACTACCACTATCTGCAGTGCTTTTTTGGCAACTGATCATGCTTAATCTGTTTCATTAGTACTTGTTAGGGGAAATTACATTGCTAATTAAAATGTTCAGCAGAGCTATTCTTACCAGAAGTTTTTGGCTCACAAAAGCCTCACTGTGGAGCTGCAAAGAGAGGGGAGGGAAGCGGAAAAAACCCATGGCAGGTACAGATCCTGTGGTTCTCTTTGGCAAAAAAAGAAAAGGCAACCATGACAATCTGCTCCTCAGCAGAGACCAAGTTCAGGGCTGCTTTCCATGCTGACTTCACAAATGACATTTCTGTAAAAGTTACAACCTTCAGGTTGAAGTACAGCCAGTCAAGTGGGTAACCAACACACAGCTGAAAACATAGAGAAACACAGAACTCCCATGACAGAGAGGTTGGAACTAGGTGATCTTAAAGGTCCCTTCCAACCCAAACCATTATATTGTTCCACGATTCTATGAAATACCTATGACATATTTGTTGAAAGAGAGAAAAGGAAATGCTTGTCCAAAAAAAAAAGTAAAAAAAAAAAAATCCCTCAATATTGAAATCCACTCTTGGGCCAGTATTCAGTGTGGAACATACCTTGAAAAAGAGTTAAGGACACTGTGTTCAAAGCACCCAATAACTAGAGCAAAACAAGGACATTCTGAAACAATGCTGCTGCTCATCCATGCATCTGCAATGAAAAGGAAAAGAAGTGGCAGATTTGGGTAAGAGTAAAAACAGGGAGAAAGAAAAAGACATTGCTTGCCTGTTTCTGCAAGGACTCTAGGTAGAAATGGCAGATGAAGAGATGAGCCTTGGCTAACAGTGTCATTAGATAAAAATCATTCTGTGACAGGAAAGGTGATAATGATTAAGAGATAGATTGATTGATGGAGGCATCAGGGAGACACGGCATACAGCCTAGTCAAAACATACCATTGTCTCAACAGCCCAAGTGAGATGATATTGTCTGCATTAGGCCAAAATCAGAGTCCAGCATATTTTTCATTGCAGCCTTCTGCTTCTTTGGGCTTACAGTATTGAAATCTAGGCTGACATACACAGGAGGCTTTACGTTTCAAAGGAGAGGAAAGAGAGGACTTAATCCAAACATACAGATTCTCTTTGGCTTAGCACAGCTCCTGTAAACTCCCAGGTCCTTTTTATTGTTTTGAAAACAAGCAATAGGGCAGAGATCACTATTATCCTCATGGGGAGTAACATGGTCCCAGCCTGCAGATCAGGTTTGCTTGATTGCACCCATGAGATCACCCTTGAAGGCAACTCCCTCCAGCTTGGGAAAGCATGGGGATGCAGCACACGAGCAAAGTAACACCAAGGGACTGGGGGCCACCTTGGGACTGTGACCAAGTGACACCACCCAGCCCAGCCTCTGTCCCCAGGCAGTGCACCAAGGTCACAAGTTCTGCAAGTTTTGTAAAAAATAATTTCTAAATAATTAAAAGACTACCCTCAGACAATTCTTGCATGCTATTTAAAACTCTTATCAAGGAAGAAAAACAGGAGACTCAATGCACAGAAATACATCCCCCCCACCTGGAAATTATGCTATAAAAAGGAAGTAACTTAAAATAGGAGTTGGGCTGCAAAGACATTCAACATCCAGCTTCCCAGGCTCTGTGTAGATCCAGAGGCTGGACTGTTATAATCAATCCTACTTCAGTAGCCTCCTGAGCCTTGAAACAAGACAGGCCAGCGTGTGATGGCTTGTCAGTGGTTGCTCAACATTTAATGGCAGAACAGGAGCAGTACCTACATTTTGGGACCCTCCAGTCCCATCTTATGCAGGTGATAGAGAAGCCAGAGAGCCCATGGCCAGTCAGCTGTCCATTTTGTGCTGTTCAGTGACTATGCACAGCATTGGGGCTGTTTCCACCACAGATCTCCAGCTGTGCACTGCCTGATCCTTTGCCATCTGCACAAAAAGGGAGAACAGGAAATCAGAATTTAGGAGGCATTTTTGTAGGTGCTCTGTGGGTTATGATGGAGCCAGAAGGTGAGTTATGGTCAAGAGTCTTTCATTTCCATTTGCATGCCCCTCCTCTCCCCATCAGTCAAAATTGACTGCATCACTATATATAGTGATGTAAAAGGTCTCCCTGTGCTTTTGGGCAGTTGCTTCTCCTGTTAATACTTTGTGGGAGTTGATGAACAAGTTACCTCTGTATGCAGTATTTCAAGAGGTAAAAAGCTGCCTAATATTGGATCTGAAAAAATCAAAAAGGCCGCCTGTGACTGAAGTCACACCAATCTTCCAGGTGGGTTGGACTCCTTGAGTCCATTTCCATAAACAAACAAGAATCTGGAATGAGGCAGATCACCACCTGAAGCACGTGAAAGAAAAGGGATAAACACACGGTTGGGCTCAGCTCTTGTAAGCCATCATATTACACGCTTGTGGTTAGAGGGAGCAGCTTTATTGGAAAAAATGTTTCCGAGAAAATTTTCTACATAAAAATAACTCATTAATGGAGGATAACCCTGGGAAACAGCTGGAAAAGTCTGCAGCTAAACCTCAATGCAAAAGGAACAAATTAAAACCCAGAAGAGGCATCATGGCAATATGGGTACTTGTTCATTGCATGACTGCACATTCAGGTCACTTATCCTACTTCACTGTTTACTGAGATCATGTTTGTAGATCCTGAAATATCAGAAGTACAAAAGCTTGCTATACCACATCACTAATAGTTTTGCTAAGAAGGTAAAAAAAAGGTATTTTGGTATTTTGTGTCTGATAAAAAAAAAAAAGAGTGGTTTGAGAAATTCAGTTCTCCTAAAAATGACTGAATCAAGGGAGCAAACAAGAACATGGCCTTCATGTTTTTCAAAAAAAGCGGTTAAAAAATAGGTGAGTTTGGTAGGGAATCCTTAATTTTCCATCTGTGTGTTATTTTAACTCTAAGTTGTCTTCCTTACTGTGGTCTCTATTCTCAGAGGTGCAGCAAAGAAACCTCAAAAAACCATAATATTTTTCTGTATCTTCTTTTTTCTGCCTTGGCTGCCTCTCTTACCGGAAAAAAATATAGTAAGATCTGTTTGAGGTGGCCTGGTCATGTTGACAAGTTGGTCTTTAACCAGAAGTCACACAAGAATTATAATAAAAACCATATGGGACTATTTCAGGAAAGTATGTGAGCTGCTGGGGTGAAGGATCTACTGTATATGGAAAAATTGGTGTATCTCTCCTGTATTCCTCCAAAATGGCACATGTGCCACAAATAATCATCCAGTGTTTGGGACTGAAGCCTGCTGGCCTGGAAGAGTTATTTATATTTACCCCTTGCCCACCACCTCAACATTAACGCGAACATACCCCACCTTCCTTTACCTAGCTCTCAGAGGTAGTTTCTCTTGGATAAACACAGTAAGGAATAGCAAGCAGAGATCTCACATAGCCTCTAGGCTACAAATGGATCATTATTCACACAATGCTTTTCTCCCTAAAACCCACATGTTTTCAAGGTTATTTATAGGACTTCTCCCAGCAGTAGCAGTTAGCAATATAAACAGCCAGTAAATTTCAGGGGTGCACTGAATGCAAAGATAATTCTGGTTTTGCACTTTCACTGGGTGTTTGGGGAGGGTTTGTCTATGAACTTGGAGCCTTGTGGGGCCTTCAAAGCCAAAATAATAAAATTCACACTGCTAAACATTATTCATTTTGTTGAGAGGTTGCAGCATCATGTCTGAAACGGTGGGTGGCTTTTTAGCAAACACCCTTTGCTGCCTGCCCAAAGGGGGGAAAACTCCAAATTAAAAATCACCTTGTGCTTTTGTGAAGTTATGGCTTTGTTAAGAGATTTTTCAAAGGTGTTGCTGAAAGGTAACTGCTTAAGTGCCCCTTGGTGCATTTGAAAGCTTCTTCTGCTTTATGAACCAGTTTGCAGGACCAGCCCCTCTGCACTGCTCAGACAGAGTGCAATAGGCAGAGCGGCGCCCTGGTGAAGTATTTAAGATTCAAAGCAGTGCCAGGAGCTCCCATGTCTGCATCTACACCTGCTTCTGGGTACACTGTCAGGCTGAGGCAGCTTTGCACCATGTGTGGACAGCTACCAGAAGACTGCAGCACAGGCACTCCTAGAGATCTTGCAATAAAGTCTAGAACCAGCTTCAAGGTCGCTTTTTCCCATGTTGCCCAGGACTTCCCAGGGTCAGCTGCAAATGTCTAGTGCTTTGTTTCCTCTCTTCCCCCAGCTCTTTAATGGGAATGAGTCATTTTTATTTGAACACTTGGCCTTCCTTGCAGAAGAAACAAAGTCACCGCACTGCCTTAAAAGCTGACTGTGCAAGCAGATAGAACGCAGGACTGGGAGCCAGAAGGCTACAGCTTTCATCCCAGCCCTGCTCGGTATTGCCTGCAGAAGGTCTCTTTACCTCTCATTTCCATGTCAAATATTTAGTCTGCAAGCACTTTGACTTAAGAATAACACCTTCTTACATTTTTGGACAACATCAGCCTTGGCAAAACTCTTATTTTAGGCGAATCCAGCCACAGCAGTAAAAGGCAACCCATAGAGAAGGTCTCAGCATAATCAGTATGATCATTTCAATAGACAAACAACTTTCAGCTGAAGACACTGAGAGCTAAACTAAATAATGAAGATAATGAAGGTCTCGTGTAACTCAGCAACTTGAGTTTTCCTTACTATATTCACCAAGTCTCTAACCCATCAATTAAAGTTTGCTAATTATGTAGCTATGCAGCACTGACACTAAGTTAAAGTATTCCAGCTGTGTAAACAAACACTTGGGCAATTGCTTTTGATTTAGACAATAGTTTTATTTGCTACTATAGGGCTATTTAAAGAAGGTACTCTCCCTGTTAATGGCTAAAGTAAAACAAGCTGATGGATATGCCATCATTCCTGATGGGTGGATTCCAGCACCACAGCTCAATCCCATCCAGTCAGCTCTGTTAGCACCTTACTATCAGTATCTTCCTGAATTTTCTCCCGTGCCGGAGTCAGGGAGAAAAAAGCTTTGCCCTGACTCTGTCACCTTCAGACATCAGTGCACACAGATACTGCAGTCAAGTCAGTTGGCCTGTGAAACTAAAAATGAATGAGAAATTATGATGTCTGACACTTTTCTGAATGCCCCAAAAGGTGTTGTGTTAACTCACCACCTTGTTCCTCAAAAACCTGTGTTGTTGATTCAAAAGGATTCAACAAGCAAGGCTCAAAACAGGAAACAGAGAAAGGGAACATGTCAGTGATAATGAGATCAGGTAGCAAATCAACAAGAAACAAGCACATTTTCAAACCATTACTTATTCATTCAAGTTTTTACTATTAACTTGGATTTACCTTCTTCCCAGATCTCACATCTTCACTCACTTCATGACAGCAAGTATTCAGGGTTGGTATACAGTTGTTCATAAAACTGTGAGAGTAATTTGGTCCAAGGTAGAAGTTGCAAAAAGGTGAATGGAAAGGCTACAACTTTGGTCCAGACCAGCACCCAGCAAGAAACACAGCTATGTTAACCCCCAGAAGAGGAAAATGAGCAGAGCAGAGCAGAAGCTGTAGAAACACAGCAACAGATAACCATTTCTTGGGACAGATTACAATGGCAGTATCTCTTGCACAGAATATACACTTATATGCTTGTTTTTCCTCTTTAAATTACTGGGCCTTATTTTCAAGGTGAGCAGAGGGGAAACCAAAGGGGGAAAAAACCCCCCAAAAAAACCAAAAACCCCAAACTTTCCTGAAAGAACAGTAAGCAAAAGTAAACTTACTTGAAAATAATTTTTAATGGTCCCCTACCCCTTGAAATTGAGGAAGTATAGAGTAAGACAAGTGCAAGATTTAAAATTCTTGGTATTTGGGATATACCTCCTGCATAATAGGTGGTGATCAGATTGTAGCTAAAATAAGAGTAAATTTAGAGACATGGAAACCCATCAAAGCAGTCAGTGTCACATGCCTCTGTGAGATTATAGAAGCATAAAAAATTTAGAAGTAATATGTAGTCAAACTGCTCATATACTTTTCAAAGATGGATTGAGAACCTTTCAAAAAAACATGAGTATGTATGAGGAGAGTGATCTTGAACAAATATTTGGCTCAATGGAATTGGTAGGCAGCTGGGAAAAGCATAGGTTGGCCATAAGACATCCTCCAAAACCTGTTGTCAAATAGGTGTTACAGGTGGTTCACCTCTTTCAAAACCAGGCCAGTTTTGAGGGGAGCAAGTGTTCAAAAATCAAGAGATAGACTGATTCTACCTGCATTCAGAAGCACAGGAGGGATATTCTTCCAAATGAGATACACTTCTGTATTTTTCTAGAAATTCAAATCCACTGAGAAGAGAGGTCTTTTTGGTTGTGTTCCCAAAGGTGTTTTTCCAACCTGAACACTGCCTATAAGCCAAAGTAAAACAAACAAACAAACAAACAAACAGACCACAAAAAAATAGTTGAAGTCTTGCAAGATTTTGCTCAGTAATATGAAAATACATTATCCAATATGAGATTGTGCTTGCCAATATCCTGGCCTGGATATCAGCCTGGTGGCTGTGCTGGAGCAGGATAGGCTTTGAAACACAGGTGAAACCCAGTGGACCTGGGTTTGAGATTGACATGACTCCTCAGAGATAGGCAGAACTGCTCATAGTTCTTTGGTTAGCCCATCCCTAAACAGATCGGGCTGGCATTTGTAGTAGGGTGAATTTTAACTGGATCCCCTTAGTTGTAGCAGCAGACTGCATTTTAGTTAGGTTACTTAGTAGTTTTCACCAAGAGAGAGCACTATGTTCTAGGAAGAGAAACAGATAAATCTAATTTAAGTACCTTCACTATTTTGTCAGGAAAAGGATAGGTCGCAGTTGTTTGGGAAAAAAGGTCAAAGTCCAATCTTTGCCCAGTCATGCACAATCATCACAGAAGTTCATTCCTCACTGTCAGCAGAACAGGCAATACTGAAATAAGTGCATGATGACATCTACTTGTGTTAAAAATAGCAAAACAAACCAAACAAACAACACCCCCCCCCCAAATTAACCAGCAACAGCAGCGTATTTGTTTAAACATTATGATATCGGCTCCTTTAAGCAGAAGAGATTTGAGCCTCTGGGAGTCTCTGGGATGAATCTCCCAGGCTCTTGCAGCAGAAGGGTCTCTCCATCACTTGCTGCTCTCCCCTTTTCCCTCCATGTGCAGTCTCACACTTGCCCCAGATGGCTGAGCTCCAAGGCACCATCGCTAGCCAATTGCTTGTGCTATATTCTCCTGGGTGGAATAAAGATATCTTTAAAAATAATTGTGTTTCAGTTAGGAGGGAGGCAGAGGGACGTGCTAGACCCGAGCAGGAGGCTAGAGAGCTCTAGCTAGGGAGAATAGCTGGTCTGGTCTGGTCTGTTTGTTTGCCTCTTTAAAGGGCTGCTTTAGGGTCTGACTCCAAGTTCAGGATTTTCCACACTGAACCTGATTTGAACCTGAATTGGAGCCCAAGTTTCCTTTGGATATAAATCAGCTTAGGGACAAGATCTGTCCAAAGACACGTGTGAGCAACTCCCATTGAAGTTAAAGGCTGATGTGTGCGTGCACATGTCTGTGTAACTGTAGGAAAGTCATGACTACGTGCCTATTTTATAAACTTTGGGTACTTGTTTGATGTGTTTTTTTGCCTTTCATTGTCTCTGTACTCAATAGTGATTCTTGCTTCTCAGTGTTTGGAAAGAACGAGGCTTGTCCTGGCACTAGCTGTTGCTCACAGAATACACCATATGTAAGTCTTGCAGAACCTCCATCTCAGTCAAAAAATTGTTTAAAATAAAGTTTTGGAAATGAGAAAATCAGGGTTATGTCCTTCTGCCCGACATGCATATGCTGTCTTGCTGCGGCTGACTGGAGTGAGCCAAAACTATTCAAGATGTCCTGCTAGACTGAAAACTTGGAATCAACTTATCTGCACCTTCTACAGTGCTCTGTGCCACCTCTGGTCTCCGTGGGACTGCACACACTCACGTGCATACAGCAAGCAGTTAACCTGAAGTAGGTAGAGGTTTTCCGTTTAAAAGAAAGCCAATAAAAGCATTCCCCTTCAGCAGATCCATCTCCCAAAGATTTTATTGCTCTTATTGTTCTGGATGCCTTTTTCTCCATGTGGAAAGCACTCTAGATTTATTTAAGAGAAGTCTGAAATGTTCAGTTAACCTGCAGGTATTACAAGGTAGGAGGGAAAAGTCACTGGGGAAGTTGCACGGCAGAAGCATTGGAGCACGTGGAAAGTTTCTTAGAGAATGTTTTTTTCCTGTCAAAAGAGTAAAAGCCAGTTTAAAGTGAGATTGGCAGCCTCACACCTTGAAAAAAGCCACGATTCTAAACAAATACACACTTAATTACTTCTTTATGCATCACATGGAAAGCTGTGTGTCACAGGCATGTCACCAAGTGAGCAGTCTTGTTAAACATGTCATAGATGGTTGATCTGTTCTAGTCCCCCTCTACAAAGGGCCATCGCTGTTTCTTCTGAGCGCTGTTTCCATGGCAGCTGTGACTTAGAAGGTGACAGAGTTTGCTTTCTGGTTATAACCTTAAATACTTAACAACTGCCTTAGTATACTGCATTCAAGAGACTTTTTTGTTTGTTTTTCTCCTGGAAACTATAACAAAAGTCAGTTCAACATCAAGTGTAGGGTTGCTCTGTGTGTGGAAAAAAGCTAATAACTCCAAGAACAGCACATCCAAGAACACACAGTATGAAGTGGATCTCCATACCTTCCAGCTCTCAGAGAGAAGAGAAAAAAACACTGGATCAAATTTAGCTTTGGCATAAGCGGGTGCAAATCCCTATGGGAATTGCACCCGCTTATGCCAGGATTGAGTATGGCTCATGGAACTTGCAGGGTGGTCGTGTAATTAAATTATATGGTGGTTCAGTCTATTTCTACAATGCCAAATGATGCAATATTTTTCTGAAGAGGACAGCTGTGCATTATTTAAAACAAACTGGTCTATTACCTTCATTGCAAGTTTGCCCTCAAGATTCAGCAGATTTTCAAACCATCATTGAGGCATCTTAAGCTTTTGTCTTTATACAGGGCCACTGACAGTCTGAATTATATGCTGCTTCCTTCTTATTAGAAGCTGCTTATTAAAAAAATACTGCCACTGTGGTCTACAGTTCAATGAAGTCCATTGTAAACTCCCCAGTATAACATAAACCTCCCTAAAACACATAAAATTATTGGCTTCCAAGACCAGTCTCACTGAAAGAAAGCTCTGTACTTAGTCTTTGCTTAAAACACAGGTATTTGGTAGGATGGAATTCAAACTCCCAACTCAGTTTTAAAAGGTTGGGTCCAAGGAAAGTTGACACAGACCATGTAATTTTAATTAAAGAAAGATTTTGCTCCTTTATGGCCAACAGGGGCATTGTAACATTGACATATTGATGCTAAATAATTATGAGTCCATAAATAATTCAGTATATAAAAATGTATTATTTGTGCCAGGTAGTGAAGGGAAATAACGCTGAAATAGCTGACCTGCCAGGTTACTACTGCAATGCCAGGGAATACACAGGTAATGTGATCTAATAGCTATCGAAACAGTAAACACCACAGGCTACACTACTCACAGAGAGAACTTGAAAGTGAAAAGCCAAGTGCTGTCCAGTTTTGTCACCTAACTATTTTACCACCATTGTCATAGATGAGGGTAAACCTTTAGGAGTCGTACCAGGGAGAAAAACAGTAGGGAAATCATATTCAGAAAGTGAAATATTAAAAAGCAAATTGCTGATGAATTTGAGATTACTTTTTTTTTTTTTTTAAATTCTATTCCAGGAGCTAGGAAAATACCACAAACTTAATTCCATGGATAACAATACACCTTTAAGACTGAATTCAGTTCAGATGTGCTCCTGACCCTTTGGTATTCACTCTCCATGAACTTTCAGAAGTCAAATATTCATTGGCATGTATAAAAGGGGAAAATAAATACTCTCACTGTAGAGTATTCATGCCAGCAGGGACCTACTTGAAGAAGGATGGTACTTTAAACATTTATTAGTACAGTTGTATTGATTATGAGTTATATTGACCAAAACTGAGACAACTGCCCACCAGTGAAGAGTCAAGCAACACAGCTCAAACAAGAATATCCAATAGGAAACACCTTACGTTGGATAATTTTTTTAAATTTTATCCAAAGACAACAGTGGTACTAGGCGACTTTATCAAGTCAAGGCTTTCGGGAAGAACAAGTGCTGAACAGGAATACAAAGGAAATGCTAAGCTGCTCCTTGCATCTGCCAGAATTAAGACTATTTCAATCCAAGAAAACACTTGCAGCCAGCGTACTGGATGGTTTTAGTAATTTACCCCAGAAGATTTAGTTTTCCATGCTAAGGTTTGGTTCATTGCCCTTCTCACACCTACCCTTAGGTCTTTGTGCATGCTCCAAGTCACCCTTGTGAGTCAATTCATGTTTGATTTTCATTAGTGAATTAGAACTGAAAAAATAAAGAAACATTTTCCCTCAAGGAAATAGTCTTCAAATATCTGTGTCTGCACATATGGTGCCAGACAAAGGCACAGCCAGTCCTACACATACTACTGGAGGGCCAAGGGGCTCTACACTGCTGCAAGAGAGCCAAGTCTACCTCTAGATTCTCACAGAATCTAGAGAATTCCTGGCTATCCGGCTGCAGGCAGCTACCACTGCCAGGTCCTGGCAACTGCAAGTGCAAAGAGCAGCAGGAGTGCAAATAAAGTCTGGGGACGCTTTCAAATGCCAGTCCAAGGTTGCTGAGAAGGTTGTTTTTTCTTGACCCTATGCAACTCTTGTCACATCTCTGCTGCAGGTGCAGCCTTTCTTCATCCTCAAAATCAAGAAATTTCCTCTCCCATAGTATGGGAAAAGAATAGACTTTCTCAACTCCAAAGAGACTAGCACCTCCCACTGAATGATATCTTCCCTCTCCTTTCCTCTCCTCATAGTGACAGCTGCCTTGTGGATGCTGTTGCAGGAATCAATGTTACAGGCAGACCTGATAGCTTGTTAGTGCAGTTTGCTCTACTCAAAACCTTCCTTCCTCCTTTTTTTAAAAGGGGAATATACCCCCATCCCTGACATATATCCCTAGTCTCACTTCACAGGTGGAACCCACACTTCAGTTTTGGAGAAACAGAAGACTCCAAGGTCTATTGTGTACTGGCTTCACAGTGCTGGGGAGTGGCCTAGACAGAAGGTATGCACCCCTGAATCTTCATCATGACTCACAAGAGCTTGCAGTGGTCACTTATCACCACATTTATTTAGGAGGGAAGCTTTGCCAAGGCCTCAGCACTGGCCAAATTCTATCCCATCCAAACCAATTAGGCTTTGGGGATGTTTTGAAGAGGACCAGAGCAAATGCAGGCCAGAGGGCATGAGTTCTCAGTTCGCTGTAAATAAGACGCAAGACACCCACCACAAACTCACATGCACACTGAGCATTGGGAATTCTAATAAAATTATCACTTTACTTTTTGCTCAATCCTGCCAGATGACAGAAAACCAAGAGAAAAAATGCAACTTGAAAAAGCATCTCATGAGAAAAGTGCCTAGGGCATCTAATAATAAGAAAGGATAACAGTGCACAGAGAGGAGGCAGAACAATTCATCAAATGCAGTGCACAGGCTCAGCAGAAGTGGAGATAAAGCTTAAAACAAAGAAACCTAAACAGAACAAAAGCAAGCTGGATAACAGAGTCCACAGCTTACTGTTACAAAATGAGAGACTGGGTTGGCAGAGAGGGACAGATGATTTCCAGGTGTTTTTTTCCACCAGTTCTAGGATTTTCCTGATGGAGCAGAGACATGCTATGGGGAAGCCAATATGTGGTCACTATGTCCTTGGTGGAGCCAGCTTTGACAAATGCATAAGTTTGTGCACATCTGTTAACTGGCCAGAATTAAGAGCTAGAGCTTTTACCTTCTTTTATGCCACCTTTCCTACAAAAGCTCCATGATGCCCCAAAAATAAACCAACAAAACCCCCAACATTATTTGCGTGGCTCACAGCCTTATACACTCAGTCCAAAAGAAAGAGCAATGTGTGCCTGCGCAGATGGTCTACTTTTTTCTACTTTCTACTGGCCTTTGTGAATTGTCAAATTAACACCTGGAGAATGAGACAAGGAGGAGTTTCATCCCCATGCAGAATGGGCCATCCCCCAGGTTTCCTCATGACCCCTTTTGCAGAGGCAGTTCCCAGAAGAGGGAGAGAGTGAGCTGAGGTACACTTGCCGTGTGTGGCCTAGCTCCTATTCCCAAGCTCTTAGCTGCTTAATTACCCTCCTTCTGAAGGGCTGGGCTTTGGCTAAAGAATACCGTGCACTCAGCTATGCCTCATCCTAATGAGTGCTAATAAAAAGCATTTAGTTGACTAATGCAACATAAAACTCTGTCCCTATTTCATTGCATCTGTTTAATAAGAACCTCATTCGATATCAAATTACTGCCTGCTCAGCCAAGGCCTTGTATTTGTGGTAACAGGGCTGCGAGGCGGGAATATCAAGAGCTGCAATATGGAAATTCCTCACTAATATTCTCTGCAGGGCTGTGCAATTACTTAATTCATTTAGCTGAGCCAGTCTGATGGCTCAGCCAACTGTTTCACAACACCAAGCCCAGTGCTAGGCAACTGGCCTCCCCACGGGCTACTCCTGCCGGATCGCTTTTCCTGGGACCCAGCTAGTAACAGTTGCTTGGAGGATTTCAAAGAGGATCACAGATAGTGTTACCAAATGAATGGGCATGTAGTAGTGAACACGAAATCCTGATTCTTCCCAGTCAATCAAATGCCAGCCAGAGGATGCCCTGCGAGACAGCAGCCACAAAGAAACAGCGTGCCTGGGTTTTAACCTCCCTCTGCTGGTGTCCGGGAACACCAGTGCATGGACAAAGGTCTGTACTTGAAAATATTCCCTCTTGCAGTTTTAGAGAAAACTGCTCTGAAACTCCACTCTGCCCCTCCTCCCCGCCGCCGCTTGACTCAGCTGGCTCCTGCAGAAACTGAAGTTCTCCATACTGCACATCAGATCTTTCGGGGACATTTTAAAAAATGTAAACAGCAATGATTCCCAGTTCCCATGAACAATCGCTTACCAGAACCACTTTCACACACATTCTTCACAGCTTTAATCAAACCTCACACAGTGATGTTTTAGGGGAAAGGATTTAGTCAGTATACTTGAGTAAGCAGAAGGAACCATATGAAAAAAAATACTAAGTGTTACTATTCACAGACTATGAGTGTTAAAAACAATTAAAGAACACGCCACCATGAATTTAACTCTGTACACAGTTTTGGCAAGTCCAAATACTGAAATATTTTGTCCAGTCCTGCTTTACACTTGCAAAAAAAGTTATTGAAAACAATGGAGATGGTGAAAAGAAAACCCAACACAACCCACAAATATGATTCAGCAGCTTCAGAAGCTGCCTTGTAATGTAATTTAAAATGTTTTGTTTGCTTAGTTCAGTAAGAAGCAACGAGATTATAGAATATGTATGTCCTCATGAGAGGAAAGCAGTCTAAAAAATGTGATGAACAGTGGTAGAAAAATTACCCGTGACACTGAAGTCAGGCTGACAAGCAGGTACCGTGATGAGCAGAGGCTAACAAGCAAAGCAATAGCTTTGCTGGTATCATTTTCAAAACAGATGTTTGTCTCAGAGATAAGGTTTCACCAAATAAATTATCGAATTCAGAGAAAGATGCAGATGGAAGGCAATGGTCTGCAGCAGGTCGGACTACGAGTGGTATTGGGTGGGGTATGGTACAAGTACAGACACTGGCAAAAGAAAAAAAAGAACCCTGAGGAATCCCACCAGTGAGAGAAAACTGCCCAACTCACATGAGAAACAAAACTGGGCAAACTCCTGCTGTGGAGAGACTCCCTCCACAGTGTGCATTGCTCTTGAAACAAGACAGCTTGTCCCTACAGACCTCCACCTAAACAGTCTTATTTTCACTGTGACTCCCCAGCGTTACCCTTGCAGACAACGGACATGTGCTAACACTAGGACAAAGCAACTGGAAAACAGTGAAAATATTCTAGCATATATTTTCCTACAAGAGGAAAAACCACATAGAGGGCCAGGAAACCCGCATTGTTTCGAGGCTGTCCGGGGCCAGCAGATGTCCCGAGGGCTGTGGAGAAAAGCGTTTGTGGGAAAGGTCAGTGCCTGCATTACACACCGAGGCTGCTGCCTCCACACCACGTCCACCTCCCTGGGAGGCAAGAGAGGAGGTGGCTCATGGGCACAGGGTAGCACAGTAGCACAGGAAAACTGTATATACCTACAACAGCACACTAATACATCTGAGTGTCTGCATTTAGTAGGAAACAAGGACCCCCATTTCTTCCTGCTCCATAGAACTTCTGCAGATGTTTTTTGTGGTTCCAAACCAGGAACAATACAATCAGCTTCTGCCTTCACCACTGTTGTCTGGTGTCCAGGTTGCCACTTGCGTGGTTTTTACGCTCCTGCTCCTCACAAAATGCTTGGAAAACAAGAATGGGCCCAACTTTAGCAATTATAAAAACTGTTTTGCACAGGAATCCACTGCTTATGATACTCCTCTCCTCCTACTTTCTCTCTCTAAAAAAAAAAATAAAAAAATCAAAGCTAGATAATTTGAGGAAAATTTTCATCGTCATTTGCCTGTAAAAAAAATCATTCCCCCTGCACAACACTTTCCTCCTGCTCCCATACGCTTTCTTCTCTGCAACCCACAGTTTGTCACCAGCAACATGACAAAGCCAAAATTCAGTAGCAACCTGAGGAACTTAGGAGTATTCATCCTTTAGAATCTCTTGTCTGGTTTTGCTTTCAGTGGTAGGTTTCAATAAATTTCTAGAAATACCCTTAAATAGTTCAGATTTGACTTAAAGCTGGAGATGCACTTCATGGGAAGGACAGAGTCTGTGGAAAGAAATCAACCCTTGTTTATCCATGGATGCATCAAATCATGGCTAAACTTTGGAACTTTGGAATGAAATAGAAATTGTCCTCTTTTAAAATGGCCTCTTTTCTTACTCCATTAAAATGAAACAACCATACTCATAGTTTTGCCAGCCTTCAGGTTCAAAGCCAGGATACGTCTTCACCTGCAAGAGGCACCATAAGACTTAAAACCACCAACCTTGCATCTGAGCATCTAACGTTACTTATACACCTCCTGAGAGGAGACTGCTGTTATGTCCAAAACTGCTGCTGGTGGTTATCATCATGGCAGAGGGACCTCCCCAGATGTGCCCAGCCCAGAATATCCTAGTTTGGCTCTGCTGATGAGTCCTTCTGAGAAGACTGGTGGAACAAACCGTCTGGAAGGAACTTGCAAGGAGGAGCAACATGACTCCAGGGCACCGGTGGCATAAACAACTTGGAGCTGTATTGCATCTCTGCCAGCAGCATTGCAGCTTTATTATCACAGGCTTCATTATCTACTTCCAGGTAAACTACCACATCCTGATCAACCACCACTACTTTTAAAAATTCATTTTGCTAATGTACTCCATAACTTTCAATAGCACAAGGCATCTTTTTAGCAAATTTCTAAGAAGTTTTCCTACTATAATGCAAAATACCAGAATGAGCCAAGAGTGGGGAGAAAAAAAATTTAAAAAAAAAAAAAAAAAGCAAGTCTGAGTCACCAAGGTTTATGAACAGTCAAGAAAGCAGAAGAAAACCTGTGCAGACCTCCAGTAAGAGATGACCTCCCTGGGCTTGTGTTCAGCCTGCCAAGCTCCCTACTTGCCTGCTATCATGGCTGTGGGGAACAATGCAATCAAAATCATAAACCCAGGAGGAAGGAGGTCCCTGCAGTGGACTGAAAAGGCAAAATCTAGATGACCTCTGGACAGACGTGTGTTGAGAGCATGAAAGTGTCCTGCCACACCTACAAAGCACTTCCAAGTCCCCGCCTCGCCCTGGCCAACCCCAGAAGACAGCAAGGCCTCCTGGGTTTGTAGAACTATGGACAGAGCAGGTGAAGTACTCTGACACACAGCAGCTGCTGGCAGAGCCATTCAAGCCTTCATGACCACCCTTCCCAGCCTGGGTATGATGGTCCCATCCCACCATCAGCTTGTGCCACCTCTGGCAGGCAGACACTGAGCAGGGCTGATGCCTCCATAGCATAGCAGAGCAGTGAGCAAATGGAAGCACACAGTGTCCTCTAGAGGTGGAAAAATATCTTATAATTTGGTGACAGAGGAGGACAGGAGAGCGCTCATCAGCAGGATTATTCTACCAGGCCAAGAGGGATTGCTCCAGACTGCCAAAGGACAAGGGTGAAGAAGCACTTCTAAGCAGGCAAGGGACAGACAGGCATGGGGTCATACCACCTGGTTCCTGCACAGTGCCCCCAGCACAATGGAAATGGTCAAAATTCACTTACTCACATCCAAACCGCACACATAAAACAGCTTCTCAAGGCTCCCAGATGTCAACCCCCAAATCTGGCAGCTTTGCTGTCCATCACACCTCTTCTACTCCTGGAGGGGGTTTATAGCCATTTGAGTTGCCAAACATAATCAGCCTGATGCTGGGTGGTCACACTGGGAGGGAGCCCCACATGGTGGGGTTGCTGCTTGAACTGGGTTCTTAGGTCAGGTAAGACAATTTTTGTGAGGATAAGGAGGAAAAAAATATATGCAGTTTCTCTGTGAAGTACTGGTTTGGGCTAGGAGCTGTTTCTGGTGTTTCTAAACAGGAGGCGCCCGTGAACCTGAGTAGTCCTGTGAGGCTTCATACAGTCATGGAAAATGAGACTCTTAAGTGCTCTAAAACTGGCTTTCAGTTATTATCCTTATAAAACCAGGAAAACCTCCTACATATCTTTCCAAAATAGCTATGATTTAAATAAAGTATTGATGGGAAAGGGAGGGGAAAACTTAATGTCCCTGAAATTGGCTTGATGTCCTTGCCAGAGGCAATGTTCCTTGAAAGATAAGGCTCATACAAGAAGATCCGGTCCTTTCTGTCTGTACCATTGCGGCATAGGTGCTGGTAAACACCAGTCACCACAGGAACACAGTCACACAAAATCCCTGCACAAGGAAGAGCACACTGAGGAAAGGCAGAAACCAAGTACCTGGAGCAGCACAGAGGCAAGGGGCTGCCAGACCTGCAGGAGTCCACACCAGATTCTTGCTGCGCTCTCCTGACCCTGCTGGAGTCAGCAGTCAGCCTAAACTCAAAACACTCTGGTAGCTTTTCCAGTCAGGAGGATAAAATTGGATTTGCAAATGCTGTCTTCTTTGCAACCAGACACTGTAGCATCCAAGTAAGTACTAAGATGTGATGTCTGACAAACCAAGAACAAAATGAATGAAAGACAAACCCACACACAATCTCACAGCATTGCCCTGAAGCTCTTGCCTTGCTTTCCCCTTCTTATCCTCTCTGTAGTTCTCAGCAGCTGTAGGCTGCTGCTGCTATTCCCTCAAAATAGATATCACGGACAGTGTCCTGGCGTTCATTTGCCCCAGGAGTCCCAGCAAAGCCTTTTATGGTCAGCCAGGTCTTACAGGCCCATCTTTTGAGCACCAAAGTCTATATTCTGAGTATTGCTAAACAAAAGAACATTCAGCAACTCCCTTTAGTCCTAGGAAGAGGACAGTTGTTCCTCCCACCATCCTTTTGGCTTGGCCTTACATCAGTCCAGAGCAAGCTGCAACACAAAACTGGGGAAGTCAACCACAACATAAAGAATTATTTATAAATTATTAATGGCTGCAGAGTCACAGGTACCAAACAGCCCTGCATCACGGACGGAGTGCTCCAAGTGCCAATATCCTGCTTGTTCACCAACCAGTGACTGGAAACTCTGATGCCCACAAGAGGATTGAAAGCCTCAGAGAGATTTATAAAGGAATATTTAGTCTCTGCATCCCAGTGTTGCAGCCCTATTTGCTGAACACTAAATTCTAGCCTAAGAGAGGGAGGAGAATGAAAATAATTGAATTTTAGTGGGTTTTAACCAACTCTGACCAGTGGCCAAGCTGTCCATGTGTGGCACTGGCTGAATTAATGGTAGGTGTTCAATAGCAGAACGTTACCCTCCCACTGCATCCCAAGCAGCTCCAGAAGGTCCAATGGAGGTGAGACAACAGCTCTCCCTATTCTGTTAGCATGACCAAGGCAGTCTATAGAACCAGCTGTTGGCTCAGCACCCTAGGCACTACATATGACATACAGTTTTAGGAAGAAAATGTACCCAAAAGTGACAAAAAGTAGAATTTTGTGCAAATCCCACACAGGCAGGGTTTCTAAGCATGAAAACACAAACCAAAACAAAAAACACAGTCACTCAGTACTAAGTTCACCCGAAGACATAAAGCTCCAGTTTTTGCTGCACTTACCACGCAAACGGATCTAGGTTTGGTAGAAGACCAGAAAAGTTTCCAAGCTAGGGGACCCAGTGGCTCTCTCAGGCAGGGAGGAAGATCCTGACTTGAAAGACTGGTTCGAAGCTGCACTTCTGCGGCGTGCACAGAAGGTGTCAGTGTTTGTTAAAAATTTAGTCACTACAGTCCCTGAACAGCAGAGATTCGCACCTCAGAATTACCAACGATTCTACTATTTGAAAAGAACATTATTAAAGAGAAAAAAAAAAAAAGTAGTGGGAAATAATAATTATGTCGATTTGGTCAGTTTTCTGCTGTCCTTTCGAAGCATCTGTCTCTGCACTGAGCAGGAAGCACTGCATACTGAAGCTAAACTCATTTTCATCTTGTTCATTTGTGCTGAAGTCCACGAAATATTAAAAAACTTTTCCTTGGATTAAACTAATATTTCTGTTGGTGGGTTTGTATCTGTCCCTAGCATTTCACATTTCCAGAGACAGGTGATAAAAATTCACAGCCTCTTTTTCTTGTCTTTAGATTTCTCATATTTGTGCTGTAGTTCATTCAAGCTATTTACTACTTGATAACTCAAGCACTTCAAAGTTGGTGAAAAACAACCACTGAAAAAACCTTCTCTGAAAAGCTGATGTGTTTGACAAGCAAACAAGGATTGTGTGAACACTATGATTAGAGCAAGCACATATTGCTCGTGCATCCATATAGCTCAGTGCAGTGGCAGCAGCATCCTGGTCCATCAGGCTTTGCCCTGGCACAAGTCACCACCTGAAATACCAAACAACTAGGAACTAGCCCAAATGTGAGAGCTTACCTCTTCTAAGGTGGTTTATAGAATCCTTGACCAGCTGAGGATAACCCATAGAGGGAGTTCACTTTCTTCTCTCCTGGATAGGTCCTCCCTGCAATTTTTATACAAGTGGGGGTCACATACCTCTCTCTCCCCTCAGAAAAGCATTAATGCATTGCAAAAAATAACTCAAGGAGCAGGCTATGGTCCAGTAAGAAAGGCAAATAGGCATGGATTCAATACACCAGAAATCCCAGACTGGCCATGTGTGGCACACTCAGTGTTGATTTTATTTTTTAACTGTTCCACCTGTCTTAGCAATAACTAGGTATTTTGATGATTTTGTTTTAAGGACTTCATTAGTGTCAGTCAGGATGCTTTCTTTGGAGGTTTCCTACTCCTTCCTGGGAATCTGGTACACTTGAAAAAAACCCAAGAGAAAACTAATGCCAGTACACATTTTTATGCTTTCATACTTTCTTATATTTGTCCACATTGGTAAATAGAGAGTACAAGCATGTTAGAGGTGTTTTCTGAACAGTTTTGCTCAATTTTTCACAAATTCTATGTTCCTTTACTCACTTTCTTGGAGGGCATGAAAATGACAAAGTCTTTTTAAACTTTTACCAAGATCATCTAGTCATTAACAACTGTGAGATCACACTTCAAGATCAGAGAGGGTTATTACTATAAGCTGTCATGACCTCCTCTGATAGCCTATGAAATACAAGCTAAAAAGTTTCCACTCTTAACTTGCCTCAAACTCTGACTGAGTTCTGGTCACTGTGAGTCAGCCAGAGAAGGCCAAAAGGGTACTGCATTAGCCCATACATGTAGATTCCAAAGTTATCATTAACAGCTTCGTTTGATAGTAGTAACCATTTCCTTCCTGACACTCCCCAATACCTCTTTAACATGGAGGTCAAGTTAACACTTTTTAGGCTGTAAGCGACTCCATTTCCCTTTATAATAGCAGAAGAAAAGAGAAAATGTCCTAATCACAGTCTATAAAATAAGGCAGATAATTATATTATACTCCACCTTAAGGTATAACTCTTCCACAAAGAGCAAAACCTGATAAATAGGACTCCTTCTCCAAACTCTATAACCAGGAACAGCTTCTCCAACGAAAGATGGAGGAGACCAGCTCTTTGAATATCAGGAGCGTGAATAACCTGAACAGCAGTGAAACAGAAACAGCAGCAACCAGCCATCCTCTTATAGCATTGATCTTCTCACAGCTGTTTTGTTTAGGACCCACCTACTTCTGTCTTGTGACCATGTAATAAAATCCAGCTGGCTTCCCCCTCCAAACAGCTGTACTTCTCCACCTTAGGCTTTTCCTGATTGTACTTATGGTATGTGTCTTCTTCCCTCTCCATGAGGAGCAGGCTCTCATGGCATCTCTCTCATAGCACTGCAGGTGTTGGACAACTTTCACAGGAACAAAATGACCTCCTAACACCCCTATCACTAAAGCTCTATGGAAAAACACATCTTCCCCACACTACTGTGTGTATTTAACAGTTAAGTTGAGAGACTTGTGTGAAAGGCATCGGATGGTCTCTATACACACACTGCCTGTCCTTACAAACACACCATGCAGCTAGAGGGTCGATCTGCCTGCATTCAGTATTGGCAGCCTTTTCTCCTCTGAGGGAAAAGGGCTCTATATGTTTCTCTTTTCCTCCCTGAAACAAGAGTTATTTTCCTTATAATGGGATGGGCAACGAAGCCTGAAAGCAGTATCCTAACCGAAAGGCAGGGTGTTATCACCAGAAACAAGGAAACAGTACAAAACAGTTTTCTCACATAGGAGCAGCTCTGCCTTAAATAGACTAGTTAATACTTATCAAGTCAGAAGGACATGGCAAGCATAACCATGTATCCATGACGTGGGGCTGTGGAAGACCTGGGATAGACCACTTGAGGTGAAGGTTGGTTGAAGGTCTCTGAGACAGCTGCCTCCTTGAACACCATTATCCCTGTTTTCTCTCTCTAACTTGAGTTCATCAGTTGAAAGGAGAGAGAGAGATAACTGACATCCTTCTCATACAAAAATCTCCCATTCAAATGAGTCTGTAAGCTCATCTTAGGACTCTCTGACCTAGCCAGACACTCCTCCTCTGATTCTGGAGATCAGCCTCTGAGGCCTTTCATGCTTTCTCTGGCACTTTTCATGCTTCCACAGAAATAATGATTCAGATAGATGGGTTTAGGTGTGCAGGAACAGTTCTGGGCTCCCCACATATGGAAAGGAACCTTCAGTCTCATGAAGACATCAGGAATGCCACTTTTCATAGGTGATGTGGCAGGAGAGGGACTCTGACCCAAGGATGAATATCCTCCAAGGAAGCAGATGTGGCACAGGAGCCTTTGGAAAAGACTGAGCAATCCTCCCTCCTAGTGGGGGAGGAGGGAAAATCCTGCTTACAACAAAATGTTCCTCTTTTGTAGGAGAAAGTGATGACAGCTGGGATGAGGGAAGGGGAAAAAAATGCAGGGCAGCACCTTGTGTGGGAAAAGATTGCTCCCCTGCCTGCCCCAGCTAGCTTGTACTCAGAGCCCGCCAAACGGGTCACTGGATCCAGCCAGCCCACAGTGTGGGAAGGGCTCACAGCCCACACGCCAGTGTCTCTTGGCAACTTCCATCTACTCCTGTTCTGTGCTGGCTTTAGGGATAAAAAAGCAGCTCTTTTCTTGGAGGGATGGATGAGGAAGACAATGGGTACATCTGTCAGTTCCCACTGCTTCTGGGCCAGGGCTGAGCATCTTCAAGAGCCACATGAGAGGGATGCTACTGCACCTCTTTTGTTCAACGTAGCTACCTCTACAGAGCGAGTATCCCACCTGCTCTGAATGGCTTCCATGCCTTCAGTGTTAATTGTCCCCTCTTCAGGTGCTCTCAGGCTTTCTTGCCCATCTATTTTCAGGGAAGAAAAGAGAAACACAATAGAGGGAGATATTAATGAAACATTATGTCACGGCTGTTTATTAAGTTTTACCTCTTTGGCAACAAATCTGTGCTGTGCCTGTTCCTTTAATTAGTTGTCCTTCAGTCAGGAAAATCAGGGCTGCAAAGTGCTGATATGGTGTTAAATAATTATTTGGGAAATAGTGCTTGGGTTGAATCAGGAATTTTGTCATTGCTGTTAGCATATGCCTGCGAGGCACCAGGAAGAAGCAGAGCTGGGGGACCCAAGACTGAGAGCCCACACTAAGGGGTGTGGGAGATGCTGCATGCAGCTTATGGTGGTTTAGCCCTCCCTTCCCATGCTGGCAGTAAAGCCTCTGACAAGTGGGGAAACTGAGGCAAGAAGGGACACATTTGGCTGGCAAATATGAGGAGGATCCAAGAGTAAGTGAATGAATTATCAAGTTGCTTTGTTTTCCTGTTATTCCAGGTCATAAAGAGAAGGAATACTTTGCCCAAGCATGACCCAGCACTCATGTGAGACCCCTTTTTCATCTGTTTTCTCTCCCTTTACACATGCAAAGAGCAAACCATATGTCTTCTTTCAATTTAAGGAGAGAGGAGAAGAAAGACACTTTTGTTTCTGAGGGAGACGCCAGGCATCATGGCTGTCTTATTTTGTGCAATGAATATGTAACACCAGATGACATTTGCCTTTCAGCTAGGTGGGTGGCTTTTACCTTTATGTGCAACATAAACAGCAAAGGCTTTTGCCACACGTGGGGAAACACTGAACTTGAGGTAAAACCTTGGAGCAAAGTGCATGGCAGCAGGAGCAGCCCAATAAGTTCTTTCTCTTCACTGAGAGGTGTGAGAAAGGAGCAGGCTGTGTATCAAAAGCGTAGGTGTTTCATCATGTGAGAAAATGGCCCACAAGGAAGCCAGGAGTAAATCTGTTGTTGCTGGGTGGGCTTAATGGCTCCTTGCAATTGAATCATGTATTCACAGCTTTTTGGAAACTGGAACAACTTGAGCTGCTGTGGGTTAACCCATTCATGCACCCATGGCCTCAGCCTTGTGCAAACACCTAGTTTTATTTCCAGAGCGACTACAGGACACTAATGTGAAACGCTTCCCAGGAGAGAGCCAACCTAGTTTCTCAGCCCCCAAAGCTCAGAGTAATTTAATTGAGCGCAGGAGATTTCAAGTGCATACCTGTCCCAGACCTTTTCCTCCTGGGACATTAACTGGGAGGTTATCAGCATTGATGGATAACTCCTGTTTTGCACCTTCTGAGGACTTGTCCTCTGAGTGCTTTTCAGCCAGACACAAAGGGTTCCCCACAGAAGTGCAGTGAGCAGATAAATACTGTGGAAAATACTGTTCTCCACCTCAGGGAGACACCCTAAGAAACTCATGGGTGGTACTTGTGGGGGTGGTGACATCCCTTGATGTGTGCCAGGCATTGACATGTTTGTAACAAGCAATAAAAGACAACACAAGGAAGCCTCAAGCCAGGAAAGGAGGTGACCTACCCAGCCTGAAATTCACACTATTCCCTATTTTGATTATGTGTTCACTGCATAACTTTTTTTTTTTTTTTCAAACTCATGCTGCAAGACCCACAGGGTGGGTTGATACTAAGAACCAAGTCCTACTTCTTAAAATAAGTAGAGGGAGACACTACCTCTCTTTTGTATCAAGACCTTAGTTCATCTTTCTGGTTACATTGTTCTCCAGAATTTAAGCCAAGAAGAAACCTCACAGCATCCAGAATAAAGATTAATTTCAAAAACCACAAGAACTGGCAGGTTAACCCCAGCATAGCCTGTAGATGTGTATTTAGCCTTTGTAAATTTTAATTCCACTGCTTGATACCCATGGGATGGTCATTCCTTCCAGCTCACTTATAATTTCACACAGGATGGTTCCCCTCCATTAATACTGCAGTTTTCCTTTCAGGAGGTGGAAGATGATTCACAGTACTTACTATTTGGTGAATTTAGCCAGCCTCAGGATGCTGATATTAATGTATAACAAAAGAATCACAATGAATATACAAAGGGGCCATTAGAGGCCATGTTAGAGCCAAATTTATGTGTGTGTGCATATCCCAGAGAATACTGAAGGCAGGAATGAACTAAACTCCACTCTCAGAGCGTTCCTACCCAAAAACCGTCTCCCTGAGGCAAGGGGAAGTGCCAAGGCATTTCTGTGGTCCCCCTTTCAAAGGTGAACAAGCCAACAGCCTGTGAAGTTACACCATGACTGCCCTTGCTGATCAGCCAGCCTCTGCATGCTAAGTCTATTTAATGGGAATAAAGATCATTCTGACCCCACTTTGCAATTGTGATGACTCTGGGGTTGAGCAACATTCACAAATGTAATGAAACCTCTGCATGCCTATCATGGCCATCAGGATCTTGGAGCTGTGCCTTCATGCCACAAACCTGACTAATTTCGTACCTTTTGGGGTCTGGTGGCTTTTGCAAGGCAGACCCACTGAACAGAGCATCAAGGAGAACAGTGGGAGGCAAGTGTCACCATCTCCCTCAGTCCCAGATGTGACTCTCAGCCACAGAGCTCAGAGTTCCTCCTGGCATGATTAACTGATCGATTGGTTGGGTGCCCCACGGTGCCCCAGTCCCAGATCTGGCAGCCAGAGCTCACTGGCTTTTCACCCTGATGTTTCACCAGCAAAGCATTCCTGATCCCTCTTTCTTTATGTCTCATGTCTTTCAACTACAGCAATATATTCCATGCCTAAAAATCATCAGGAAATATATTTGTGCACTTTGCAGAAACAGCTGAGTTTGTTTATACAGCTGAGTCCACATGTGAAGATGAGGAATTGAATTATTCACTGCATGTCTCAGACCTTGATGACTAAATTGGGATTTGCTTCTTTATCTTCCAGGGAGGAAGGGAAATGAAGGCTGAGGCGGGGGAAAAGTCTAACAGAAAGAGGCCATGCTGTGTCCCTCTGGTCCACTGCTGGGAGCCTTGTGGATGCTATAATTAACCACCTATAGCAAGCAGAAGGCAGGTGGTACCATGGGAATTACAACCTCACAAACCCTGTTATTAAATAGTCATGCATGGTGCTACCTCACTTACCTCTCAGGGTTTGTTTACCTTTTTTAATAAAAAGGCAAAATAACTCCCAGGCAATTTCCACAAGATTTTAACACATCTGTGTTAAAAATCAGCCTGGAGACTCTGAATTAAAAAAAAAAAAAATCCACCCAAGCTTTTTATACTATTGGCAAGGCGTTGTAAAGGGAAAGGCCTGGTTATGCACAGGCTGTGTGATGTGCTATGGTGGTCTGTGCTTCCCACAGTGACTTTGGGGTGCAGATAGAGATATCCTTATGGAGCTCATTTGGCAGAATAGAAAAGATTGGGCACCTTTAAAAAACTAACTTCTCTAGGATATTTGAAGCTGAATACATACAGATGGAAGTGTCTACATCATCCTAATGCCCTCTGGATGCTTTTGCATTTTAAACAGATGAATCCTTGAAGAGGTGGCACTTGGTACAGTTAAACTAAGCAGTTTCCCACTTCTACTCTATTTCATCGAACTACTCAGAGAGAAATGGCCAGGTACTAGTGCTGTGAGAGGAAAGGTGAAAACTCTGACACCATGTAGCTCTTTGCTCACTCTGTGTAGAACTTGAGAAGATTTTGTACTATTTCTGTAAGCTTGCTCCCCTTTTTTCATCTTTATATAAGCAACTGATCAATGGACAGAATGGGTTAAAGTTTATTCTTTAGCAGAAAGGCAAAGAGCCTGGAGATATGTGCACTTAATTGTCTTACCCAGAAGTGGAGTAGTCCTTCAGGATTTGAATGACGCAATTCCTTGAGAGAATGTTAAAGTGTTCCAAGACAATAGGAAGTCTCAGCCACCAGACATTAATTTTCAATATATTTCCCTTCCCTCAGTATGTGAATTCCAACTGGAATTCAAAGAAAATTTGTGAGAAAAAGAAAGAAGAGGTTAGAAAGAGAAGAGAGAAGCTGAGAAACGCCTCAGGAAACCCAGAAGAGGACTGGGGCAGTTGATGGCTGAGCACTGAGATTAAGGCTTTACAGAGGTCCTCTCCTTTTCTCAGAGCCTTGCTTCTACCACCTGGCAACTAGTCACTGTAGTATTCCTTGGAAAAGATGAGATGACTTGTCACGGTCAGCCCCAGTGTCTAGGCTGTCCCCAAGTCTTGCCCTACAGCAGTAGAAGGGTGCAGGTCCTCAGTGGTCCAGGAACTGCATGTTTTGTACCACTTGTCCCAAGGCTACCCTACAGTGTAGCCTTATTATCTGAGCCCATTATCTGAGGGAATCATGCAACACTTTCCTTTGGACAAAAATTCATGATGCACAATGCATGTATAGAAATACACATGACCCAGCATGGGAATCAAAAAAACTACACGAATAAAGGTGGATAAGAAAGGAAGAGAGAGAAAAGGCGGGTAAGAAGGGAGGAAAGAGAGTAATCAAATTCTGAACTATTCACATTTTCCTAGCTGAAGTAAAATAGCCAGGAAAGCATTTGTTTTCTTGCAGCAGTAACAGAGTAAAAAGTTTCACAAATCCTCACTACACTGGTTCTAATTCTGGAGTGATGGATTGGAGCAAACAGGAAAAGAGACATATTAAAGAAGCCTATTTGATTCTGGGTTGCTTCAGCAAGTTTCTGCAACATACCATAAGAATATAATTAGAAAATTTTATTCCTTGACTTCTACAAAATTAAAGATATTTCCTTCTTGCACAAATAATTCCCACCGAAAATAATTTCAGTTATTGATAAAACAAATAAAGCTATTTTCTGTTTTCTTCCCCATATACTGAGCATAAAGCAGATCAGATTCTCAAAGCTACAAGTGCAGCAAACCTTATAGTTTTGCTTCATTACTGTATTAGCACAGACACAATTTCTCTGCCCAGGATTCTTGAAGTGTATAATTTAGTATTTCAATATATCTTGAAAGTTTAATGAGTGTGAGGAAAAGACGTACTCTGTATTTCTTGCTTGGACTTATTTAGATCCCTGTAATGCCCATTTAAAGTTTACACAAGGGCAGACGGGTAGTGAGACTGGTCTCCTGAGGAACATCTGTGCTTTCTGTGTCAGCACATGTCATGTAACACTGCTAGGATCCTTGGGGCCATTTTGTATCCCCTGTTTAATTCATGCACAAGGCCAGGAGAGGCAGAAGTTAGCTAGACCGTCTCTCTCATCTTCCCTTTCCTATCTCTCATTAGATGCTCTAGTCCATTTGACAAATTACATCCATGAAACAGTTGGCATCTGTTGGGAAACAGTTCGGTACTGCCTCCTGAGACAGACATACAAAACATTTTGTGGGTCCCATCCATCTCACAACATCCTGGCAGGACACACTATGAAGAGAGAAAGATTTAAAAAACTCAGGTCCCATGTCAACAATGCAGCCAGTTAGAAACTTTGATTTCTCTGGCTTTTTTTACTGTTTTGCCAGATCCTCTGTGTTTCTGCAAGGAGATTCCCCCAGCGAAGAAGATAAGGCCTTGTACTCCACCTTCTTCTCTTCCCTATGTGAACTTTACAGCTGTTTTGGGGCTCAGTGTGTCACACTGACACACACACTGCTGCAAACAAGTTGGAGTGTCATGAAGAGAAGGCTAAAACTAAAATGGAGATGAGCTGGAAGGGGATGTCTGGAAAGATCTCATTAATAGGCCTGCACAGCTGAGGAGAGTTTCATGGCTGAACTCCCTCACAAAAACAGTTCCTCTTCAGATCCCACAGCAGTACCCAGTGCTCATTTCAGTCTGGGTTGTACCGACTTATCCTAGAGATCAAATTAAGGAGTTCCAAAGTATCCACCACACAAACACAATCCAGACTGCACAATTAAACTTTATTATTTCATATCAAACCCTTATTCTTTTCCCTGATATAAAACAACTAAGTCCTGCTGCAAGATTGTTTGCTAAAAGGTGCTGGGGTTTTTTCCATAAGGAAAAGAATTAAAAGTAGTTTCATGTAAAGGACACAAATTAATGAAGTTGCTCAACTCTGCTCACAGAGCTCAGAGTTTACTCCGAAGGACACTTCTAAGGAAGGCATTTCTTAACATACTAGCAGTACATTACTGAGGGAGAGCCTTCAGCAGGAGCTACCATTCCCCTCAATCCCCGAATCATGCTCCAGTTCCCCAGTGTGTGCCATACCTGCACTCTTACAATACACACTTGCAGTTATACTGCTACAACTGCCTGAGAAATGAGCAGTCTTGAACAATGAGGCATTTTTGTATGATTCATTCTTTTGTGCTGTTCATCGACTTTCTCCCCCATGCATCCATCAGTGGTTACATCACTCTTCTTTCCTCAGGCAGTACAGACCTCCCAGGCTAATACCTTTGAATATAAAGCACATCTTGAGTTAAACATTAGCTGCACACTAACTGGGGCTTTGCTTTCCAACTGAATAATCAAATTGAAAGTAAAAAATTGTCTACAGCTCAGATGAGAGAGCTATGAAAGGGCTGCTTAGCAATCCTCTTGAAAGAAAGCATTCAGTATTGGAAACCAAGTTCCATTTTATCTATTTAGATTTGTCACTAGTAATTACTTGAAAGCTTTATCAGCTTCAGGCTTTAATGATGTAGTAACTGCTACAAGCATTTTAGAATAGGGGAGCAGAACATAACAAAAACAAAGTTATTTTAGAGTAAGTACATATTTTCATAAAACCAATGCAGAACAGAATTCCAAGAAATATTTTCATGTGTTCCCTGACCAACTCCTGAGATGACACTTGAGGTCACCAGTATCAGAGCTGGGACAGAGCGTCTCAGTGCTCCATCAGAAAGGCAGTATTTATTTCAAACCTAGTCTTCTGAAGGCAGCCCACCTAGCACAGGCTGACAACCAGGACAGCTAAATGTAAAATCTGGAAGAATAATAGCAAGCATTTGATTATGTTGCAGTGAAACGTGAGGTCTGACCCCTTGATGACTGGGACCAAGCTTAAAATCCTGCCCCAACCCAACAGAAGCAAAATACAGGCTTTCCAAAGCTGCTGCTTGCAAGTTATAGAGTCTAAAAGGCAATCCTCCCTTAGGAGTAAAAAAAAAAGACATCAGTTCTAGAGAGGCCTGTTGTTCCACACTTATTCACAATATGTTAAGATTGCCTGGCAAACACTTGTTTGCACAATCTGATTCTCTTCAAGGAGCCAACTCCAAAATGTGATGCTTTGGAAGTAGTTTTGAGGACAGCTGCATGGTGGGAAGTCAGCAGGGAGAACCAAGCAGACCTCTGGAAGCTGGGAATGGTAAACGCTGTTACTGAAAAAGGAAAGCACCTGTCACTGGAGTGGGCTGTAGGTACCATCACAGCCTCAGAGTGTTGCTGAAGCTGCCTTGGCCTCGCTGACCACCTGAGATCAGAAAATGTTAAAAAGGATATCAATTTATCTAGTGGAATCTGTCCCTTCCTGTATCACATGGTTACAACACTAGCTGTCTTACTACACAGATTATTTTTCTTTACTATTACAGCGAGCAGAAGTTGCCTCTCATTCCCCAAATGTCTTTTGAGACATGGGTGTGTGACACAGCCTCTCATCCTGTTTAGCACAGGGTCCATGTTGTATGGTGCGATGTTGGAAAGTTCTCAGACTTGGAGAATGGGACTTGCACATGACGTATGTGGGTCTGAAAATGTGTTTTCTGTGCCTAACTCCTGAAGGAGGACTGGCTGATGGCAAGGTGGTCTTGGATATCACAGCTGCAGACTCTTTGATGCTCTTGCAATGAATAACAATGCTTGAGACTACTGCAGCAAACATTTTTCTGAGCCTCATTAGGACCATGATCCATCAGGAACTTCCTCATGAAATCCCTCATGACTCTATTGTGTTAGACACATGGGGGATGTCCCTGACCATGCCTTTGTAAGCTGGATGGCTTTGGTCACATTATATCCCAGTAACCTGACATGAAGCAAGAGCTGTGCAGGACTTCTGTCCAAAACTCACTTCTGTCCAAAACCCACTTCTGTGGGCACGATAACAACAATTGCCGTATCAAGAGTGGACAAAATCAAAATAAAATAAGAACAAGGAGAGATTAAAGAACGAGACAAGATTAATCCTTCCCCATGATTTTTTTTTTTTTACCCTTCTCTGTCAAAGCCTTTGCCAAGTGCACTACAGAGTTCAGATCTGCTGGTTTTCTGTCTTTATTTCAGCTGTCCTCTCTCAAGACTGATCTTAGCACTCAAAAGGAGAAAAGTGCATACCTCTGAGGTCCTGTGAGGCTGAGCACAGTGAACAAATGCTCCCTCACTCCTTCACCGTCTCGCTCCTGCCACTCTCTCTTTGAGATGGCAATAGGCAGGTCTAGCACACACAGCTGTTCTTGTGCAGCTTGCAGGTGTGTAGGAGCACTGGGCAGTGATGTGCCATCAACACCATCCAAAGCCAGGGAAGAGAGAAAAACAGAGTGCTGAGGGGAAAAGGAAAATCTACTTCCCTCCTTGCTACTCCTTAGCAATGTCACAGCCGGTGAGGACTTCCTAGGAGAATGGCCATGACTTTTACCAGTACCAGTGGGAAAATGCTGCCATTCCCTTTCACAACATAGCAAACCAACTGAAGTTTTGAAACAAGTTTTACAAAACTCAGGATGAAAAATTACACAGGTCACACACAGAGAAATACACAGGCACTGTTGATGATGGCTGTATCCCCATATTTTTCAAAGAATGCCCAAGATCCACTCATGCCAAGAGCGATGCTGAAGTGGCAGTTGCATGCTGAGATCATAGCAACTCCCCTGTAACAACCAGTAAGAATTTGGTGAAAGTCCTTTAAAATTATTATATAGGCAGAATGGTGAAAAGCCTTTTGTTCCATAACCTGTGAATAATTCACCTACATTTGAGATGCTATGTTGTTTTTCCAGTCACCTCTTATAAAGCCCTTTCGAGGCAAAAAGACAAGGAGTGAGAGTAGCACACAGAGAGTGATGAGGATTTTGTGCTTTCCCAAGCAAACTTATTTTCCAAGTGACTACAAGGTTTGCAATTTCACATTCCCCATGGGTCAAACACTCCACAAGGTGGATAGTGACACATGTCACAGAGGCTTTCTGCAATCAATTAGGAGTGAAATTGTCTCACGACCTTCTTATACAGTTTATCAATTCGGTGAGCGTGGTTTGTGCCTGGCTACCTTCCCTCACCTAAACCAAACCCGCTTGAATAGGCCAGATCTGGAGGTTATGTAAAAGCTATTAAAAATTTTTCTAATGTGAAAGGCACAGTGGGATTTTTTATTATTGTTATTTCCTAAAGGTGGCAGTCACTTTGCCTTCTTTCACAGCAAACCATCAGAAACTCCTGCACAGATGGTCATTTTTGATGCATTTTTCTGTCCTAGAAACAGGACTCGTCCATCAAATTCTCGTCTGCTCTCCCTGGTTCTGTGATTTTCATTTCTGTTCCCTGCAGTTCCTCTTCCACACAGGCCTTTTGGTGCCCTTTCAAGACATTTTTTTCTTACATGTCTGTCTCTTGAAGAGGTGGCATTGTACTGCCCAGTTCTGAGTTCACAAACAACACAGTCCTAATTGATGTTAAGAAACAAACTACTGCCAATTCTGGGTATTACCAGAGCCGTGATCCCAGAGCAGAAGAGGGATTGCATATCCCCACTGCTCCAAGGCAATGAGAGCTGTGAGCAGCAGTCATTACAGGTAGAAACAATCAGACTTTGTTCTGCTGTCACCTGCTCCCATCTGTCATGCTCCAGGACATCCTAACCTTGGGAAGCAGGAATTCTGCTTCCTGGGTCTGTTCATCATTCCCGTGTACCTTTATGCTGCTCGTCCCCTTGTGTTGCAGCCCCTTGCCTGTTCCCTTTGTTTTATGATGCTTTGCAGCAACTAAGTCACTACTGCTGCTGAATTTGCAGGCAGAGTTTTCCTTGTGATGCCAACCTGTCCTCTGACTACAGAAAGTGTCCTTTAGCCACAACTACAGTGTTGTTCCTGCCGTCCAACTACAAACAGGGCTCTTCAAAGCCTTCTTGCACACTGGGGGCTTCATTGCAGTCTTAGATGCTCATTTTCCCCATTTGATCCATCTACAATGCTACTGGGGACCCCACAGGTGCTTCTCTGAGGTGAATATGTCCATCAGGGTGTTCCTCTCATCAGGCATTGTCCACAGACAGCAGGACAGGGAGCAGGATGGACCAATGAGTGCTTTGGTTTTGCTATAAAGTAAGGCCAGACAAACCACTGATATTTTTGTGGCTGTCAGGCCTTGCAACCTAAGGCAACTCTGGTGCAGCTCTGTTTCCTAGAGTAAGTGCTGAAACAGCCTCCTGATATGCTCTGTACTAAGACTGAAGCTTCAGCCCAGGGAAAGACTGGTTTCGTCAGATCTGGCAGAACGATCAAGAAAGGTCTGGGAAAAACATTTATGTATGGTAGGAATCACTACCTGAAGAGCAGCGTGAATACTGCACACACTAACCTAAATACTGACCATGAAATAGGGCAATATGCCCTCTGGGATTTGTTTAAATTAGGCTTTAGTACATTTCCCACCTGAAGTGACTAAGCAGGTGCTCATCTCCTCTGCTGATGCCTTTTAAGCAGGTTGTTGAAACAATGGCAGCCAGGCAACAAGAGTAAAGGAAGGACTTCACAGTTCCTGCTCATCTATGCCCAGG
>JAWWLV010000121.1:18058381-18098931 GCA_035041135.1 Platyrinchus mystaceus | reverse complement strand
CAGGTTGTTGAAACAATGGCAGCCAGGCAACAAGAGTAAAGGAAGGACTTCACAGTTCCTGCTCATCTATGCCCAGGCAGTATGTTTGCAGGCTGGCATTGGGTGCCTTCACCAGAGTAGTTGAGTGCCACAGTGTGCTCCTAGTAAGGGAGAAGCTATGATATCCTTTGACAGCAAACCCTGTTTGTTACTTGTGCTTGGGTGCATGACCTCTTTCTCACTTGTGGGTGTGAGTAGCGATTTAAAGGAAGCATTAAAAGAGGCGGGGAAAAAGAGCAGCATGGAAAAGCCTGCGGCATGCCTGTGGAGGCAGGAGAGCATTGAGATAAATTTATTGGATGGGTTCTGCAGCAGGGTTGAGACAGCACCTGGAATTTATGCAATCATTAAACTTTCACGTGCAGTGGCCTCGTGAATCTGGAGCAGTGACACAAGGCCGTCAACCTCAGAAGACTCGCTGCAGTTTATCAGATTCACAGCTTTTCCCCAAAAGTGGGTAATGGGACAGGGAAAGAAGATCACAGTTGAGGCACTGATTCTTGTATGCAGTCAACAGCAATTGCAGGAGATAATTTCATTGTACACCAACTGCTACAGTTCATAAAAAAATGAAAATAAAACTGATCAGGCATAAAGGTTTTATTCAACCACTTTCAGAGTTCTCGGCAGCTTCCAGTATAAATCCACAGATTCCCAACTACAGTCAGATATGGCACAGCACCAATAGAGAAAGGAGCTGAGATGGACAGGGTGGAAACCCCATTACACTTTGAGATTCCGCTTGCAAAACAAACTGTGGTCAAAACCAGCCTGACCAGAGAAATGTCTAACTTCGCCAAAGTGCCTTTGACAGTGAGGACTCTTTTTATTCCAAATGGTTTATTAAATGACCTGCCACTGTTGTTTTATTTTACCCTAGCCACATTAGAGATTAGAGTGTTCAGGAACAGAAGCCAGTTTTAGAAAATTCCTGAAACCAATGCATAGCTTTTTCTGGAAAGGAGATGGGCAGAAACACGTGATACATTTTGGCTCCATCAGGGTGTCCCCCAGTGTGCCTTTGGAAGTGAGGAGCTGAAGGCAGAAGTCCTTTCTGGATCCTCAAAATAACTTTCACCACCATCTGTAAAATGGCAAGAACTAGAGAGAAATAAAAGGAAGCTGGTGGAAGGGAACAGTCTGAGCAAAAATTCAGAGGGGATCTAAATACAGTTGATAAGCAATCAGGTAGACCCCAAAAGACCAGTAGTTGTCAGGGAAGGAGCCTGAGAGGGTAACTGAAAAGCTCTGATATACAGCTGTTATCTGTATTTTTCTGGTACCTAACAAGTAGGAAATAAGAATTTGAGAGAGGAAGCTTCAGAATAGCTCCATTCTTTGAGGTGATTCATTTGTTGAGATCAGCTGATGTATGTGTGGGTGTGACAAAACACCTCCATTAGCAGGTGAGGAGAGAAAACTTCCCATGGTTGCATCCATTGTTAACATCTGTGTCCACCAACATCTAAAGTTACATCAATGGAGTATATATTTAGGAATTATCTCCAGGTGGTTGCTGGGAAAAGCCTAGGTTATAATTCAGGAACCTGCATTTCTACCTAGTTTTGTTATATACGAATGTGTCTGTGCTTGACTGCCTTGCCTGATGGTGTGAAGGCAAAAGGTCAAAATTTATAAGGTTACCACTTCATGCCCATTTTTACAGCATAACCTCAGGCTCAACTATGCCCAAGTGTTGTCAGTGAGTTGTGCTCCTGTGGGTGCTTTGGTCGAGTTTTAGTTTCTGCAAGCCAGATGTGGTGATGACAAGGATGGGAAGGCAGGAGATGCAGTCTGCAACCTGACCATTCTCCATCACAAGAGGGTAACAGGAACGCAGGCTGAGGGAAAGGCATCTCACAGACAGGCTGCTTCTCTGTCTTGATATTCAAAGTTGAGGGACATGACAGTGTCAGTAAATGAAGAGGTGTGAGTTGAATCAATAGCATGGGCACACATCAAAGGTCTGGTTCTGATCCGGATTTTAAACCAGGAGGTCCTCAAAAAGCAAAAAGTTCAGCATTATGCATTTGCAGTTCAACAATTTGGTTATAGCCTATTAACTTACCATATAACTGTTGATGATTTGTTCATTATATTAGCTTAATTGCTGTAATCCTACTGTGTCTGAATCAATCAAAGTTAAAACAATAGAATTATGTTTTTACATAATCACTTTTGACTAGAAAGCAAGCTGTGCAGAAGGAGGTTCCACATGATGTTCTCAGATATCTTTTCAAAGGAATGATAATTAATTCTGCACTACTTCTTCTGAAGGGATAGAAGAAGATGGGAAAAGATAATGGGCGGCAACGGTTGCATAATCCCTGCCCATTCGGTTTGCTGCAGCACGCTGATAATGAACAATTTGAAGTATAAAGCTACTGTGAGCCCTAGCCCAAGAAAAGCTTAACACAAGCATCAGGACTAAATGCACATCTCCATTTTCTGCGCAGTAGCTGGATCATTTGTAACCTGATTCACAGTGACAACTGAGACCCATTTACAATGGTTCTGTGAGGCTGAGTGCCAGCAAGCAGATTGCCTTGGAAAACATGTCTGAGTGCAGGGTGAAGACCATTTGCCATGTACAGCAAACCAAGGGTGAATAATCAGTTCAGCATGTTCAAATCCAGGTTTTCAATCCAGGCTAGCCACCTTAACAAACAGACATTTATTTCCAGTTCTAGCAATGGGTTAATCTAAACTAAAAGTCCTGATGAAGAAGTTTCTCTTTTCCTTGCTCATCCTTCCTCTCCCTGTGAAGTTTTCCCTGCAATATACAGAGGTCTTATCATTTCTGCTGGGGTCAAAATAGATTGGAGAGCATCTTCCTTTGCATTTACAGGTTCATGCTATTTTCATCCTCTCCCTCTGTCTGAGCTCATTCTAAGAAGTGGAGGGATATTTGTAAGGAACTAGTGGCATACGCAGAGGAGCACGTCACATGCTAAGTGCATGTTAAGTAAAAAAAAACAAAATGTTTTGAAAATCCTCTGTTTTTGGAAGATTTCAGAAGTTTTTGGGTTTCTGAGCAAAACAAGGTATGCTCTTGTTCAGCCAAAATGTTAATTTGAGAAGGCAAATGAAAAACATTTGATCAATAAAAATTAGATGCCACTCTGGGCTTTGCCTCCACCCAGGAGTGGTTGTATACAAGATGCCAGAGAAGGTTTGGGGAACACTTCTAGTCAAAATAAGCTAAAACTTCTATTTTCACATTGATTCCAGGCAGAAAGCAGTAGTTAAAACTGACTTGGTTGGCTGTACCTTTTTGATATCAATAGGAAACAGGAATGAGATGATGGACCTAAGCCTTGAAAAAAGCTGAGGCTGGATGAAAGTCCCAGAGTGAGCTGTCTCCTGCTTCATCAAAGTTACTTCACCCCTCTCCAATTGTGTGGCCATCCTTCCTGTCTTATCACATGATATTGTACCAACACAGCAAGGGACAGCATTAGCCATGCAATGAGCAAACTCTAGAATGAACACACACATTACTCACCCAAATACTTGCCATTAATTCTAATACAACTCAATTATATTCTTAGATAGCTGGTTCATGAATCATGGAGAGAAATTAGTTGTTTCAAAATATATGGAAAAATCTTGTGAATCTACACTGCGTAATATTGCAGTACGTGCCTATCTATTATTAATTCTAATTTATCCTTACTGCAGAACTTGGAAAATGAAATGCCTGTATTTTACCTTGTAGAAAGTTCTTCCACTTTAAAATAATTTTGAATTTAAAAATGAAACTAATTAAAAAAAAATTAATGAATTGTAGGGCTGCTGGAAGTACTCTCAGCATCTTTGAAGGCTCTTGATAAAAAGGACTACCATTCTCTGACTGTGGCATGTTTAAACAAAAAATTGCTGTAATTTCACAAGACTTCAGAAAATTGGAACTGATGCCTGGGTAAGGCAACCTAACTAGAAAACTTTGATCTGAGAGCCATCTCAAAGTTTTGCACTACTCTATCAGAAGAATGAACACAGAGATGATGTGAGGGACCTTGTTGTGGTCAGGAATAACACATGTAGAAACTCAGGAGAACTTAACATTAATGTTACCAGATCCATGTTACAAAACCTCAACCAATGCATCAATAGCAAGCACCAGCACATGTCCAAGGACTCAACAAAAGGACCCTGAGATTAGCTCAGTTAGTTAGAGCATGGTGCTAATAATACCAGGGTCACTGTTTTGATCCCTGTACGGGTCATTTGCTTAAAAGTTGGACTTGATGATCTTTTTGGGTCCCTTCCACCTCAGAATAATCTGTGAAATGGGATCCTCATTCTGTGCCTTTGACTTTGTTTTCTCAACCTCCCTTTTAAGGTCAGGGAACATGAGGAAAGGATTTGCTTAAGCTTAGTTATTGTGGTACCAGGAAGAGAGGAATTTGCCCTGCATCTCTCCCATGCTGTCTTATAACATCCATAAATTCCTTACCATGCTGAAGGCATGCTGATGACCCAGAGAAGACCAGAATGCTGAGAAACCCACATTAGACCAGACTCAAGATGGTTCCCTCCTTTGGGGGAGTGCAACATTTTGCAGAATTACCAGCCTGTGACCTTTCAGGAGAGCTTTAACACTTCAGCCGTGCAGTGTGTGAGCAATGTGCCTTGCACTGGGCATCCATGCTGAAAGCTGGAGTCTCAAGGTACTCAGCAATACAAATAATACTCATGGCATAGCAGGTGAGAGAAAGAGGAGGTCTTGCAGTAGGAAAGGTGCTGCCAGTTCCTTTGACGGAAGAGGCTACTTTTCTCAAACCCAGGAAATCTGTCTGAGTTTGGGGAAGAAGAGATTGCCACATCATTACAAATGTTCTTGTGGATGTTTGTGAATTTACAACATCATGATTAAAAGAAGAGCAGGCACACACCTACCTCACGCAAATTTGTTAATTCAGCGTGTTGCCCTTGTAGTTTACCTGCTATGAATTTATTCATAAACCCCAGCCCAAATATACTTGCTGGATTTTGCCATTCCTGACACGAAACCAAAATATATATTGCCACTATAGCAATGTTAGAGGGAGTAGTAAACATGAACTTGTTACAAGTACAGAAAATGCTCTGAAGAAAAACTTAAGTCATTTTGGATTTGAGTATTGGTACAGCTAGTTTATACCATTAAAATAGTAGCAAAAGACTTTCAACCCAAGCAATTAATTCATCTAATATCTGATGCCACCGAAGTGTAGACAGAGCTCTAGTTATGTCTGCATAGTTTTCTTCCATTGTTTTTCCTATAGGTTGCTGTCAATTTAATAATCAGAATAACAGCCACACCAGAGAAAATGTTGTTTCTGACTAAGGACTTCTGCCACTGGCCCCTTATGGAAAGCACATGAAGAAATTAAGAGGAGAGGGATGTGGCTACAGAAAATTAGCCATATTCCTGTTTTGTTTTCCTTCTCCTCTTTCTCAAACCCTTAATGGGGCTCATCTCTTTGTGGACCTTCCCAGGAGCATGGAAACCACAAACGTGGAAGTGCATCTCATCCCTCAGTGGGTGGGAAGAGAACTAAGACATCTTTTGGAGGAGTAACTGCACCAGGGAATCCACTATCAAAGCCCAATATAAATCTAAATTAAGTAGCTCACATCAGCATTGAGGTATTTTAAAATGGATATATGCTCTGTGCCTGCGGAGTCACAAGGACTGAAAGAGGTTGGAGTGAAGCAACTCTCAAACACACTGCTACAAGTCAGGAAAAAGGAATGGTATGCCAGCCCCAAGTATGGCCTGGGTTTGACGTGGGTTATGACACTGGAAATTTGCTTTACTAACCTCTTAAAACAGAAAAAAAGCCTTCCAAGTCCCAGGGTGTCACAACACCTTCAAGACAGCAGTAAGCTAAGAAACAGTCTCAACAATTTGGGAATCTTGCTATCAAATTAAATGGAAGCAAAGTTACTGTCTCAAGTTGGCAAACTATACAGAAAGTCTTAGTTTGCTCTGTCCTTTGACATATTTTCAGCTTTTGGAACATAAAACATTAACAGTGATTAACGTGCAGCTGGCATGGGCCAAAGCAACTTGTCATAATTCAATACATGGCTATTAAGATATTCTCCACGGACAAGAGGATTGAAGACAGCTGGCTTTGCAAATTTACACCAGAACTTGTTGAAGTACTACGAGAAAAATAAGATATCCGTTAAAATATTCTAGAATCCTCAAATCTATATGAAGTTGTGCCAAAAACTCATACAAAACAAAATCATTATTCAATACTCGTTACTCTTCTATTTATAAAGTTTCTGTCACTCCCTGGCAAACAGAGGTAATAGCATTTGACTTGGAAGACAAATCGCAAACCATGGAAAGTGGAAAGTGAATTGCAAGTCATCAGCCTGAGAGTGTTGCAAGCCGAAAAGTGTTGGTCTGAACTATTCTGAGAACCCTTATGAATAACAAATACGCTTGAAGAAACCCAGATCATTTCATGCACAGCTCAAGCAGAGAAAAACAGGCTAAATTTATGAGCATCACTCACAGTGGCCAAATTAATCAGCTCTACAATATGCTGCAACTACAACCAGAGAAAGCATCTAGCACCAAGCCTGAGTAAAATTTCAAGTGGCATTCCCCAGCAACAAACTGCAGCTCCCTTAATGCAGTTTCAGGCTTTATTTCTTTCCCAGGAATGCAGCAGGAAAGATGAGTTGTCCCATGTTGCCTGTATGATCACATTATGTTGGATGAGCTCTTGAGGGTGTGCACTTTGCAAAAAAAAAATGGCCAACAGTTGGGAATATTTGCAGGACATGACACAAAGGGCAGACCACTCTCAGAAATGAAAATGGAATTAGGACAAGGTGATTTATGGCAGTGACTTTGGTGCATCCATATCTCTTTGACATATCTCCATATCTCTTATTCTTGACACAAGCACACTGATGCAGAGGAGCTAAGAGCATGGAGTTGGAAAAGATGTTTGGCTTTGGGCTTGGCAATATTGTGGTGACCTTGGCAATAAGAGTCAAGGGAGAATGGTAAAATGGATGAACTGGGGGAAGGAAATAGCAGCCCAATCACAGCCCTATAGTTTTCCCTTGTAGCCTCATGAGGGAACACTGTGCAAAGGACATCCAAGCCAAAACCTCACAGTAGTATTTCTGGAGAGACAATACATCAAACTAATTAATAATGAAGTAAATAATAGTCATCACAGAAAAAAATGCCACCAAAAAAGGGTCCCGCAACCTTACAGACCCTGCAACTTGGGGTTTTCTTTTCACTCCTGCCCCTTATTGTCTTCACACTCATGGTCTCTCAGACCTTTGCCTTCTCCTCGCACAGCATCTTCCTGACATGGACCTTTCTGTTATAAATTTCTGTAGTCTCTCTGGCTTTTGTATTGCTGATTTCTGTCTTCCCCTACCTAGATGATCTTAGCCTCTTCCTGATTGATTTGTGTGACTCATGTCTACATAGGGTCCTCACAATGCTCCTATCTTTTTTTTCTGTGACATGATCAGCTAGAAGTTCTGTAGATGCCCAGTGCCCCATTCTGCTGCCTTTATTCCCCACCACAATCTGCTCTCATTCCTCTCGCATCAAAGTTCTGGGTCTGCTTGTGCTCTTCTGTCCCATCTGCTCATTTCCTTCAATCACATCCCTAATCCTTATGCCTTGGATAAAAGAATGTGATGGATCCATAGATACATATAAACACACTTATAAACACAAGCTTTCCCTTCCACTGTCCTTAGCTACCACTTCTACAGAGGCCATAGGGCCCGTTCTCCAAGACCGCTTAGCGTCTGAAAAAGACTATCCAGGGAATTGGTCATGGCATCAAGCCTGCCAGAGTTCAAGAAGTGCTTGTACATCACTTTCAGGCACATGGTGTGGGTTGTGGGCTTGTCCTCTACAGAGCCAACTTTATGATCCTTGTGGGTCCCTTCCAACTCAGTTTATTCTGTCGTTCTACTTCTAAGGAACAGACACGGGAATTCAAACACCAGGAGGAAAAAATGTCAGAGCCTGAGGTGTCTTCCCTCAGACAAAGCAAATTGTGGTATGCAACCCAAAGTCAAGGCTAGCCTTGTTAAGGCCATCTGGTTAGTTGTGTAGATGAAGATGTAGGTTTGGGCTGTTTTGTTTTAAATTGCATCATTCAAAAATGATCCACCAAGACCCACAAAAATATGCACAGTCAAATAACCCTGGGAAATAGAAAAAGAGACAGATGGAGAATCAGCCTGGCTAATTTTCTCCCCTGTGGCTACTGTGCTGTTTCTGCTAGAAAGGATGTGGAGGGAGGCAAAGTGAATAAATATAAACTGACTTTGTGGGATGCATAGATAACTGTAATATTTCTCTAAATCCACATGAAAAACCCCAGTGAAAAGAAAAAGGATTAGTGAAAGCCAGAAAACAGACTTTATAACTCACACTAACAGCAAAATGGAATTTCTTTTTTTTTTTTTTTCTTCCTGGTGAAGTTCCTTGTTCAGTATTTTTGCAAACGCTTTCTGTCCTTTATTTAATATCTTTAAAGGGACATTCCTTTTTACTTGAAGAGAAGCTCATGAGAGAGCATTTTACCGAAAAGAAAGGAGTTCAGAGGTTGCTTCACCAAGGACCAATTTGATCTTTTATATTTGCCAAGTGTCTGACTGTGAGTGAACCCAGGGGCTGCTCTGTCTTGCTTCACAGAGCTGGGAAGGTGCTGCTGAGGGGGTGAAGCACATTAACATGCACAATGCACAGCAGCCATCAAATAACCTCCAAGCCACAGCATTACCTGGCAGCGCTACCTGGTGATCATCAACACCCCAGAACCAGAGCAACGCTAACGAAACATTACTGGCCAGAACCAACATATCACACAGCCGTGGACAAACCTATTTTCCACCGTGCCCTCTGAGTGAGGCAGCAGAGCCCAGGGGATGTGGGCCAGGCAGGTGTCACAGACTGGAGGTGGGCTGGGGAGCAGGCAGGCAGCACAGGGCAGGAGTGGTGCCCAGAGCGGTCACCGAGCGCAGATGGCGTGTGCCTGGCTGCCCGGTGGGTGCAGCGTGCCCTGCTTTCCTTGGAGTGACATTCAGCAGGGGGAAGCGGCAGCTGCTCCCTTGTCTGCCCCAGGGATGTTTTGATCAGGGATGTTTTCCCCTGCATCCCCCCTTTCCCCTCCTCAGGCAAGACTGCTGCCCGCTGTCACCTCCAGCGATTTCCAAGGGGTGGTTCTGCCATCTGAATCGTTTCCCCTAGTTCCCCCCAGCCAAGTCTATGTGTTTCCCGGTCCTTCTTTGGTCATTTTGGGCAGTTGCAGTGACTTGACCTGGGTCAGAACCACTGCTGTGAGTGCAGGAGCCAGCAGTGTGCTGCGACCAGTGGAGAGACATCATGCTCACAGCAGCATGCAGGTTTGAATCTTTTTTTTTTTTGCTGGTTTGCCCCATCACTTGTTCCTCACCAACTGCATTAGGGAAAGGCTAGCCATAAAATCCTGAATGCATTTTTCTTAGCATCTCTGACTGCTTAGTCAAATGTCAAAAATACAACTTCTTCAGAGAACTGGTTTCCTTTTATGTACAAAAGAGAAAGGCAGGGAAAGGGAATTCTGTCTATGTTAAATATTTTCTTTGCTTTTCTTCACAAAGGGAAGGAATTAGGCAGTTAAAATAATAACAAAACCTGTATCATTCATTTTGAATGTTAAGTGGGCACTTATTTTTAATGCTTCTGTTCTTGATGCTCCCTTTCTTCCTCTCACTGAATAGAAGGGAAATTGCCTAATTTAGTTTGGTTGCTCAGTTGGCCATATTAGTGCATCTTACTCAGAAGAGCATTCCCGAGAAAAATGGCATGTTTTTAATGCCCACTTATGTCAGTCTTTGCTTTTCTGCTTAGTGTTGATTAGTGAAGTAACTCAGAAGATACAATTTACAAGCTATTCTCCTGCTTTCCAGAAGAATGTTAAGTATTTCTCAGCTGGAGAACTACTGTACTTGTAGCTTGACCTCCATATGTAAGCATCTGCTCTGTTCACCCCTTGTAAGGGTAAAATTGGAACATTTTCTTATATGCCCATTTATGTTCTCCTGCTGCATCTGTCCCTAAAAGCTATATGCTGGTCTCTAAGATATTAAGTAACCACCTTACCTACTATGTGAAACCATGCTGGATAGAGTAAAACCTGTGTACAGATATGTTTTGTCTTCTGCAGGTACAGTAGGACCAGTGAGTGATGGCAGTGGCCATTCTCATGTTCACACCAATCCTCGTAAAAAAGCAGTAAGAAGAATGACTTCGCAGAGTCAAGTTCTGCAGTGTCAAGGAGGTACTATAAAACAGAGCACTTGGAAAATAGAAATATTCATATTTAAATTATCTCCATCCAGAAGCGTGACTACTGTCATGGAGCAGTGCCTGGGGACTATTTTTCTGAGATGGACTATTAGAGGGATAAGGTTTTGCCTTGGCAGGACTGAGGAGGACAATCAATGGGTGACATAACAGTGCACATGGTTACTGGCCCAGTTCAAAGCTTTTCTGATTTCATCCTATAGCAAAGGTCCAGCACAGACAAGCCCTTAGACTGTTACAGCCATGGGCCCCCGAGGTGCTCTGTGCAGATACTGCGACATAGAGAATATGTGCTGGCAACCAGGACAGACTTGACTATTTTCAGCAAACCATGTATTCAGTGTACAGCCATGCTTTCATGTTTCATCCCTCAGCAATTATGACACTTTCCAATGGCAGTTGTTTCTCACCAACCTCAGATGTGCTTTCTCAAGGAATGAAACACTTTTTGAAAGTCTACCAAACCATGCTGGTGGAAAGCCTTGTCTGACAGCTCTTGCAGAAGAGGAAGTGGGCAGCACGTTAAATATCTCTCTTCAAATGAATTATTTTAAACCGATTTCCTCCCTCCATTACCAGAGTTCTCATGCTGATATGGGCACCATCACTCATGTACTCCTGCTATTGCACACGGCAAAGCCAGTGGTGGAGACCAATCTGGCACATTACTGAACACATAGCCTTCCCCATCACTTACCCTGGGAACAAATTCAGCCCTGACATACATGGGTGTTGTTTCCATTACAGCTGTTCTGCAGATAGGAGGGACCCAGACGTTAAAGGAATAGGGCTCCAGAGCTATCTTTCATCCTTCTGTAATCTGTTTGTTGTACTAGCCTGCAAGACTCATTCCTCATCAGAATAGGTCATGCTAATTGGCCACTCACACCCATTTTATCACAAACATGCACCCAATATGCAATTTACTCCCCCAGTTATAATCACAGATGGAATTAGCACAGAGCCTTTCTGGGTATTTCTTCTTCAGTGTTTTTGCAAGCTCCTGCTGGGCTGGGCTTGGCATATCCTAAGGAAGATCCTTGCAATGAGATGGAGGGCGACCACCGTGCTACACTGAAGACACTGCACCACTCTGAATGCCCCCAACTTGTGCTGATGGTTTGGAGGCTCAGTGCCCCACATGGGCTCTGAATTGGGAAACAGGTTCCACTTGGCTCAAGAAAGCATATTAACAGTAAGTAGCAACGATACAGAAAAAAAAGACATGAATACCCCCAGTTCTCTTTTCTTGTGCTCAACAGGAAAACACCCTTGAAAACAAAAAGATTACTCAGTCTTTAAGATGACAAGTGATACTCCCTAAACACATCTATGTAGCTCTGAACTTTAATTTTACCAACCTTCCAAACATACAAGAAGTATCAAGACACTTATTTACTCACTATAATTTACAATAGATTACCAAAATGTCAGGAGCCTACAACCCTATCAGGGCTGAAGGTGAAACTGTGAAACTTTTAAATCAGATAGGATAATTTACACATTGATTCCTTTAACTTCAAGTTAACACAGACACGGGGCAAGTTATCACTTACTATATGAAGAACTGTTTTGTAGTGCAAAACTGATGGCTCAGCAAGGAAGGGCAGGATAACCCACAAGCAGAGGAGAGCAAAGAGAAAAGAGCAGGACAGCATGGGGTCTTTAACAGGTTTGAATAATCACCCCCACACAGGTACAGCCTAATATATGGGGAGAGATGGGCTCACCCTGTGCCAATCTGACTGGGTAAGGCAGGCATTCAGGTGTGGTCCAGCTAAAATCAAGCCAGAAGGTAGATTTGTGTTTCAATTGCCATGGCTGGTACTTGCATGACCATTTATTCTGTTGCCTATAAAGATTCCTTGCAGGTTATCAATGAATACAATGGTTTTGCGGTGTCATGTTTCTGTATCTGCTGCTGTACTCCAGAAAAACAACCCAGAAGACTAGCTCTGTGCTCAGCTCTGAAGGCATCTGGTGAAACTCATTTCTCTCATTTCAACTTTCAAAACTTTCAGTTCAAATTTTGAAGACTGATGTGGTATGACTTTCTGATATTTTTCCTTGGCAGACTTATTGCAGCAATGGAAGAACTTTGACAAAACCTGCTTGTTCATCCCTCTTGTATCTCTCTTCTTCTCTGAGTAACTGCCCTATGACCTCTTCCTCCAAGATGCCTGAGGCTGGGAAAGGCAGAGCTGGGCAGCAGTGGGGATGCTCAGGTACTGTGCTGAGGTAGTGAGACACTGTTAGGGCAGGGGCAGGAAAGATCCACCTGCACATAACATGTAAAATCTGGCCTGTCTGGAAAACTCTGTCTACTCTTTCATGAGAAAAAAACAACAAAGGATGTTCAGTGTGGAGCCACAGCTCTGAGACAGAGACAGGAGCTTTATAAAAAGACAAAGTAAATAAAAAGAAGAAAAGAACTGTGTTTTGTTCCAAAACAAGATGTGCAATTAAAATTTTCAATCAGGAATATTTTCCCCAGCCTTACCTACTACCTTTGAAGATTTCTGCAGGGAATGCTTCATTTTCCCACTCCCGCTACAGCTGCACAACCTCAACGTGATGGTGCACTCCCACTGGCTTACAAATCTCATAATTTCCCCTTGATGAGCACTGACAGCTCTGTGGTGAGTGGTGTGAGACTGATCTCCCCACTGAGATTCAACGCGTGTGTGATAACGACTCTGTGCTACCTGTGCATCTCCCAGTGCTGTCAGACATGGTAAGGATCTACCATAGGATGGATGTAATTGTCAGAGTGAAGAGAACTGGGGCTCTCAGAGGGAAGGAAGAGGTCAGATGCACCCCCAGCAGGATCCATACACCTTGCCTCCAGATGATTTTATTCTGTAGACCTTGAGTTGCTGCTCAGTAGATTTTACTGCCTGGGGATTGCAGGCAGTGAGAAAATTTCTCCGCTTATCTATGGAAGTAGGAGTAGTGTGCAACCACAGCTATTCAGTGTTGGGTGTATGAAAAGCTGATAATCTGAGCCTAACTCCTAATAAAAATGATCCGGGAAAATTTCCATATCCCTTCAATTTGTCTTAAGTCAATCTAATTAGGGTTGGAAAAGACCTCTAAGATCGTCAAGTTCAACAGTCAACATAGCACCACCACCATGTTCACTACTACACCATGTCCTCAAGTGCCATATCCATATGTTTTTGAACACTTCCATGGACAGTGACTTCACCACTTCCCTGGGCAGCCTGTTCCACTGCTTGACAACTTTTTTTGTGAAAAAAATAGTTCCTAGTATCTAATCTAAACCTTCCCTGGTGCAACTTGAAGCCATTTCCTTCATCCTGTTACTTGTTACCTGGGAGAGGAGGCTGACCCTCACTTTCAAAGGCCAGTTCTTTAGTAGTTGGAGATGCGGGGATTAAATAGCCCAGACAAATTTTATTTTGCTCTTTTTTGCACATTCATTACTGTACAGTTTATAATTACATCCTAGACTTTGAAAAGAACTTACATCTCCTTCCTTGAACACGTTGGATGAAAGAAAGGAGCAACATGGAGTTAAAACCCAGATTCCTGGCAGGGTAGATTTTATCCCAAACTGCTGAAGTCTGACAGACTGTAAGTAAATGTGTGCAGGGTTTCCCACCACAAAGTGGCTGGTAAACTTAGCTGTGGCAGCAACCCTAATGTTAATAGTGCAGTGACTCCCGTGGGAAAAACAATTTGATTTAAATACACTTTACTTCCCTTTAAACATTCTGTTTACATGATAGAGATATCATAAATGCATATGAAATGAGACCAGCGAGGTTTATGGGGAGGGGGAGAGATGGCAAGGCAGGGTGGGAAGACTACAGATGCTTTTAAATCAACAGGAAACAAATAAACTTTAGGAAGTTGGACAGTGGGATTGTCAGATAATACTTTCTATAGGTCTTATGGAAAAAATGTATTTATGCAAAAGAGATACAAACTGTGAAACAGCAAATCTGGTTTAAATTTTGAAAAAGGCCTATTTGCTTGCAAATCTCTCATCAGCTGCAGAGAAGATATAAGAAAAGGATAGGAAGGAAAGTCAATTTGCTTGCAAATCCTACAGATAAAGGCAGCACTGGGATACAACTGAAGAAATATATAGATCATTTTCCTCATTTTGTCATTTGGAGCTTACAAAATTTTTCTGGAGCATATCAGCAAATGAATTTTCAGGGGTAAAAAAAATGGACTGTGTTTATTCCAACAAAGTTTAGATAGCAAGTTGTCTACACTTTGGCAAACTCGCAGTTCTGTGGAAGCAAAAATAAACTGTTTAATTTTACTTCCAAAGAAAGAAGGAAAGATAATAAACTCAAACTGCTGGAAACCAGAGTAGTCACTGCTGTTGCGGCTTTTGAAGCAGTAAGCTTTGGCCTAAGTTATGTTCAAAACCGAACAATGCAAAACAAAAACCAGATACATAATATTCGTAATAGCTATACAATTCTTCCCAAACTTCTTTTTTTCTATTTTTCTTTCTGCATTTGTTAATAAAAGCTCATAGAAGCAGGAAACCATTATATTCACTTTGTAGATCATATGCCAAGCAGAAAATTGTGTATAAGAATTGTCTCTTCTCTACATGCAAATGAGTTACTTATTATAGAACGAAAAGGATACAAATGCAAATCATGCAGAAGCATTTTCATCAAGCATCTTAAAAAAAAAAAAAAAAAAAAAAAAAGCTTCCAACAGCAAGATTAGCAGCTGGTGCAGCTCTATATTTTCCTTTTCCTTCCGTCAGACCAAACTCTCTCCTTGCTCTGGTTTTAGTCCGCAGGGGCTCCCCACCCTGAAACCCAGCAGCAGCTCCCTTTTTCATACACCTCCCTCTCTTCCTGAAGATGTGAGGAGACACCAGCACTCACATCTCCCACTCCCCATCTCCAACCCTTGCATTTACGTTCCCCACTGCCATGGCTTGGCAAGGGACCTCTTTGGCAAGCAGCCTGCCACTGCGGGGCACCCATACCTTGTTCCTTCACACACTCCCATCTCACAAAGGTTTGTCTGCAACCCTCCTGGCACACGGAGTTTACACCAGGACCATGTGTTCACCGTGGGGTTACACTCCATGACTGCAGCATGCACATGGGCTGGTGAAAGGAAATAATATGGTGTCTGAAAGAAAAACTTTGCCAAAGTGGGCAGTGGAAAAATGGTCTGTGTCACACATGAAATGGGGGAAATGAGACTTTAGCAGTACAGTCCCAACAAGTCACATCAGTTGAACAGGGCTAAGCAATGACACAAGCAAAATACAGCAGCACAAAGCTGAGTAGGTAAAAGAGGAAAAACCTTCAAACCAGGATGGACACCAAGAAACATAAACCATAGATGACAACTGGAGCATACACAATCCATATTGATGTCAAAAGACCCTGTAGCAGTTCCCATTCACTAAGGCTATTCCTGTTTACCTGGCAAGTCTTCAGCAGGCAGGCTGTGGTTTTTAAGGCAGAAGATGAGCAGCTGCCCCATGATCAGGCTGGGATCACACAGCTGTCTTCATTCTCAAGAACCATGTGCTATCAGATTATTTCTGGCTCTGTTCAGCCCCTTCCTGTATGACATGAGAGATTATTTCTAGTTATCAAGGAGCACAAGAGATAAACCCTCCCAGTTATCTTTTACTGCTAGCTCCCAAAGACCTTCCCTGCCTGGTTAGTGACATCAATTCTTGTTGTAAGACCAAGAGAGAGCTGCAATTTGGCTTAATTAACCATCAGAACATCTCCTGCCTTTGGGGTCGGTGTGCCCATGAGTCAGAGCTGGCTTCAGTGGGCATGGCTGGGAAAGGGGAAGATGTTTCACACAAGGAGCAGCCTCTCAGAGGGGCACTGGTGAATGGAGTCACATAGCCCACCCTGAAGATCCTTCGCAACACCTTCACCTTCCCACAAGCTTTCCCCAATCCAGCTGAAAGCCCTCATGACATTGATTGCAAGAAAAAGAAACTACATCTAATTCAACCCATTCTTCCTTCCAGCTGCAAAAGAAAAACAACTAATCCTAGAAGACCTTGACCAAGGGATAAATGAGGGAACGGCACAAATTCCATGAAACCCATAAAAGACATCGCTGTTGCCTTTGTGTAAGAAGAAGGCAGATACTCAAGTGAATGGCTCCCAGTAAAAGGTCAAAGTCAAGAGGCAGGGCCATCCTCCCTGCTCCCCTTCAGCTGGCATTTCCATCCCATCCCTACTGACTTGGGCAGACACTGACTCGTGCCTGGCTGGAGCTGTCTGGCTGCAACAGGGCTGGGTGCAGAATCTGCACCAACTCTACTTCACAAGTGACTTGTTGCATCTCCAAGTGTGTGTGTGCGCTGCCACAGCTGAGTGAGATTGTCCGAAATGTTGGACTGCTTGGACAAAATTAACTTTTTTCCTCCCAGCAGCCTCCAGGATGTGGGAAGCACTGACAACATCAGCTCCTGACAACATTTCTGTCCATGCTGCTAAACCAGAAAGGAATCCAACAGCAAACATAAGCAGTGGGTACTGGCATTTAGATGGATAGTGCTTCATTAAGCCATTCCCATTGGTTGTAACACCACTCTGGGATAAACTTTAGCAGTCATGGCTCAGTGTGAGGAAGTGTGAAAAACTACTGCAGAATGAAAGCCCAGGAAGGGAAAGGCTGATTTATTCTTTCTATGAAAGCACACACTGCAATTAGGTGTTTTAGAAGCATTCTAATTTTCATGGGTATTATGCTGGTAAGTGTGGCCTGAAGACACAAATGACTATATGTCTCTGCTTTCCAACGGGAGAAGAACAAGGTGTGTTAGTGATAATAAATACAGCATCTTGCTTACTTTGCTGAATTTAACATCAGTAAAAACTTCACACTTTTGAAGAGCTGAATAGGCAAGTAGCCCCAGAATGATTTTGTCTTTCCCAGTGGAAGTCTCACTCAGGTACGTGAGAGGGATAGTACTTTTTTTCACTGACCACACAAAATTTTTTTCATTATCTTTTTCTCAAAGTAAAATAGGCTGTGCCAAACTCACAGGACTTCACACACATGGCTGGTAAAGAAATATCATCCCTGTTCTGACAGTCAGCTCAAGGGATAGCAGGCCAAACAGCCTTGCATCCCAAAAAAGCATAATCTACATGAAGAATGAAACAGATTTGTGGCTTGGGCACTTGGTTAAGATGCAAGAGGACTGAATTTAATTCCTAACCCTTGGCATTGCCTGTGCCTTGTAGCAATTCCTTTACTCTTAGTGTGCTCCAGCTCTCCGCCTGTAGGAAGCCGTCCTGATACCTCTAAGTCGCTGGGGTTCTGCCGAGACAAATTCGTTGTGTTTGAGTGCCAGAGAAAAAGAAAGGCATGAATAACTTCTGCACCTTCCACTTGTGTTTGTGCTTACTAGTTTACACACAAATGGAGTGAGCATTATTTATAGTAGGGCATAGATAGGCAGTAGATTGAAAAAATGTCTTTTCATCTCTAAAGTACACATCAGAAATTGTTTAAGCAGCTGGATCCTAAGTTAGCTGCAAATTTGGCCAAATGCAGTGTTTTGGATGAAAATTCCCAAAGGTTAGACTGTTTGCCTCTAGGGTTATATATCTGGCAGATGTCACACTTAATCTATTTTGTCAAACACACAGCCTTAATCAGGGAGTGTTATATGAGGGCTAAGCACAACCAGATCACAAAGGAATGTACTGTCTCCAGAATGCTAATGAAAGATTAGCTCTTCAATTCAGCCTCTGAATTTTGAAGAACCTTTTGTTTTGTTTTTAGGTTAAACTAAGGGCAGAATAAGTAGTAAAGCATGCAATTGAGGCACTGTCATGAGAAAATAATAATTTGTTTCACTGCAATAAGAAATCTCATTTACATAAAATGAGAAATAATTAAATTGAAGCTGAACTGTGTGCCCTATCAATTTAATTGAATCTGAGCTACATGTCTATGGTTGATTTACTGGGTCTGGTTCCTGGAAAGCATTTGTTATTAGTAATTTTTGCAGTGAAAAGATGAATCAACATTTCTCAACTGAGCAAGAAAAATAACTCCTGAAATAAACTCTTTCTGAGCACCACAGATCGATACAAACAACACTGATGTGCCTGTAGAGCTCTGGAGAGTTTAGTCAACAGGGAATTTAAAATGCTGGTGAAGAATATTGAGAAATATTGGTGGATAGCTACAGCTATCCATTCTGACTGTTTTTTGCAGCTCAGGCTATATGACTTCACCACACAACTATCTTCCTTCCTAACCACATGAATGAACAACATTAAGCTCATTAAGAGCCATTTGTCTTTCAGGACTGGAGCTTCCCCATCAAGAGTGTCCATCCAGCCAATTTCTCTTCAGAAAGTGTTCCAGACTTGTCTGGCACTAAAGGTTGAGTTTCTCTTCTTGTTTTCTTTTAATTTCAATATTTCCTCATTGGATGGCCTCCTTTTTTTTTCCTGTTAAATTATAAAAGGTGTTGTCTAGAAAAAAATCCCAAAACATTAACAACTTGACTTTCACGTTTTTCTTAGAGAAGTCTAGGAGAGCGAAAACATGGCTTTCACACTGTAAGGCACATCCCTAGAGTTTTGTGCTATTTTACAGGTCTTTCTGAAATCCTTCCAGTTAAATGCAGACACCTTGACTACTGAGCATTTCCAACTGTGACTTGATCTCTCCTCTTTTTATACACATCTCTTTCAAAGTGCCTGAGCTTTAGAGGAAGGTTTGCCATATGTCCACCTACATAGTAACAGGGTCCCTGGCCCTCCCCAGCTGCTTGTGAACAGACCTTTTTTCATTTATTGAGCTGAGGAGCTCTGCTGATCCTTTTAATATCCCCATTTCCAAGCAGCTGGAAAATAGCCTTTTCCCTGTCTCCGCTTGACACAAGAATTCTTCATTCATTTGTCACAACATTTCATCAAAAAATCCTGATGAAAAATACTCAGACTATGAGTTGTGCATGATCTACCCCTACTAACAACATCTGATGTACATTGGTCACTTGGGTCACATGGTGTTGTTTCAAAGCTATGATGAAACTAAGTTTGGGACTCACCAGATTGACTGGCTTAGGAGTGACTGCAGAAGGTTTATCATAAAAAGGATGAAATCGGTGATCTCATGCTGTATTTCAGCAAGCCTCACCAGCTGCAAACACACTGTTTGTTCTGATCGTGTGCCATGCTCCTTCCAACGCATCTTTGGAAATATGTGCCTCAACCTCCCACCTGCAGACCTCTGCTTCAGGTGTGGCCTCCTCCTCCTCTTCTGGCAGGTCAGGGCAAGAGCCAAGACTGAAAGAGCAGAAAGAGCAATTTGCACTACTTAGTATCTGCCTGTGGAATTAGGGGAATAACAGATTTATTGTTTTGTGTTTGCTCCTGCACTACCAGCTTCTTGGCACAGCTCAAAGGTGTATTTGGGACTCAGACAATGTCTGAACGGAAAAATCGGTGGTGTACAATAAATGCTATAGTCCTCAAAAGACAATGCAAAGAAGTATATCTGATGTGCCTGAAGTACTCAAAGCTTGAGTATCCCATTAAAACAACAGAGAATGCATGGCCAGAGAAATGGAGTGTACCCCCAATCAGTACCAAAGCCCAAAATATCTTGACTGTAAGAGCAATATTTCCGAAAGTTCAGTGTTATTTAAAATCAATTAAAATCACAATCTACGAGCACAAATGGAAGTCTCACACCCACCAACAGGCATCTTCATCCTGCTGAATAAATCTAGACAAACCCTCAGGGGGTTTGTGAATGACTTCATACAAATGGCCAATCTAGCTCCACACAAAGATTAATATCAGAAACAGACTAGTATTTGTGAACCCTTGGCTTCTAGACTTAGGTTCAATTCATCATTGAGAATTTCAGAAAACATGTCACTACCAAGGAAATAAACAACAGGTTCATATGCAACCAGAGGTATTTTTTTGTGGCAAGAGTTTGGACGAAATCTTTCATTCCAGGAATGTGGGAGCAAGTTTAGCAATTATGCATGAATTTGATTTCATTTTACTGAATTATTTACTAGAAAATATCTTTACATGTTTCCCTTGAAACATGTGTCTTTTATATTTCCTTAGTGAAACATTCAGAATTTTCAATCTGAAATAAAGTTTGTTATAATGTTCCCTTTCTTTTTAGTTAAAACAAGAAGAAAATATTTTTTAAAAGAACATATAAACAGCATGACTTTTTCAAAATGCACTGTGGGAGGATTCTCCAATCTTTGCCTTCCTAACACTACCAAGAAACACTTTCAAACCAAAAGTTACAGAAGAAAAGAGTGGACAGCTCAGCCCAGTTCCAGTTGCTCCTTCTATAGTCATCAAGTGTGTTACTAGCAAACTTTCTGGCAAAAGAGAGATCAAAGCTTATGAAAACTATCTTGTGAGAAGTTACAGGGAACAACAAAACAAAAAGTAGTGGGGCTAGTGCAGAAGTCCAGTTACCTACCATTTGTCCTTCGTCATATAGCTCGCTCTGGGGGAAGTTAAAAAAAAAAAAAAAAAAAAAAAAAAAGAGGTTTATATTCCATAATCATAAATAAACAGAATCAAGGAATCACAGAATAGCCCAAGTTGAAAGGGACCCACAATGATCATCGAGTTCAACTCTTGGCCCTGCACGGGACCATCCCCAAGAGCCCTGCCATGTGCCTGAGAGCACTGTCCAAATGCTTCTTGAACTCTGCTCTATTTTGTTTGCAGGAGACAGTTGCCCAGTCAATACCTAAAATGCATATTCTTTGAAGCCATGGCCTGTATTGTGTCTGTACCCAGAGGGTGGTTGGGCACTGGAACTGCTCAGGGCAAGGCTGCTCCGGGAAATGGTCACAGCACCAAGCCTGACCAAGTGTCCAAGAGATATTTTTCCTTCCTTGGATTCCATTTCTCATGAAAGTTAATTTATTTAGGGAAAAACATTTGTGACAGCTATCTTTTTTACTAAATGTATTTAATAATGAGCACTGATCCATAAGTGAAAGTGAAAAACAAGGAGGAGAATTGGTAGGCAGCACTCTCCCTTAAGCCTCATTTCCTATATCAACATATTATTTTAAAAGCTCGTGAAAGAGTAAGGACAATTAAATTTGAGGTTGAAACAAGCAAAAGAGAAAACAGAAAAAAATAGGGTTGTAAGAGACATGGATTGAAGATTGTGACTTTCCCTCTCCTCTAGTAGAAGAGTTCCCCTCTGGAAGATGTTAGTTTATTGGTGATAACGTTATGCAGAGGAAGATATCTTTTCTGGGTTTTGCAAGGGAAGACGGCTGGAGGATGATTTTTCCAAAAGTTGATGGGTACTACAGATAAAGTGCACCTGCAGTTTCTCTACCTGATCCAATTCCAAGCTGATTACAGCCTTGGGAGAAGGAAAACTTACTTTGGTTATCCCCTGACTTGTTGTTCTCCCTCTCCTGAAACTCACCTTTCAAGCAGAGGACCTATTTGTTCTTTGCAAACAGGTTTCCTATGAGAAATGTGACATTTCCTGCTTCTTTTGCACATTGTTCTAAAAGCTTTTCGTGTAGGATGACCCTGCCTTATACACCTCAGCCAGCCTTTCCCAGGCACCAAATGCAGTGCATCCACAAGGCAACTCTGCCTTTAGCTGGAACTGCCCTCAGTAGCCACACCAAGGCCTGAACCCAAAGAGACTTCTCCAGACTGAGTTCACACTCGTGCGTCAGAATCTTAGGATTCTTTAGGCAACAATACGCTTCACCTTTGACGTGTCTTTCAGGCAACATCTAAAAGATATGCCTCTTGTTGGCTCTCTCTGCTGCTTTAGAGAGGAAGTAAAAGAAAAGGGACTGACAGTTTGTTTAGAAGGAAAATATTTTATCACTAATTGTGTGAGTGATATATCTCGATATCTGAGTACATGCAACAACTTGCTGGGTCTTTAAAAACACTCAGTGTTAAGATGCTTCTCATCTTAATAACATTTTTTTTTGCTTAGCTTTTTATATACAATTATGAAGACCCATTCCAAAGATCAAAGAGAATCCCATGAGGGAGAGCTCCCCTCCATCTGTACTTGTGTGTCTGTGTGTTATCAGCAGTGCATTGACAGAGAATTGATTCTCTAGTTTAATTGCACCTCCATGCAGACCCCAAGGAAATGCTTTTAGAGCATCAATGTAGCTAAGCAGAAGTCTTCTTTCCTACCAGCTTTTTGAAGCTGTCTGAAGAAGGTGGCACCAATTTCTTCTCTACTGACAGCAGCAAAGATGCCATTTTAACCTTAAAGGTAAGTCTTGAATGATATATTATCCGCTTAAACTCCTGAGAAGAAAATGCCTTGGCCGGTAGGTACTGCCCATCCTCCTCCTGATAGGTACTAATTGACTGATGAGAAATCAGCTTTTCAGGGCTCAGCTTTATCTCCTTCCAACTTTTTCTAGATAACTACCAGCTTCAACCAGATGATGGGATCTGCCAGATAGGCCATTTGGGTTACTATCATGTTCCATAGGACATTTCTTAATAACAAAGAGGGACCTTCACTGAGGCATTTGATCTTGGCCAGATCTTGTTCAAGCACTATTTTTATCTTCATACCTGCATCAGTTGTGGGAGAGGGGTGTGGAGAGGAGCATAGGCAGGAAGAAGAGATTTAGGGGGTTCACAGAGCAATTCTGGTTATAGAACCATCCCATGCCTCGTGCTTCTCATTACAGTGGTGCCACAGACCCTACAAAGCTCCTCGTTAAGGTCCCCACCAAGACTGGCTCTTGCTTATGGCACAGTCTGTCATCTCACAAAAGCTCTGTTATTGTTATCAAGGTTTTTTTATGTTTCTAGGTCAAAGGCACGTTGGAGGTTCTCTGGCAGCAGATGACGATGAAGCACCGGCCACCAGGCTCCCAGGTGGGAGGTGCAGTGCCAGCAGTTCTGGGAACAGGCACCTCTCCGGGGGCTGAAGCTTGCTCGAAACACACCCCCTTGGCACAAACCACTTTCATCTTGTCTTCCTCCATTATAATACCTGGGAAAATGGTTGTAGAGGGTTACCTTCATACATGGAACAGCAACAGGCAGCTGAAACAAAACCAGAGCTTTTTGCTATTTCTATCCCAACAGTGAATACTTTGGGCATTTTGGCATTGTGACTTTTTCAAGCAGTAGTTTGAATTACTTGCTTAGGCAATGTGTTATTCCTGCCATGTGCTTCTCAAGGAGAAAATTGTAATTAAGCCCAGAGAAATGTTTTAAGGGAATTTTATTGCTCTGGGAACCTGACTTATTTAGAATAGAGGCTATTGGAAAATATTTGTTTTAAGTGGGGAAATAACAAAATAAATTTGAGCACGTGTCCCTCCAAAGCAAATATTGTTTCTATAGGAGATGGAAACCACTATCTTCAAAATATTAGCCTCCGTTTTCTGAACAATGCTTTTTTTAGTATAATCATAGCTACAGATAGGCAGGGAAGGTTTCTTCTCTAACTTGAAGGTTATCCTCTGCTTATTCCCACTCCTTAGCTGCATAACCTCCATGTGGACACAGAAAGATCAACCTGTCAACCTACACCCATGAATGTGCTGGGGGAAGAGAGCTGTATTCACACCAAGGTCTGCTTTGCAGTGAGGTCACAGTTTTGTAGAAAAGGCAAAACACCCCGCATGTTGACAGAGCTCTACCTGTCATCTCTCCTGGTTCACCTAGTTTGTTCAGCCCAGCTCCAGCCAAAAAACATAAATGAGTAAGTTAATGCAGCAAAGACTGGGCAAGATACATCACCCATCCATTCAGCCATGCATCATTCACACATTGTTAAAGGTGAGTGAATGGAACACTCTGTTCTCCTTCTGCCACCTGATTAAGGAGAATAAACATTATATATTGCCTTGATGGAAAGAAAATGCAACTTGCTTTTGAAATCAGCCCTATGAGATATAAACGACTGTTAAGCTAAAAACACTGATCATGTTGCACTCATCTGAATAAAAACGTGACTCACTTTTCCCCTGCTTACACTGCTACCAACCACTTCCCCAAGCCCTGCCATCCTGCTGACAGGACCCAGGTGTCAGGAATCCTTCCAGTAGCACACTGGTGACACCTCTTCATCTGAGCAGGGGAACCTGATTAACCTCGGAGTCTTTGCAGTTCTAAGAACTTTTGGAAGACATGGGACTGACATACCTCCCACTTGCTGAATAAAACTCTTATGAGTTATCCCATTTGAACTCCCCTTTCCAGTGCAATTGCTCCTCTTCAGGGACATGCAGCAGCTTAGTGACCATTGCTGCTGCCAGAATGAAACCTATCATCATCTCTGTTCTTGCTTTGCATCTAAATGGTGTGTATGGCAGCTCCTCAACACTCAAGAGCAGATTAGAATTCACCCCATGCAAGTACTCTCTCCAGAAGTACCAACATAAAACAAATGGACTCAATGAATTCACGGTGCTGAAGCAAGTAAAGAGGCATAAGCTGCCATGCCTGGGTACATCCAGCAGGCTGGAATTACCAGCTTGAATGTAGTCCAAGCTTCATCTGGTGCATTCATGCCTGCTATGGAAACACAGGGCAGAACCTTAAAACAGTGGTGGCAGGTCTTCTTTTCCTCATTCACACCATTTCACTTGCCAGGGTTGTAAGACACCATTCTCCTTGCAAACACCTGTAAATTCAAAGCTCTTGACGTGCACTCCGGAGCAGTCTGCACAGGCAGAGAGACCAGAGAGTAGAATAATGATTTCAGTTTTGCAAAGAGAAACAAGGCAGTGGATGGCTATTGTATCTTTATCTCAACCATCCTTTCATTCATTTAGAAAGGCTGAGCTGCAGTCTGTCACTACAACTTGCTTCATGTATTCAGCCTTACCAATGTTTTAGGACTAGCAACTTCATTATTACTTTTCCCTCACTGGATTGTGGTGAAAAACTCAAAGGAAAACAAATTAAAAAAACAATCCCAAAGATGGAAATATGTGTACAATGCATAGGGCTCAAGCAAAGAATAAAGATAAATTTTTATTATAAACTGGGTTGTTCATCTAGTTACATACCAGATTATTGTGCTAGAGATATTTTCAAAAATAAATAGGTGTGAAAGTAAGATTAGACTCTGGAAGATCACAGTTGTGCAGAGACTTCCAGTGTGGACTTGGCACCTACAGTAGAAAGTGAGTGGGACTTCAGTACCTGCAGGCTTTTTTGACCTCCCTGGACCTCAACTTCCCTCATAAAATAGAAATGTCAGAGCTTATTTATGTTTTCAAAAGGCTGTAGGAAAAGTGCCCTTGCTTGGTCTGATGGTTTATTTAAATCAGTATGCTCTTTTCAACAGCAAAATTATCATCTTTCACAGCTAGAGCTGTGAGAACTAATTAATAGCCTTGCTTTCAAATGTGCAAAGAACTGTGTACATGTCAGTGCAAGATTAGGCGCGATCATTCTAATATATTGCCAAAAGCACTTGGTGCTTATGTCTGAAACGGTCAGTTGTTTACAGAACAGCCCAAAGGAGGCCCTAGTCTGTGGAAGAAGCAAGGCAAGGAAGAAGGAAGAAGTCAGAAGCCCCCCCCTCCCAGTGCCTGGCTAAGCTTTGGTACTCCCCTATGTGCCTCCACATCCACAACAAACACCCTGCTACTGCTTTAGTAAAGATGGAATAAGAAATAGTGAGGATGGTAACAGCAGGGAAGAAGATGGAGCAGTGATCACTCCTGAAGAACTGACCCTGCAGCCAGGCTGGGGACAGGGACAGGCATATGTGGCTGGTGGATGTTGGGCAGCCAGGATCTGAGAGTGCTCCCACCACATCCTCCAGTCAGAACAGAGGCACTGCTAAAGGTAATATGTTCATATCTGAAATGCAGTGTCACTTCAAAATCCCTTCACAAGAAGGTCAAATTAAACTTTAGCTCTGGGGAAATCCCTGCTTTTTAATTTACAAGGAAGCCTAAAGGAACAGAGGAAACAGAGGCAAATAGTAAAGCATTTATACCCAATTAAACACAATATTTTAGCATTTCCTTTTTGTTTGTTTGTTCTAAGGGTATGACTGTAGATAAGATTTGTGGCTCTGAACATCACTTTATCTCCTTTACTCTTAGCAAAAAACTGCCATCTTTCTACTGTAGGCTTTCTACTGCAGCATAGCTATGAGTTTCTCCAGGATGTATCCTGAGCTGTATTGCTTTTCTTCCCAAGCCAAGGCTGTTTCCCTAATTCTTTTCGCACTCAAAAATCTTGCCACTTCAGCAAGATACTTCAGCAAAAAGTAGCAACACTCTGCACACAAACTGTTTATCCTAATTCCCCATATATGAGCACTCTCAGTTGGGGAAAGCAAAATAAACCCAATCCTAAGCACCACTTCTCTCTCTCACCCCTGACCCCCAAAAGGAAGATGTCAGGATGAAAGCCATTTGAACACAAAGAACCACTGCAAAGGAAGAGTGGGAAGCCATTTCCCCTGCCTAGGTCAGGCCAAGAACTGGTAGTCTAAAACTGCAGGGAAGGAGGAAAAGACCCCTAAAGCTAAGCCCAATGCATCATTACAAGTGTGGCAGCAGGAGGCTGCATCAGAATTCAAGAGCAGGTAAGACCATTGTTTTCCATAGACGGTCTGAAAAAGCCATTTCCAGGTTGTGGCAGGGAGTGACATTTTGGAGTCTCTTTCATCTCCTTTCTTGCCATTTCTGTAACAGCTGCACTGAAATCAGTCAGCACAGGCTGAGGTTCAGGCCTAGAAAGCTAAAACAACATTGCCCTAACTTCTCTAGATATACTTTGTAAAACCTCAGCCTAAGGCTTCACCTCAGGCTTTGTTGTCCCTGTTACATGTTCTATACCCCATTGCCAAAGCCAAATTCTCACTCCAGCCTGAGGGCAGGTCCCACTTCTCTTTTACGTAAGCGAGAGAACAAGCCAGCTGCACCAGTGAGGCAGCAAAACCCACTTAGCACTTCCCATCACAGTATACACCTGCTAGCAGTTTCATGCCAGATCTGATAGCCTGCTATGACATTTTCCTAAAGTAGAGTTTTCCTGCAGTAAAAATACTCCAGTGATGGCTCAGCATCACTTCCCTGAAGATCAAAGTATCAGCTTCAACACTACTATACCATTTGATATTTCGAAACTGTTTAAAGCAACCTCCTGAAAGCTGAGTACTAGAGAAATGTAAGGGTGATTGCTCCTTTTGACTGCAAAACCCTGTAGCAGAGGCACTCCCAGGTGTGTTTTCAGCTTGCTCTCTCTATAACACCAACCATGGACCAGTTTTTGAACACAAAAAGGAGATGCAAATGTTGCAGCTCTCCAAGAGCCTGAAGGAGAATTCTTCATCTCAGCTTCCTCTCCCAGTCCTTCATCCTCTTCCCCCTTAATTCAAAATGAACAAATAGAGAAAAGTCTGAAATACTGAGTCAGTGCTAAACTGTGCAGTTTGTTCACTGCTCTTTCTTCTTCCTAAGAGATGATGAGTGCTTACTGATGGTGAGCCTCAGGAAAACTCAGTTGTTAATTTACTGATGCAGAAATCTGGTATGTTCACACCACTGTTGCATAAAGTGGTGCTTCACCTCACTTCATTACATCTGAATTCTGCAGAAAGGAAAGTTGCCTGTACTTTAATGAACTGAAAGTTTGTTTGTGCTCACACAGAAGCAGCCACGTGGCCTAGTGTTTCAACAAACTGCTGAAGAGGAAACAAGAGATCCTGGATTTGGCCAGTGCTGTTCAACCTACGGGATGCTGTCTTCCAGCCCATGGGGCCCTTCTCTTCTACTATCATTTCTCATGCTGGCCACAGAAGAGTCATACAATGTATATAACTTCCTTTTTTGCTAGCTAAACACACAGCTGAGCAAGCTCAGGAAAACTCAACAATTTCTTATTTTACATCTTTGTTACAAATGAGCATTTGGTACAGTCTTTTATATCTCTCCAGTGTAGTCCATGCTGATAGAGACCTTCAGCCTTTACTTGACAGCAGCATTATGAGATGAGATTAAAGATCCATCTAGGGAAATGTTGGCCATGCTGTATATGAAAACCACCACTGCACACAGCCAAATCACTAAGCAACTCTCCTTCATTTTTTAAAGACTGAATGTACTAGTGGTTAAAAGGACTATGAATGAATTTGATGCCTCACAACTGAAGACAGAAAAACCCCCTCCACCAACAGGATCTTCCCCAATACCCTTGTTCTAAGCAGATTAGTGAAAAATGTCACAAAATTTTGTCCTCAGTTCAGCTGTTATTTACACTTCCTTGTATTATTTTTTTTCTGTTAACCCCAACAGCGTATTGCTGCCAAGTCAGACAAGTAATGCACTGGAACACACTTTAAGCCTTCAGAGGACTGCAAAGGGTGTTTCAGAAAAGACAACTTGTTTTACGGCAGCTTGGCTGTTCCATGGAGGGACCTCGGCCATCCAGGTGGCTCAACAATAACTTCAGTGGCAAGAGCCCAGGCAGTCATTGTTTATTTTTGCACCCTGAAGTAGAAGAACTGGTTGAGGCTTGGGATATTTCTGCTAGTGAAAGAAAAGGATAATAATGCTGGATGCCTTGCCTTCTCTTACTCATGAGTGACTACTCGCACAGTAACGAAGACAGCACTCTAAAAGAATTGCTTCAAGAACCATGGGAGTGTATAGTATAATCAGGATTCTGCTTTTGGTAGATTGATCCATGAGGAAAACAGACTGGATGTTCTTCAAAAGGACATTGCTATGGAGCCAATTGTTGGTCTGTTATATTTGTCTGGGATGCAATGAAAACAAAATACCCACATCTTACATAAATAATTTATACAGACAGATAGACAGACATCTACACTCATATACACAACAGGGCTGTATTCTCTCACATACAGAAAGAACTTCTGAGGAGGGTAGGATTTATCATTTGGAGAATGAATATTCCCAAGTTGATCACTTTAGTAAGGACAAGAACAGTGGCTGCAGACTCATTGAGCCTCTATAGAGGGACCCAGATGCTCTTCCTTTATCGCTTGAGATGTGGAGGGATTGGAAGAAAACATCTAATAGACTATGATCTCCAGCCAGCATGATCATTCTTTGCTACATTGCAATTATTTCCTTTGAGCAAACACATGGCAGGGAGGCACCAAAAGAGTTAATCTAAGGGCTGCTGTGTCCTAAAAAAAGCAACTCTATTCTTCTTCAGTAACTGTAGGGCTGTTCACAATGTGTTTTAAGACATAGTGATTACAAAAAATAAGACCTATTTGTCTACTTGTCACACTATTTGATCTAGAAATCCTTAAGAGACCACAAAAGAAACCTCCATTTATATATATATATATATATATAAATATATATATATATATGTACCACACTGATATTACAAGAATGGTCTAATAGCACATTTAGGTCCAAAAAGGTAGCTCATATTTTCTGCTAACTTTTACGCTTTCAGATAATTCAGGATTTCCTATCTTAATAAATACTTTAGCCCCTTCTTGCTGAGGAAAACGCTGCAACTCTTGCTCTATGCAACAAATGATAAAAGCAAGTAGGAAATTGTTCAGTTACAGGTTTTCACTGATTGCAGGTCTCACTGGAGGTGTGAGAGGGAATGGAAGAACGCTTACACTACATACAGACAATGACTCAATGCAGGTGCAAAGTAAAATGGGCAATGAAAATTGGGGTAAAAATCCAATTTCTTATGGTTGAAATAATAGACAAAAATAATAATTACCCATTGGAATATGTTCACGTATTCCAGTGGTAGGTCTGTGTCTTACATATCAGTTCAGTAAGTACAACAGAAAAGTGCAAGGTACAGAACATTGTCAAGTCTATTTGTCAAGTATTCATTATGTAAAGATCATTGGGAAGCACAGAGGGGTTATTGGAGGACATTTTGAAGGGTGACCTCGTATATCTCATATCTTCTACTGTAAGGTAAAGTTACATATCAAATACTAGCAGGGTCTGTTCAGTTCTTAGTCTGCTTCAACTTTTATTTTCACTCTTTTAACTGACAGGTTTGCATTAACCAAAACCAGGTCCTTCAAACTCTCGGGCTATGTCAGGCACACTCACGCTATCTTTGCTGTGTGCATTCGTCGTGTCAGGACCTTTGGCTGCAAGCTCTGCAGTGAGGGCAGACCCCTGTGCTGGCACAGACACAGCACTTGCTGACGCAGGAACTCGTCACTTCTGCTCAGCCTGTACTCTGCCAGCACTGCCACCAAACCCAAGAGGATTGCCTTCAACTGACTGAAAGCCGCAGGATTTAGCCGTAAAGAGAAGGCATAGGCTGTTGAGAGAAATGGTTTGTCACACCTTCCACTAGGCAAACACATCTACAGCACTACACAAAGCAGATCAATAGCAAATGAAGAATTCTCTCAAAACAGGAGAGAGTAAAAAACCAAGCAGTAAGTCTTGGGAAAACTCTGCCTCCTTTATCGGGAATTAAAGGGGGAGAAACATGACTCATCTTCATAAAATGGATAACTGGTGTGCATTTCAAATGTAACCCCAATTTGACTTTCCATCCCATATCATGCCTTTGCAGAAAGATCTATCACACACAGGTGCCACTTCACCCCTAGCTGATCCCAAGTGTACAGGTGCCCTGAAATGTTGGACTTGCACAATGAGTGTTGCTGATGTTGCTATTTTACTCTTTTGGTCATCTGTGACCTATTTTTAAGCCTCTCCAATAGCCAGCCCTTCCAGCACCTTCTACAAGTATGCTATTTTTAGAAAGAGCACTTTATACTTACACTTACATCTGTCATCAGGAGATCTATGGCCAACATCTTATTTATGTTACTGTACTTTCACACATTGTCAGACCTGCATTTCAGCTGAAGTTCGATGCTAACGTTGGAGGTCATGTCTTTGGTAGCATTTGGACAGGCAGTCTTCTAAAGCAAGCTCTGAACACTGATCCCACCCAGCTCCAAGTGCACTGACTAGGGAAGGACTCACTGCTGCCCTGCCACCCTCGCAGCACCAGGAGGAGAGTTGAAGGAAATGACCAAGTGCTCTCTTTGAAACAGTGAAATGTGGTGGGAAGGGCTAGAGCAGTATGGTTTGAAAGAACTAGAACTCACCTTGGATAGCCTTTGAACAGCTAATGAGCAATGACCAGACACAAAGATTTTTCTTTGTAATTAAAAGTGTATTTTAAAACCCCAGAGCTAAAAAAGCAAGCCTAAGGGAAGGTTACACAAAATTTGTCAGCTTTAAGTAGAACATTGTTCTTTCCACAGGAAGTGCAGTCCTTCACATAAGTCTCTCAAGAGGCAAAGGGGGGCACTCATCACAGCTGCATAAGAGACACAAATCTGACTTTCCTTCAACTTATATTGGTGCAATGTGGCCATCCATTGTTATTTGTATAATTCAGAGAGGATCTGTGCTCCCCCCTTTATATTTTGCCTTGAAATTGGTATATAAGGCTAGACATAGGCCAACAGGTAATACAGAAAACCAAGAAAGGTCTTTCATTTGCTTCATCCCTGTAAGGAAGCCGCTGAGTGCTGATCTGAGACAGAGACATGGCTCTGGGAATGAGTGAGGGAATGAGTGAGGGAAAAAAAGGGGTGCCAAGAGCAGATGTCTAGCCCAAACCCAGCATATCTGTCATAGACATCACCTCCTTAGCCAGGAAAGGAAGCAGCAGCCCCAAATTCCTCTCACAGGGAGACACATCCCTCATCCTGCAGCCACCACAGTGACACTGCTGCCTTATACCCTTCCAAGGACAGTGCCACCTATGGCTGCTGGCCCATAAGACATACAGAGACCAGAGGTGTGTGAGCCTTTTGGGTGAGAAGGAGCTCTTCTGAGTCCTGGTTCAAATTCAATCACTTGTGTCAGGCTATGTCAGCTGACTCACCTGTTTGAGAAGGGCTGGCCATCAAAAAGCATTCACCTCCACCCCCTGCTTGTTAAGGACATTTTTTCTTACTTGAATATTAGGAAAAGGTTCTTCTCCCAGACTGTGGTTGGGCACTGGAACAGGCTTCCCTGGGAAGCAGTCACAGCATCAAGCCTGTCTGAGTTCAAGAAACATTTGGACAATGCTCTCAGGTACATGGTGTGACTCTTGGGGTTGTCCTGTGCAGGGCCGGGAGTTGTACTCGATGATCCTTGGGGATCCCTACTAATTCAGGGAATTCTATGATATTGTGATTCTTTGGTGAACCTCGGTGCATTTCCTAACAGAACTCTGACCTGGTCCACACGGAATGACAGAGGACGAGCTGGTCCTGGGACAAACTGGGACCTGGGATAAGAACTGCAGGCATGGGTAACCCAATCCCAGGAGCCTCCTGCAACACACAGAGCGGATAAAACCACATCCTCAGCCTAAGAGCAGACACAGCCATTAGCCCCATTTCCCAGGGGAGGAGACAGAGGCAGAGAATGATGGTGAGGACAGATATCCTTACCTATCCAGTTTATCCTTGGATCAAACCAAATATCCATCAAGCTTTATTTGGTACCCACAACATTACTTCTTTGGGGAATTACAGGGCAGCAATAAACCTACCCTTAGGATTTTTAACCATACTCATAATTCCAATTGTCAGGCTTAGAAATAGTACAGAAAGTACACCAGGGCCTGCATATGAAATACCAGTTTTGTTGCATTGCCCAGGATTTCAGAATAAGTTCTGTAAAAATATGCAGACTTAATTCCTGTTCATTGCTATTCAGGTCTTTAATTTAGCTCTGTCCTGTGTAGAGAAACAACCAGACAGGATAAATAACCCACAGTATATTTCATTGTACCACGAGCTCGGTGCTGCTGCTGTCCGGCAATCAGTGTATCTGGCTGAAAGAAGGCAGCAAGATTTGCCTCTAACCACTTATCCCCTTTTCTGGTTGTCACTGCCAAACCCTTATCTCCCCCTCAGATGACAGGTTATGGAAACTATCACATGCAGGACCCTGTAGCTTGGGAGCTAGTGTGTGTGGCTGCTCTCCTAGTAGGGAATTTAACAGCTGCGGGATTACACGATTATCTACACCTAAGTCATCCTGTGTAAAAATAAGGGGGTTTCATCCAGTTTTTGGAAACAATGTAGCACATTTTAGCCATGGCAATTGTTTGGATGGCTGGGCAGGTCTCTTGTGTCAGGCTTGTGGATGGAAGTGTGGCCAGAGGTGGGATTACAGGGCATTGTTTCCATTGTTCCTGCCTGCCGTATAACCTCACCATGGACATCCCTCTGTGTGTGAAAGCTTGGCTGAGCAGCATCTCATGGGGATCTTGGTTCAATCTCTTTGCAATGCTGATTAAACACAGCAGACATGTGTGCTGGATCAAACCACCTTGCCTTTGTTCCAGATAGCCAGTCTTCATCAAAAGTTATTCCCCCAAAATTCACAGGCAGAACCCTGTACATAGCAAACCTTGTCTTCCCCCACACTCCTTCCTCAGTGTTCAGCCCCAGGAACAGCTTTTCACCATTTTCTGAAGGACAAAATTTTCAGGTGCCAGTAGACCAGGAAAAAAAAAATGAGAGTGCTAGAGTTAAGCATAAGAACTGTGTTAAAACTCATCAGAACTTTTGTCCCTTCCCCCTTTCCATAGCATCCAACCTGCAAGGGCTAAATCATTCCCAGACACATTTTGCAGGCAGGAGGAATTCACGTCATTGTAGCACCAGGCAAGGTCCCATGAATTACTGCCCTTTTATGACATCTTATGACACAATGAGAATGACATCATACCCCTGAGAAGCATTACATTTTCACTGATTCTTTTGCCTAATTTGAAAAGCCAAATCATAAAAATATTCACCTGCAAGAGATGTCATATGAGAGAGGAGCAAAATCTGTCTGCCTGGTTTAAAGCCTAGGTTTCCCTGGAGATGAAAACCCTTTTTGAAATGGAATTGCATCATGTTAGAAAATAAACATCAGGGGATTCAGAGGCCAAGACACAGGGTTACCAACTGGAGATCCTTTTGTGAATCCCGTAAATGCTTTACAGGGTGGGTAAAAATTATTGTCCTCTTTGGTTGCATGGAATTCCATACTTACATTACATCCCCAAATATCCACCAAAAAGTACTGAGGCTAAAAAGTCAAGCACTCAAAAAGCTGGTTGGAGGGAGAAATTAACGCAATCTTATCTATCATAAGAATCTTTAATTACAGGATGCCATGCTACTTTTCCCCCCAAGCTTCTGTTTTGTTCAAGAAGGAGCTATTGAGGCAAACCTTTCCCTTTTCCCACAGACTGGATGTCCATATCTCATCTACCAAATGTTGTGACTTTTGCCTGTGGTACCCTTCACCAGGTCTCTTCACCAAGATTCAGCAGGATACAGGCACCCAAAAGAGTTCTCTGCCCTTCAGCTGCAGAGGGGCTCAGTGGGTCATCCCATGACATTCAGTGAGCAGAATATGCTGAAGCCCAGTTCGTTACTCCAGACTCCGCAGCTGCTTTATGGCATCAGAGGACAAAGGCTCAGCTCCATGTCAGACCCTGTGCAGGCCATGCTTTAGTGCTCAGGTCATTCTGCCCTGTTCTTTCCTGGACTCTTTCTAGGGCAGGTTTCTTTACTCTCTGCCTCTCACTTGCTGACTCTTTGCTTATCTTGGCTTTTTTTTCAGTCTCAGTTCTGCCTGAATGTACTCAGATCCCTCCCAAGCCCCTCCATTTTCTCTAAGTTCACTATTTCTGTGCCATTGTCCTCCTTCCGCCACCATATCCATGTCTCAGTGCTTTCCTCACCAGGTCATTGCCTCAGACTACCTCAACCATTCCTCTCAGAGGAAGTCTTCGCCTCCCCTTGAATTTACACTTAGCCTATAGCTTTGGCTTATGAAAAGAGAAAACAAAAATGTTGGTTTTGACGGGGTGCTTTTTTTCATGAGAATCTTTTCTTAGGTAATATAGCAGACACAGGCAGCTGCAGCTGTCCCTCAGCCAGCACTGCATGAAATAGCCCTCCCTTTATCCTCAAAGGTTCACATGTGGGATACTCTGGCTTCCCTTCAAGTCACCACCAATAATAGGTGTAATGTATTCCCTTTCCCTGGGCTCTATGCATGGCCGGTCGCACTGGGCTCCACCCGCAACATGAGAGGTGGATGTGAGTTCAGCCGTCCCCCAGACCAGAGGGGTTCTCGTTTTAGCAGCACCAGCCAGCGCTCCCGCCGACTGCAACAGCTGCAGAACAAGCCTGGGGGAGCTGTGCTGAGCTCTGACAGGCACAATAACCATCACCCAGAGCAACACGCTCCACATCACATATCCCAGCCAATGCCAGGTACATGCTGGGTGAACACTGAGCATTTGGGGAATCTACCTCCACACTAAACCTGAGCATTTGCTAGCCTGTCTGTATGGCATATGAAATACTGGCTTTCCAGTTTTTCACTGAAAACCATCTCAGGTGCCATGAAGCGGCTGTGAAGGCATCTGGCTGGACTGAGCAAGCCCATAAATGAGGTATTTGTTCAGATTCAAATCAATATAAAAAAAGCAGTTGAGGATTAGAGGGAGCAGACAACAGAGAGTTTCCCTTAAATATCCAGATCACAACCTCTGTCCCTCCACGCAGTTTCCTTGTGCAGGCAGAAACAAAAGGCCTCACTTCTCCAAGCTACAGTCTCACCTGCTTCTGGCTACGGCAGAACACACAAGCAAGAACCTGCATAAGCAAACAGTTCTTTTCCCAAGACTGATTTCATTTGGAGGTTTGACTCCCAAAGCCCCTAGTGTACTTCCTGCAGGCTAGAGTGTGTTGAGAAAAACTTCTTTCTTTTTTTTTGAGAAACCCCTATAAACATCTACAAAGTGTCTCAATTGCAGCACTCTCTTGCCAAGTTACCCAAGAACCTGACAGCTCGTAGGTTGCCCTAGGTCCTCTGTTTGTAATACTGATTACCATTTTGTTATTCCCTCGTGGTCTCCTGCATGTCTTGAACCATTTTGTCTTGGACTGTGGAGTTTCTTAGTGGTGGGGATTCATCCGCACAGCACCTACTGTGCTGGGGGTGGGGTATGTAGACAGTGATATTACATCTTCTCCCTGGGTTTTGCATGGAAAAACTCCAAGGGAACATCACAATTTTTCACTATGGCAAAACTGACACCTCTCCATCAATATATTTCATCTTTTGTAGTTGTTCCAGCTGAGAGCTCACTGACACAGAGGAGCAGGTAATAAACCACTGTCTAAATGTCAGATGATGTAGCAAAGAGCTGACTCCCGGGAGAGAGTGTTACACAAAGCAGCTCCCACCTTACCTGCAGTGTCAGAGCAGTCTGCTGACACTGCACCTGCTGCTTCTACAATGTAGTAGAGGAAATCTTATAATATACCCAGCTATTACATTACAACCCACGTGGCACGTAGCAAAGAATTGCACAAAGCCCCCAGCGACAGATTGCTAAATTATAAATAGGTGCAGGACCTACATAACTGGAGTGACTTGTAGCTGCAGAGCAGGGCTCCAAATTAATGACATTTATGAAGTTTCTGGCTACAGCTGGCTTGCTGGCTGCAAATAACTAGCTCTTCAGAGCGGGCAGCAGCAGCTTCCCTCCAAATGATGACAGAGAAGGAGAGACAATAATGGGTACATTTAGTCAAGGCAGCTTGATAGAACATGTGCAAACCAAATTGAAGGCCTACAGGTAGGGGGGAAACACTTTCGGCAAAACACTTTCAGGGAATTCACAGCACAGCCTGCATGCAATGCCAAAGCTTGTACTGTTTCTACACATAATGCCATACAATGAGATAGTCCCAAGAGCAACATAGATAGAAATGAAGGAGTTTGATCTATTTGCTCAATCCAATCCTCATCTCTTCTGCCTGCTCAAATGGTTCTGACTACTGCTCATAAGTAATTTAATCAAAAAAAGAGAAAAAAACCCCAAACAAACAAAGTTATTTCTTCATAGCATTTTAGCAATGCTTACATCTGAGATCAGCTCAGTTGGTTAGGGCATGGTGCCAGTAACACCAAGGTTGTGGGTTCAGTCCCTGTAGGGCCCATTCACTTCAGGGTTGGATTTGATGACCCTTGTGGGTCCCTACCAATGCGGAATATTCTGTGATTCTCTGATAAATATGCACAACCCATGTTCAGGGTGCATATGCCCTGAATCACTGCTCTGAGCAACAGGCCAGTACCCCTCTTCAAACACTCCTGGGAAAAGCACACTGGGCAACAACTATATCCACCGGATTATTTTTTTTTCTGCCAGAATAACAAAAACAGAAAGTTTTTTTAAATACCAGCACTGTCACGTTTCAGAGTTTGTAATCTGCTAAAATACGGATTATTTTATGACTGATGAGCTGTTCCCAGCAGCCTGTGGCCTCCAACACAGCATGGTATGGCATGCCAACTAATTGGTAGCAACTTTCCTTCGGCACACTCTCACCTCAAACAGTATATAGTAACTGAACTAGTTTAAAAAAAAAAAACAACCAAAACCACAACCTAAAACCCCACTAAACTAATTTAAACCAGCTTGTATTTGCTGTGAGACAACAGCAAGCCAGCAGATGGCTATGACAGATTAGCCAAGGAGAGGCAATCTGCACTTTTCCAAACCTTATGTAATACAACTTCATATTTTGGCTGAAGCTTTAACACCTTCCTAGCTCCAAGAGTTTGCAGCAGCATTTTGCCTTCATGGGACACATCCTTCAAAGCCAGCTCTCTAACTGAGGCAAGCAGACATTTATACAGACATAGTACTGGGAAGTCTCAGATGGGATTCAGTCACATTGTGCTGTGGCCATATATATTTATCTTCCTGGCTGTAGTCCATATCTCTATATTCTTATCCTGAAATACTGGTTGTCTAAATAGCATGTCAAGTCTACTCTGGTTTCTAAGAAAGTCTTTCTTTGGCATTTAAATTTTACATGTTATGTAGGAACTATAGATAGCCGGATTGCTCGGAGATTTCCCATATGCCATGGATACCAGCACTGGAAAAGGCGGGTAAGAGTACTTGAGTCTCTATAAGATTATGGGCCTAACTGATCCAGAAACAACCCACTGCAGGATCTTTATAGCCCTTAAATATTTGTCTTGTGTTTTATGTAATCATAGGTATTATATCTTGCACATGCAACCTCATTCTTCTTTTTTTTTTACCCCAGATTCTTGGCTGCAAGTCCATCCTTTAGCAAGAAGTGCCCTACAATGGACAGTGTCTTAAACAAAAATAAAACAAATTCTTGTTTTTCCAACAGTCAAATACTAAGGAGGCTGAAACCAAAATTAGTCTCACATCCCCAGGCTAGCAGAGACATTGGGCTTATTTTCCTTTTCACAGCTTCCCCCACACCTCTTCTGGTTTGGATTTTTTTGGGGGCTTGTTGGGTAGGAGAGGGTTTGTTTGTTGGGATTTGGGAGGTTTTTCTGCCTTTTAGCTCTCTTTTGATGTAAAATCCCTTCCCCTCTACAGCCATCCTTGCTCACAGTTAATCCTTTTCCTATCTCTTGATCCTCCCAGCACTAACCTATCCTATTTCTTTCTAATTCAAATTCAGGAACAAATATGTGGTCCTCTCTCTTACTCTATCCTTTACTTTCCCTCCTAGCACCCCTTGAAATGTTTCTCTCAACAGACCCACTGCTTTTGGCTTCCCAATCACCTCCCAAAGCCCCTGTTACACACAGAATCAGAATCACAGAACGGCCTGGGTTCGAAGGGACCTTTAAAGTTCATCTAGTTCTAACACCCCTGCCATGGGCAGGGACACCTTCCACTAGATTGGGTTGCTCCAAGCCCCATCCAACCTGGCCTTGAACATTTCCAGAGATGGGGCAGCTACAGCTTCTCTGGGCAACCTGTGCCACTATCTCACCACCCTCACAATAAAGAATTTCTTCCTAATATCTAATATTCTAATATCTAATCCAAACCTACCCTGTTTCAGCTATTACCTCTTGTCCTGTCACTATCAGTCCTTGTAAAAGGTCCCTCTCTAGCTTTCTTGTAGGCCCCTTTAGGTACTGGAAGATTATAGAAAGTCTCCTCAGAGCTTTCCCTTCTCCTGCCTATCCCAACCCACCTGCCCTTGCTTACTGAAGGCCATGACAATTTTATTCAGTGTTTTGAGTTCCCTACCAACTTCGGCAGTGTGTAGCAGGCTGTGTCAGAGGAGATGGAGCAGAGCTTGGCATTGCAGGCAACAAGGGTGCCTGGAGGAGCCATGCAGTGTGCATGCCTGACCGATCAGTCCGGGAGTTGGACACATCAAGCCAAGTACACCACTGGGCTTGTGAAGCTAACACACAACCAGTTTTCAGAAAAGCTTAAATGCCTGCTGGAGAGCTGACAGGCTAGAGCTTGTAGTGTTAACGGCAGGCCTAAAAATACTCCCCCCTGGGAATCCAGAGTGCATGGCATAATCATTAGGACTCCATTTCCAATAGAGTCATAAGGTGTTTTTATCTATAAAAAACACCTGATCTCATGAAAGTTTTCAAAGAAATTTTTTGGCAGTTCCAGCTGTTATTGAAGTGCTTCAGATTAGGTTTCATGCAGAATGTAAGAATAGAAATACACAAACAAGCACAAACCCTTCCCCGCGGAAATAGCACCTGCAGTGTCCTGTGATAAATGTTGTCCTTCAGCAGCCTGAGCTTCTCATTCAGTTACTCCACATACAACAAAAACCAGGACTGGAAGTTGTGGAAATATAACACAAAGCAAATTTTGGAAAGGTTAGGACAGGGTAGATAGAGTTTTGCATCCCAGCTCTCTCCGCAGCTGGTAATATTGCCTGGCAGCAGTCAAACATCCTCCAGTGGATGGACCTTTCCCTCCCTGTAGGTCACTGGAGAGCAGCTCATGGTAGCTCCCCAAGGAGCTGAAGATACCGAAACCATAGGGCATACATTAGGTTAGAAAAATGCCTTTCAGCCTGCTAAATCAATGTAGAGCATCAAGCAGCATTTTAGACACTGGCATTAGAAAACTCAGCCCTGTTTACGGTTCTGCCACTGATTTGCTGTCTAAAATTGGTGACTTGGTTTCCCCATTGGTGATATTTCCCTTCTCTCTTAAAAGCCCTCAAGTGATGATAAGAGCATGCAATGAGAGCTAGCAGAGAGAAGAGGGAGAGAAGAAGGAGAGAAGAAGGAGAGAAGAAGGAGAGAAGAAGGAGAGAAGAAGGAGAGAAGAAGGAGAGAAGAAGGAGAGAAGAA
>JAWWLV010000121.1:17986490-18052237 GCA_035041135.1 Platyrinchus mystaceus | reverse complement strand
TTTCACCAAACTCTTTTATAGAGTTTACCAAAGGTTCTATTTGCCTTTGCTAACCTGTTGTCTATTTCTTCATCAATCTTACCATCCAAGGAGATGATGATTCCCAGGTAATTAAATTGTTGGACTGATTTGAGCTCTGTTTCACCAATGGTGATAAGGGGATGATGGAATACTTCCTGAGGCACAGGCTGATAGAGAACTTCTGTCTTCTTCAAGCTGACTTCCAGCCCAAAAAGCTCAGTAGCCTCTGCGAAGCAGGATGCTAAACGCTAAAGAGCTACTTCTGTGGGGGCAATGAGGGCGGCGGCATCAGCAAAAAGCAGCTCACGAACAAGATGATTTAAGGTCTTAGCATGGGCCTTCAGTCGCCTTAGGTTGAATAGGCTTCCCTCAGTACAATATCGGATGTAGATACTGTTTTCTTCATTGAGGTCTGCCGTGGCACTTTGGAGCATCATGATGAAGAAGATTGTGAATAGAGTTGGTGCAAGAACACGGCCTTGCTTCACACCATTGGTTATTGGAAAGGGCTCAGAAAGTGAATTGCCATATCTGACTTGGCCACGCTGGTCCTCATGAAGCAAGATGATCATTTTAAGGAACTTGGGGGGACATCCTGAAAGTTCCAAAATCTGCCACAGACCTTTTCTGCTCACAGTATCAAAAGCCTTGGGGAGATCAACAAAGGTTACATAGAGTCCTTTGTAAGAATCGCATCTTGTCTATATCACCCAGGGAGCCTTTCCACTGTGCCTTTTGCAACCGGACTTGTCTGTCTTGCATTGGCCTTTTCAGCCATCAGCGCGCTTGCAGCAAGAGTGGGTAGAGCCCTTCTCAAATCTTCGTTCGCGAAGCCTCGCCTTGACACCCAATATCACAAAAATCACCATGAGCAGAACTCTCCTCCAAGATTTGTGGAGTTCTTCTTTCCTGTTCTTGCTGCAAAATATTCATTGAATATCGTCTGATAGCTCAAGTGAATTAAGTGCCGTTTTGGACAAATGGCAAATACTGCAGTCAGCAAAAAAGATGAAGCATGCATCTTTATATAAAGCTTCATTTAATGTCCTTTGAAACCAATGTAAAGCCTTACGTTGACGTCAGTGAGCTTTCAGTCAGACTCATATCACTGTAAATGTAAATTCAAGCTTTCCAGTAGTAGAACTCATGTAATAAACCCCATTTTTGATGTATTGAACAGCGCAATCAGGCTCCCTTTTGATCATCCACAGCAATCTCCTTCAGTGGGTTTTAAAGCATGTTATGAAGGGAGGGAAGTATCATCAGCCTCAATTTACAAGCGAGAAAGAAGAGGCAGGAGGAGACAAAGTGATTAGCAAGGCTGGCTAGTACGTCACTATCAAAATGAGAATATAGCACACGCTTCCTGACACCAAAGTGGGCTCTTATTAGATAAGTCACACTGATAGGAGAATCTAGTTTGTTACTGAGATATCAAAGCTTTCTCTTTATCTTTCTAGGCAGAGCTTTCAGAAGGAATGAGCTCCAAAAGCTTCCAACACAAATTCCAGTCAATACAGAGGTTAAAAAAACATAACCAAGCAAAAAGGACACCCCACCCCCCCCCAAAGTAATTGAAAAAATGAAATGGGGTGAAGTGCCTGTAAAAACCTTATGTGGCCTCTGCAGAATGCAAAATCCAGCTCAGTCCACAGTGAAGTTTCATATGTGAGCCTTTCCTTCAAAAAGCAAACATTCATGGCAGCTATAACTTGGGTATTTCCTGGCTCATTTCTCCTCCTGGGAGTGGGCTCCCTGACCTGATGACACCTTCCATGATACACCATTGTCTCCCTTCTTCTTGAATGGGTCATCTCCATGCCTCATAACATGTTCTCCCAAGAGGAGGTGGCCCCCCATTCCAGCTATCTAGGAATGTAGGCCATGGCTCCAGTTTCCACACAGAGGTTAACTAAAAGTCTGAGGGGAAAATAGCTCTGTGCACAGCCTTAGCCCTGCCCAGCTGTGGAGTCACCCATCCCTATGTTCATCTCCCCCAGCAGTTAGTGGCTGCTCTGTGGACTTGCCTGCACAGTGCTCTACCCTTCAGGCACCATAAACCTGCCATTGGGCTATTCAGCTATGGCACTGTGCTGCACCCCATCCTGGGAACTGCTCAGGGTCTGCTGGGGCCCTGCAGGCCCTCAGAGTGGAGGAGGGGGGGAAAGGTTTAGTTTCACAACTGGAATTTTTCATTGCTGCGGTCAGGTATAACACCATGTGCTGACCTTACACGGTGCACCAGGTATGAAAAGGAGTAAAGTCTTCATGCCAATTTATGTTAGGTGAAGCAATCATATAATTATTCAGGTTTTTTAAAAAAAAATCAGATTCATTCAAATGAAGCACTTATCTAATATTTTACACATGATTTCCCCTGCTCAAAACCTACAACACTGTCTTGCACCACTGACAGTGATTTGCAAGTAGTTTGCTTTCCGTGTATTTCAACGGGCAGCATGAAGATAGTAACATCAGATTGCTTGCCAGAAATCCTCATCATTTACACAGAGAAAAGCCTGATTAATTAATCAGTCTTTATTTAAGCACAGAAGAGGAAAGGAAAGCAGAGATACACAGGCACTTCAAAAGAGACTCCGTGAGGAAATATTATTTTTAATATAAAAGATTGGCTCGCAGTGCAGTGTCCAAAGTCAGAAGGACTTAAAAACTGTTTTCTATTTCTGTTAGTAGAGCAGTTGCAGTCAGGAGAGCTGGAGCCCACTGTTGCTTGTGCATCAACAGCAAGCCTATTTATGTAAGTTGCCAAACACTACTGTACACAAACTCACGGCGCGCACAGTTTGTAAACAGGCAGACAATGCTGTTGTGCCAGGGACACGCACATGGACATTCCCCGGCTCCTCTCTGAGAGGAGTGGGAAATGCCATGCACTGAACTACCTGAACTTTGCATTCAGAGGCGCCTCCACAAGTCGAATCTGAAACTGCCAGATAAATGTTCCCTCGGATGCGTCCATGCACATTGGTGTGACATCCTGTGGCAGGTTTAGTTAGGCTCAAGCGCTTGGTTTTACCTATGTCTCCCTGCTGCAGCACCACAACTCCTGTCCTTCCCCCTTCTCCCAGCCCTGGGAGGACAGCGGCTGCCTCATCGCAGTGTGCTGTGCTCAAGGCAGAATGAGTGAGGGGGTTTTGCTTTAATCACCTCCTGGCTTAATGTCTTTCTGTCTTTTCTTGTTTGGTAGCCCCTTTTATAACCTCCTCTGGTGGAGGATGCAAGCAGCACCCCAAGCTCTCCTGTTATTTTCTCCTGCTGCCCTGCAAGAGCCCAGGTTCTGCCAGGGGACATGGGGCACTGCCATGCTGTTTACTGCTTATCACGTCATTTTTTAGTATTCCACACACAGATCCTAAAACAGCAATGCATTTTTTTGTGTCACAGGACATATACCACATTGCCAAGTTATTGCCCCAGTCCCCCTGTCCCTAGCATTCTGTGTTTCTCTAGGGTGCTGTTAAGTTCAATCCTAAAATTCAGTCCCTCCTCTCTGGTATTTCCTATTCCTCTAGAGGACTACAAGCAGTAGCTTTCCTCTGTGTCAGAGGAAAACATTGCTTTAGGTTTTTTAGCTCCACCTTGCCTCAGATTGCTCAGAGACCTGGCTGGCAGCCTCACTGGCACGAAACACATGAGATCCTTTATGCAGATGGCATCTGAGATAACACTGGCTGCTTGGACCTAAGGAGGTCAACATCTTAAACTATTTTAAAAGAGGCTGTTGATATGCAGCCAGTGAACTGACAAAGTCCAGGGAGCCAGGCTGTGTCCCTTTCTCACTGGGTGGTGGTAATGGAGCCTGTTCACACCTCATGGATGAACAGTTTTTCCATTAAAACAAAAAATATAAAAGGCATCTCTATTTATTTGCAGCAGCACTTGCATAAGAACTGCCTGGAGCAACATTAGGACTGTGTCTCCACAGAATTTACTAATCATGCATAAAATAGGTATGTCGTTCCCCTGGGACTTGTTAGGAGGGCTGAGTGTAGACAGGGCTGAGACTGCCCTTCTTCATGGCTAGGTGGGAAAGGGAGCTTTGCCTACTGGAAAGGCTTGGGAATCACTGCTGGAGTGGGCTGTGATTTAATGCTAGGGAAAACTGTATCCCCTCAGTAAATGTACTTGGACTAGATTTTATGTAAGCAAACTCAGAAAAACCTTACTCATTCTTATGTCACTAATCCACGCACCTCATAATTTGCACAGGGTAGGGGGAGGAGAGGAAAATCATCACACTGCTGCTTGCCAGCCAAAACATAACACTGATTTCTCGCTATTTGGATTTCATTAATTTTCTGAAAGACAACAGTAGAATATTTACTAATATACTGGAAGCCACGTACATACCCCTGTAGGCATTTATTGCCTTTGCTCATCAATAACTGCTATGTCTGACTAGATGTCTCTGCACAGGCAGATGGAGAGGCACAGCTTTTTTGACATGCTACATTTTAATTGTTGTAATGAAATGAAAGTATGCCAGTGGCTTCTGTTAGGGACATCATCCCTCTAATTTCTGTATGGTTGAAGCTCAAACATTTTACAGATCAGTATGCAGTGTCTTAACATATTCTAGAGACAAGTCAGTCTCCCTCTGTATCCTTGTGCCTTCTCTGCTCTTAAAAAAACAGCACAGTCGTTTTCTCCTCCACTTTTCCATCCTTCCCTCTACCCACAAACACTTCAGAGTCATTGACTAATTCAGTCACTGCTTTCTCAGAACTGCCTCCTTACCCAATCCACTGTGAGAGCATACTTCTGAACAAGAGCAAATAACGAAAGAGCATCTTTGAGGGAGTAAGGGAGCCTGAATGCACAAAGTTCAGGGTCCCTTGATCAGTAGGAATACACACACATCAAGCCCCAACACATGACAGATTAACAGTCATACTCAGGGACTTGGTAAGCTTCCACTCCATGAAGAAATGGATGTGTTTTTCCTACTGACAGCACCGAAAGAGTGTCTCTGCATAAGTAGAAAAAGCAAATTAATTAGTTGCTAAGACCTTTCCCAGGAACCACATTACCCTCAGATGTAATGATCTCATCTGCTCGTTGCTGGCTTTGTGGTTCTCCTTAATAGCTCCTGATTCTCTTGATCCTCCTTCCCTGGGAATGCTCTATTTTTCATACACAGGCACATAATTGTCAAGGCCAAATGGTAACATCCACTCTATTCAAGGTTATTGCTCCACAATTACACCACTGTGTTCTGAAAATGTCCCAACACCCACAAATCTGTCTTGCTCCTCCTTAATCAGGTCCTACAAGACTTCAGGACTACAAACAGCAAGAAGGAACTGAATAAACCCATCCACCAGGCAAGCCAAAACAGAAATATTTACCAAAAAGTTTCTAAGTGTTATCACCCCTGGAAATTTTGATACAAAGTAGGTTGTGGAAACTAAAAGGTAATGTCCTGACCTTACTATCCCATCACTTGGTGTTTGGCCAGAGAGTTTCCCTGCCTTTTCAGCCAGGAGCAGCTCGCCACCCAAACTTTGTTTTAGTGACCTCCCGCACACGGAGCTCCCTCCAACCAGCATCTGCCTCACCCATCCATATGGTGGGAAACACCCATGTCATTGACCATGACAGGTCCTGCTCACAGCAGCACTTTAACACAATATGGACATTGGCACATGCGGAGCCAGAGGCACCCTCACGAAGGAGGATGATGACAAGTGCTCCCAGCTCTCCCTAGCCACAGCCAGAAACCCATGTTTTGGAAGAGAACAAGTCAGCTTGGAGACCCTCCCGAGGAAGCCAGCTCCTTGTTTTCTGGAAACAGGACACTGATAAATAAACAAAACCCCAAACCCAGACACCTGTGAGTAGTGTACACCTCTCTGTCAGGTGTGTTTCACCACAGCTGCTGTTTTAACCACTTCTAGCAATGAAGGCATGAAAACTGAAACCAAGTTTCACAAGCTTTAGCTGTGCTATGGTTCGCACTTTCCTGCAATTATTATAATTTAAAGATTTCTAATTGTTATATTTTGATCCTATTACACCTAATCAGATAAGACATGGGTTTGCGACAAGACTGTTCTTTACAACAGTTGATGGCTATTTAGTTTTATGTGACATCCAGCATTTTAAGAACTTTAATTCCCACTTAATTTCAGCTTTATTACAAGTTCATAACACATTTATAACAAAAGACTGGATTCCTGTTTGCACTTGGGGCTCTCAGTCTGTAGGCTGCAGTAGCACAGTCCCCTGAGAGCAGAAGCAGCACAGGAGCCACATCTCACCATCATTGTGTCACCAAGGTTCAAGTCAGGAGTGTCTGCAAACTTGCCATGGGGACAAGAGTCTGAGCACATGGTAACACAGACTTTGGTAACTCGCTATTGGCACTTCATACGTTCATAAAACAGTATCTCACTCTCCCTGACGACCTCTCTTTGAAAGGGAAAGCATCAGGAATGTCAGGATCTCTTAGGAACACTCACCATTACGTTAGGATGAACTAGAACATTACGGGATTTGGTGCAGACATTTTCAAGCAAGGCACAGATGTCCCAGACTCAAGACTGTTTCCAAGTCAACTTTTAAGCTCTGTGTAACAATTACATCAACCCATCACTTCCTCTGATGGAAATTTTAATTTACAACTGCCCATTTCCACTCTTTCCAATCAGTTAGAAAATGTTGTTTCTTGAGCAATCTCAGTCATAACCTATGTCCTCTTAACCAAGTACCCCCTTCGGGATCACCAAGGGACAGATGTGGAGAGAGGATCGTGGCTCTGCTTATTATCCAGAAAGCTACTTATTCTTTAAATGTCTTAAATGTGCTTCTTTCAAGATATTTAATTCAACTCTTTCTCACCCCAAATTTTATGCCACTAAGAAACACTATTCAGTCCTGCCTGGCAGCAATTACTATGGCCTCAGTTTGCTTTAGGATTTATGAAAAGGCTTCTACAGATTCTGGCAGCAGATTTGTTTGTTATTTTTATGGAATACTCATAGACTGCAAATGATCACTGTGGGCAAGAGTGTAATTGATAAAGAACTTCCTTCAAGCTGGCAGTAGCAGCTCAGTTTCCCTGCCCATTGCACAGACCAAGAACAGCAACGCCTTTAATTTGAAACTGTGAAGACTGAGCTGTCACTCATTAAATTTCTTACATATTAAAAAAATCTGTAAAAAGGGGAAAAAAAAAAGGCAAAAGCATATGTTAATGGAATACTGCAAGTTCCAGCCTACGGCTGGGTTTTAGTAATGCTGAAATCCATTAATTGCTGATACATTTCTCATATGCTACAGGTATCTCTCAGCTTTTGGAAACTACCTGGCTGGACTGGATCTAATAAGTGACCTGACAATACAGATGGACTTACCCTGTCACCCTTCTGCTGAGCCACATGGTTAGCATAAGCTACAGAGTTAACACTCAAACCCAATACCAAATTAATTTCTCAAGTAGAAACCATGCTGTCCATTAGGGAGAGAGGAGACCACAGGAACATGGTGCTTCAGAAATTGGATTTGTCAAGTCAGAGTAGCTTAGTAGCAAGGCATTTACTTCTTTACAACTTAGAAGTTAATTTAGGATATTTATCAGAATTTCAAAACCCAGCATTGCTCTCAGGATCGTAATGCAGTAAGTATATAAAGACCTCAACACAATTAAGGTAAAAATGTTGTAAAGTATATTAATAAAATAATTACATTAAATAATTATTCCCTTACTTGCATTCAGAAAGAAATCCTTTAAAAGCTTACTGAATAAGCTTGAAATAAAATTAGTCAATCAGCCAGCTAGTATGTGATTAGAAGGACAGAAGGCAGGCTGGCTAATTGTTTGTGGAGGGTTATTTCTGTGGCATTCAACTTCAGGGTCAGGTAAGGAGAAGATTATGAAGCAACAAAGCTGAGCAAATGCAAAATAAACAGCATGAACTACCAGTAGCAGGAAAAATATGCTGTCAGTAGTTTGAGGTAGATCAAATTGTGATCATGACCAATGGTCACCACTGTCCGTGGAGTCAGGGGCTATAAGCAAGTGGTAAAAAGCTGATGTTAAACATGACAAGGCTTAAAAATCTGGGTTTAGAAGTAAACATTTTCAAATAAATACACAGATTTTGGCTTGAACTGCCAACATTCGTGAGTAATTTTAAAAGCATGGGTACAGAGAGGCAGACATATTTTGTAATAACTCCAATACTGTGATTTTGATAACTAGATTGGAATTTGAACTTTCACTGTTTTATTTTCTGGGTTAGAGTGGGGCTGATAAGGAAGAAAAAAGGAACACCTTTTCTGAGAAATACTGCATTCTGCCTGGAAGAGGGTAATCAAGTGGTCAAAACATAATAAGAAGGGAGGATCTAATAAAAAAAAAAAAGGGGGGGTGTTATTTTCCCTATGAACTATCTCGAAGTTTCAGTTTACAGAACATTTCCAGAGCCTGGGGAGAGGAGCAAGAGGAACCAGGTCTGTGGAAAGGGCATCAAATCTTCCAGCTCCCTGAAAGCTTCAGGCAGCATCTGCAAGGCTTTCGAGATGAGCAGTTTGAGAGGGGTTCACTTTGCAGAATAAAAGGAAAATAACATGTTTAAAAGCAGGTTTACTCATTGGTCACCTGACTTTGTTAGAAGGCATGGAACTGTAAATGTAGAAGCACCAGACTGTCTCTTCAGCTACATCACTTCCCACAGCTGAGTCTCACTGGGGTGAGACACCATCTCTCCTTGAGAGCAGAGGATGTCTGTGCCATCTCCAGTGGGTCACCAGCCCGACAGGTGGGACACCTCAGCCATACCCTCCATTTTCCTGGTTTCTGAACTTGTGTTTGTTCCTCTTTGCCATGCTGAATATTTGGAGAAGTTCTAACTGGTGTCTTCAAGAAACCACACATAGCTTTCCTGAGGCCACTGTTCAACATTCCCATGCAGAAAATGCCAAGGCACAAAGACTCCGAGTATCTTACTTGCTTTAAAATTTATTCAAACTGCTAATTTCAAGGATGGTTTTGAAGAAATTACGTTGATCACAGGTCTGTAAAAATTTTGCTAGCACTGTTCAAAAAATGTTATAAACTTCTACAAAATAATTCAGAGGAGGCACCCATGCAAAACCAAAACTGTGCAAACAAGACATAAAATTCTGAAATTTAAATAGAGAAATGTTGCTGAAATTTTTTTTTATTATTTAAAATAGTACCTTTTACCTCATCAATAGTTATCTCTATGAAATGCAGCAAATACTCCCAACAGCTGTCCTGCAAACAACTTGCAGACATTTTTTAAAAAAATAAGAGGCAAAATACTAACTAACAAATACATATCTGAATTATCAAGATATTAAAATCTCTTTGAGGCATAATTTGCTTGCTTCTAACTCAGCCTTAGGTGGCAGGTTCTCCAGAGGATTATGATTTCATCATAATTATGAACCATTTTGTTCTTTTCAGCACATTTTCAGGTGATTTTCTTATATTGTATTGCAGGTCTTTGTACCAGCTTTTACTGCTTGTTCTCTTTCATCACAGAGAAACCAACTTCAACATGATGCTTTCTTTCTTTCACAATTCTCTTGACTACATTAAAGATCAAGCCTCCTTTAATTCAGCACTAATCATCCCTAGTGAATACCTAAACCCTTTTGCGGCATCTCCGAATGACCCAAGATAATTATATGCAAAAGCAAGGGGGTCATCGAGCTGAAAAGACAGCAGGAGCGTTATTCTCCCAAGATGAATTAAATGCTCTGAATCATAAAAGCCATGTATTGCCTGGTGTTCGGGCATACCTTGACTTCTCATTAGCATCTTGCAGTGGGAACAATATGCTTTCCCTCCTGCTCGGAACAAGCACGGCACTTCAGGCATGCGGCTGTCGGCCCAGACGAGCATGAGGAAAGCAGAGCTGAACAAGTCAACCCTAGACAATGTGAGGCCCTTGGCTTTCAAGGGAGCAAACTTGGATACTCCCTGCGTCTTGAGTTGGTCTTTGGCAATTCAAAGCACTGCATTGACTTCAGTTGCATAATATAGTTTCACAAACTTATTAGTTTTCCTGATCTAATAATAAGCATTCCTACCCCATTACAACATGCAGCATGTCAAGTGCTTTCAGGGTGAATCCAGGGAAGTGCACCATGGTGGGAATGAAAATAGATGATCTTTAAGGTCCCTTCCAACCCAAACCATTCTATGGTTTCACGATTTTCTGCTTAGGCCACAGCTTCTCTTGAAGGGCTTCCAACCTAACTTCTTCAATCCACACTTCCTGTGAGGAGAACTGAGCCCTGAGATATAAGCAATTTCTTTTCCTTATTCTACAGATGAGAATGCTGAGGATGAGAATTAAGACCACACTTCAGCACGTAAATACCTGCCTGCCCAGGAAGAGGACCAGAAACAAAGAAACCTCCCCTGACATAGCTGCAAGATGAGATCACAAGTCAGGGAGATCAGTCCTTTCTGTACCCCCTGCACTGGCTGGTGGCCAGCCTCGGGTCAGGGTGTCTTTCAGCAAAGGGCTGAAGGAGCTCACATCCCTCAGAGTGTTAGCATAGCATTGCTACAGCCACACACCCCCACTGGCAGCATGATTTGTTCTTCATATTGGCTTGGAGCTGATTGTTTTCAAGGCTCCCAGCTGGGCTGGACCCTTGCATGGAGATCCAACCCTGAATGTCCAGCTCAAACAGCAAACAAGGAGAGGCACTTCTCAAGACTACAAACTTAAAACTCCCATAAGTCCTTCCCTTATATTTCCGGAATATCAAGTGAAGGCTTTTGCCAGTATACACAGCTGAATGCTTCTAGTCTGAGTGAGTGCTCCGGAGGGGATCAGACAAACAAACATTAGGAAGGAAGAAAAGAAATACCCACATAGAGTATGTTGTAAGAAACTGTCATCTAGAAGGGAAGCTTCACTTCCCTCTAAGTCTGGCAGGCTGAAGAGACTGAAGCAGTAGTTTGGGAAAGCCTGAAACTCTGGGGAGCCTCTGTAAGTCAGTATTTATTTTAAGGTCTCTCATGTGCATAAGAATATGTCATTATTTTCTACAAAGAGAACTTCACATTAAGACCAAATTTGGTGATATGTGTCTATTTGGACCCCCCTTTGCAACCACACAGTCTTGGTAGAACAAACACATTGCCAACACCTGCCCTCCAGGCAAGGCAGAGTCACCGTGCAAGCGCTGTCTGCCATTCACATGGACATTTTCCTTTCCCAGCCATAGCCCCACAAAGTCTGGTTTAGCAGCAGCATGACTGCAGAGCCCATGCTGTGGGACAAACTGCATGAAGACAATACAAATAGGACACAGGAGCCTCTTTCTCCCTTTTCTTTCCCACCATAGCCAGGCTAGACCCTTCTCTTACCTGACTCCAACCACAAGTGAAATCTTGGACTCACCCGGAAGAGCAGCAGACACATTTCAGGATGTCAGCACATTGCTCTGACATCATTAACAGATCTGGATCACACTCATGGTGCAGATAGTGGAGGCTGTGCAGCAGTCACAGTCCTGCTGGTGACCCACACCAACCCCAGCCAGGCACCTCCACACCCTCACGGTGCTTCAAAGACTGTGAAGCAAACAAAACAGGCAAACAAAGCTCTTCTTTCTCACACATTTAATATTTGGTATTATTATCCACTACATTCCTTATTGGAAGAAACACCATCATTTAAAAAACTACCTGCACTGAGCCATTTAAAAAATGGTTCATTTACAGATGACCAAAAACTTTTGAGGAAAGTTAGAGCACTTCTTTTCAACAGCAACTTTATTTCATTTTAGATAAGCATTCAGAAGATAAAGTCCTTTTTTGGGGGTGAGAAATTGAACAGTTTCATTGCAAAAAAGGTCAAAGCGACATGATCTGACCTTATCAAAATGTTTCTTTCCAATTATTTTCTAAACAAAAACCTCAGTAGAATTATGCATTCCATGCAATGCCTTGGTGTTAATGAAGTTAATCATTTTCCTAATGAAAATTCAATTATTTTCATTTTCCTAATGAATAAAATCAAAACATCTTATTCCAAAAATTCTCATCAGTTCAAGTTAAAAGAGAATTACCTAAGAATACAATGGCAATAGAGAAAATCAGCTTCAGATGTGCCCAAAGGGGTGCTCAGCCTTGGCATCTACCCAGCATGGAAAATTTTAGCCCCAAAAAGCTCAGGCTCAGTATAAGGAACTGAAACCTGAGTCTTCTTGTGATAAATACAAGGAAACCACAGTGAGATTAACAGAGCCAGCAAAGTGCCCTGCCCAAGTCCCCTACATGAGGAGACAGAATTTAACCTTTATGGCAAAAGGGCTGCAGGGAAGCCAAAATGGCTCTCATGTGGGCAAAACTGCCGATGAGCTGGACATCCAGCCTTTTATCCCAGCATTAGGATTGCAGTTGGACCCAAGTAGCTTTCAATCAGCCAGCTCCAGGCCCCTCCTGGGAAGCTGGGGATCCGGGAGGTTCTCGAACCTTTGGCACACAATGACTCCGTTGCCTTCTGCAGGTATCCAATCTCAATCCAACTCTCCCTGTGGCCCACAGCACGGACTAACCTGGACTTTTGGCCACATAGAAACTCCCTATTTGGTCACTGTTTTCATCTCCCTGAAGTAGACCAATATCATAAACAAAGGCATGAAGCAAAACTAGTGGCTTGCTCCAGCCCAGGTCCCAGGACCCAATTTTTTCTCTGGTCAGCAGCTCATCTCAAGAGGTACAGCTACCAACTGCCAGAGGTGGTGTTCTTAATTCTCTACCACTTGGCAGAGATCCATCAAAGATTGTCAGAGATTATCACTCAAACCCAGGTGAGGATGGACTCTCATTCTCTCATTTCTGTGCCCAATTTTCCCTGTGTGTGCCATCCTCTGCTTCTTCCCATCTCCCTTACTTTTCAACAAAGTGGTTATGTCTTTTCCACCCTCCAATCATTAAAAGCCTAATATTTTTTTTCACCTTAAGGGTGAAAAAGGAAGCAAAGAAAAATGCCATCTCCAGCTGAAACAGAAAGGAGAATTTTAATAGGCAAAACATCTGTGAGTGAAGACCATGCCTGGAGTGCTACTGAAGGCACCTGGCAGACAGAAACATAAAATAGGAGAGGTTAAAGAAGCAAAAATACTATCATATACTTCCTTGGGATCTTGGAATGACCCAGAAATCCTTTTGCCCAGTTTCTCCATACATGACCCTTACTCTGACAGATTGCACCAAGTCATGGTTCCTCTGCTTCCTCATGTACAATGTGTGGTTATCCTAGCGAAAGCAAGGCAAAGGTAGCAGGAGTTTATTTTCTTAATTCACTGGTGGTTTATACAGCCACATCCAGCACAGCCACCTCAGGATTTCAGCTGGGAGTGCCATTAGGTTGAGCATATCCTGGATTGGACGGCTTGCAAGAAGCAGCTCTTTGAAAGGTGGTCAGTGGAGAAGGGCTCAGTTCTACAGATGCCTGTCTAGAGATAGGCTGGTACTGACCAACCAGACACAGCGGGCTGCCAGCCTTCAGCCCACACATTCCCACCTCATCACGGTGTGCTGTAAGATGCTGCTGTCTAACCCTGCAGTCTTCAAAGCCAATATGCCATGCACAGTTAAAATGAAGAAAATAGTGGAGGAAAAAATTCCTAGCTTTCAACAGGCATTATTATCCTGTCCCCAAACCAAATCTCCTGTCTGCACAATACTTTGTGAGCTGCACACCACACAGGTGCAGAAGAGTAGATCTCCCTTGAGCAGCCAAAGCAGTAGCACCATCACACCCGTGCTTGCCCTGCATTATGGTCCCTGGCTTTGCACAACCTTCCTCCCTCCTGAAACACCGGGTAGGCAGCATCCTGATGCACTCACTGCACAGCCTCTGCCATAGGCAGGAATGTTTCCTGAGCTATTGTCAGACCCCTACTTTGCCTTTCTTGTATGTAGTCCCTGACTTCAAGCTCCTGCCATGAAGATTTCAGGATGATTGCAACAGTACTGGCTGTTGTTAAAGATTCAGGTGCAGTTTTCGAGAGGATCTCACGTGTATCTCAAGAGAAAATTTCTGCAAGCACAACTTAGACTGAAGTCACTGAGGACAGGAAGAAAACACAAACCTGGCTTTTTAACAGCACTCACTATAGCCCCTGGAAGAGCTTTGTGTACATGTCGAAGAGGAAAGAGGAAAAAGAGTAGGGAGAAGCACAATAGCAGAGGCCCTTCACCTAAAAGCGCTCTCTGAATTACATCCCTATCTATAAAGCAGAGGTTGTAGCAGTGTAAAGCCATGCCAGCTTTATTCAGTGGGGTGAGGGAATGCAACTCCCATCACACAGGTGAGGTGCTTGTGCTACACAGGTGATGGTCATTGGCACAGGCAGCAGCCCCATCACCCTCTCAGCCACAGGAAATTCTGGTGCAATGGTTCACTGATCGCCAGAGGTGGTTAACGATCAGACTCGATGATTTTAAGAATTCTATGACTCTATGACTGCCTGCACTGTAGGACCTGCCAAACCAGTGCTCTTGCTCAGCCTAAAATCAGGGTTGGGCAGACATCCGGATATACCCTGGCAGCCTCCTGAAACTCTGCAAAACCCCTCAAGCCCTGGGTCATCTCTGCCATGGATGGGCAGCCTGGCCAAATAGAAGTCCCTTTGGGGCTGTGCTGGAACCTCATCTTCTCCAAATACGTCAAAAACAGAAGGCCAGGGCTGGATGCAGGTTTGCTGAGATCAGGGCTATTCTGGTGCAGACAGGCTATGCACTGCTGATAGGGAGGATTAATGAGCCAGGCTGCTCATCCGTTGCAATTAGAAACAACACTACAACTATTTTGGTGCCATTTCTCTGCAGAGTACTCAAACAGCTTACCAGCCCCTTCTGTATCTCCACATAATCATGGCTTTGTTAAATACAGGATGGTAACAGCCACACATATGCGACGCTGTACGTTTGGAACTACAGTGTGGAGGACCATTTGCTAATGCTCACACAGCAGAGAAAGGGGTTTAGTGAATGGCACTAATAAGCCTTCAGTGTCACTTCATGGAAGCTAAAATTGCTCTGGCATTTTCAGTGCATAGAGGACAGCCGGACACAATGAGGACCTAATTTGCTCCGGCTGCACGGAGAAGGGCCTCAGTGTCTGAAGCTGCAGCTAATCACCACATTTATCAGCAACCAGATGAAGTTTTAAGAAATGGCTGTGATGTTAGTAAAGTAAGAATTCTAGCTCCTGGGTTCTGTTCCTCACTCTGCCTCATGACTGTGGACATGCCTCTAATCTGTCCCAGCTGCAAAATGGAAGGGACAACACCCATCTAAAGGATGAGGTCTTGCCTCCTGCCTCCACGTTGTCTGCTATTTACAAGCGTGGGTGATACTTAGAGGCAGAGAGGACTGCCAAAGAAACCCAATCCTCTCTTATATCCAATGTACTATGTTTCATACACACCCTATGGAGGTTTAAACTTTTTATCAGCCTAGATTCCCTGACAAAGGTTATGCATTCATGACCTTGCAACCAAATACTCAATACACATCAAGATTCAGAGTAAGAACTGACTGTCTTCAAACTTTCTGACATTTTTACTGATTCTTCATGAACTAGACTTCAGCTGAGGCAGCTGAAAGCAACAGCTCACGCAGCACACTAGAGTTTCCCTTCCAGGCACTGTTATAGATCCCAGCCAAGAAGAGCTAGGCCCAGAAGGGTTTCTCCATGAGATGCACTCCAGCTGGGTTTCACACCATGACCTGATGGTCACTGCAGCCCTCATCACTCAAGGAGAGCAGCTGAAAACCAAGGAGGGTTTGGAGAAGGGGCATAAAGCATCAGCATGCCCCTTGGCACCTCACTTGGGAAACAAATCCCTACAAGCTGCTATCAGTAACTGCATAAGTTTGGTCTCAAGTGTTGAGGTGTCACAAGAGAGAGCAAAACATTTCAAGGAAGACGCACAACACTGCATCAAAGCCAGATGCCTTGAAAAGAACTTTCAAATGGATGGCAATAGGGCAAAGCTTGGTTCAGGACTGTCAGACCTTGTTCAGACCTCTGAAAACATGAATGGCTCCAGGCAAGCTCCTTAGCCAGCTGCCAATATCTAACAGTTTTTCAGATAAGCATCCCCTTTCATCACCCCAATGGATTTTAACAAATGACCTGAACATGCCCTCGGGGAAGCCGCTGTCTATGCCTCTGACTAGGCATTTTGTACCTATATGTGTCCTGGACCAGAGAGAGATCTTACAATCCAGCAGCTCTCTATTCAGAGTCCCTGCATCACAGATAAACCTCTGCCCATCCTTACAGTAACTTACTACTCTGCTCTACAATGTGATCTTCTTTTAACACTCTACTGGTGTCTGCCAGAAGTGGAACTTGATATGAAACCCACAAGTGCCAGACAGCTCCTTCATCTCTCCATGACAAATAAATCTTCATGATAAATCCATGCTCTCCAATGTCACCTCTTATATATAGACAACCAAGAAAGCTAAGGTACAGAAGTGTGAAGACAAGGCATATGAGTCAAATTATATCTAACCTCTGGTTTAGTGATTCTATCTATCAGAAATAGTTTGTTATATTTTTAACTTTACTCCCTGATTCATGTTAGAGGGTTTTTTAAGTATTTCTGGACTGTGGTTAACTCTTCCCCTCCAAGATGCAGCCATTCTTATCCTCAGGAATAAACCTTTAGGTTATTTTTCCTTGTCACTGAAATGAACTTAGCCCTGAGCCAGGAGCTCAGAGGCTCTCTGCTCATTCTCACAAACTCATATCGCAATCTGGGAAGACGCTGAACAGATGGGCATCTCATGGTGGAGGATTTAAGCCAGACTGAACCCAGCCAAATTCAACAGGACCTCAGACAGTTTCCAAAGCCAGGGACTGCATCTCTACATACTCAGGGATACATAAAGATGCAAAAAGCACATCAGTCACTGAGTCAGTAGCAGGATTTCTGGCTGCACGTTCAGTAAGTTCTGCTACGGTTCATGGCACACCTGACAGGCCCTCCCACCTGGGCAGCACCAACTAGAGACTGATGTGGTGCTCAGCAAGGGATTGCAACATGCAATTTCATCATCTCAGCAGTGTCCCTTGTCCTAGTAATGAGGCAGTTGCAAGCTGGAATTGTTGCAGAAGGTGGTCTTAGGCTCTGAGCTCCCTAGGAAAGATGCTGCGTGCTAATAACTAAATCAAACCATAAGCCCAGAGTCATTGGAAATATTCATCGTGCTGCAATATGCCTTAAAATGACTGACTTCAAGTTGCTTTCCTCCAGTTTGAGGAATGACTGGAAAAGGTGCAGAAGACAGCTAAAGCAAGACAAGAAAGGAGCCTGCTCCTCTAGCTCATGCTCCCCTGGGACAAGGACCCAACAGAAGGAGTGGAGATAGCAGAGGAAAGAAACTTCTCAGCAAAAGGAGCACTGGACTGAGCAGAGACATTAATACTGCATCGAGCAGTAGGAGGATGACAGGGACTGGCAGCACCCAGGACCACTCCTGGGAACATGGCAGGGCTTGAACATTGTTGCCAAGAGCTGCACTCTCATGGAGAAAAATAAATGGCTCCAGTTATTGGTTACTGATCTCAGGCTGTGCTCAAACCATTGTCAGTAACCTCCTCCGTGGTACCTATAGGAACAGCAGAGAAAAGGGCCACAGGAAAGCAGATACCTGCTAATGAGACAGCCATCTTGTTCTCTCTCTCTGATTACATCCTCAACTCAGTCAAGAGATAGTATGCTTTATTTTTGTCCTCCCTACTGAATCAGCATCTTCAGTTCCCAGAGACCGTCCTGCTGCTGGTATTACACATGCCAGGAGCCAGCTTCACCATGGCTAAGCAGGACTGGAGGCCAAAACACTCCCCAATTTGCTTGGCCCTTTCCCACAGCCCTTGTGACTCCTAACTCGGTCTCTTCAGCTGCTGCCTGTGCTTTTGAACACATCTCCCTACAGTGAGTCCTTGGCAGATCTTGTGACCATAAGGTACCAATGTGCTTTCCACAGGATTGTTTCAGCTTGGAACAATCCTAGCCTGTATCTGTCAAGTGTGTAGGGGAGGGACCTTTTGTGCATCTTCCCCCAAAAGATGTTGGCACATTTGTGAAACGTAAAGCCATGGGAAACCTCAGAAAATCATCTGCCAAGACCAAAAGGGGGATTCAGTTAGCCCTGATGTGACCAAGGAGAATAAAGCATATGAGCTGCTTTACACAGAAAGTTAAACAATCTCCTGACTTTGAAAGCCAAACCCTTAAAATCAGGATAGCTTTCAAACTGGTTAAATTGAACATGTTTTGCCTTAACAGAGCTTCACAGCAGGTCTTAACAGTCTCACACACTGATAGGTCACCATTTGTAAAGAGAGAGTAAATTCACAACCAGAAGCAGCACTTGCTCCCAACACACTGCCTTGCTTTGCAAGTGGGATCTCAGGGACCCACTCACAGGAACTGGATCTCGAGGGTGCTGTTCTCAGAAACAAGCACTCAGGAGAGAAATGGAGAAGTAAGTTCTGAAGCAACCAATTTTCCAGGACCATGCCTATTTTAGTGCACTTTGCACACAAGCACACAATGCTGACACTAAGCAGGGAAAAGCAGGTCCTGTCCTCACCAACACCCACGTGCGCAACAAAGGCTACTCAATGATTTTCCCGTTTCTTTTTAGCCGTGCCTCATCTTGGAGCAGCTGAGGGGGGTGTTGCAGGCAGCAGTGAGAGCAGGGGATGGGGTGATCAAGCCTCAATTCTGATCTCAAAGTCAGAAATAACATTTTTGGATGGTCCTGCGCCAAAGCAACACCAGCGTCTGCTTAAACCCCCTCACAACTGTGTCTCCCACCCCTTCAGCCTTGCTCCCTCCCAGAAATGAGGGAGGTCCAGCCCCTGCCAAGGGAATGGGTCTGCACAAAGGAGGGTTTTGATCAGCCTGTCTCCACTATCAACAGACCCACAGCAAACTCCGTTCACTCACAGCCTTGCATTGCCCTGCCCCATCATTTCTGAGATCATCCCACTGGAGAACAAAATCAGGCACTGCTTCTCACTGTGACAAGCATATAGGCTGACAGGATTCCTGCAGCAGAAACTCCAGCTCCACATCCCTGCATACACCATCAGCTGCGCTGCTCAGCCTTACTGAGGCAAACACCTGGGATCCTCTGCTGCCAGTAACTTACTCAAGGTTGTGAGGGCTGCTCATTGGCTTAAGCAAAAACCAAACACAAGTACTTACATGGCTGCAAACTTCTTCGTAAACCATGGGAGCATGTGGCAGGCGAGGCTGAACCAGAAGAGGCTATGAGTCATGTTGGTGCAGCATACCCTTCCTCCCTCTCGAGACGTTCAGAACAGGCCATTTAGAACAGGAACAAGGAAAGCAGTAACATGGAAGATCGATTTTGAATCAAGTCTTCCTTCCCTTCATGCTGAGCCCCAGGCAGGCAGCTTACACGCTCCCCTTGCTGAATAACGTGTTTCCCTAGCAGAGAATTGGCACTATTACACAGCATTTATGGCCAAAAACACAGTCTGCAAGGACCAACTTTTGAGCGAGCCCTCAGCCTTACTGTAGCTGCTTTTGCTTCTCTGGCAAGAGACAAAGAGGTTTACTAACCTCCTCCCTCCTATCAAACAACAGGCACCTGCAGTTCATGAAGAACAGCTGGAAGAGGTTGGGCCCAAACACAAGGAAAGGGGGGAAGGAAGGGAACAAAGCATCTTTGCTAAGAAACCTCCTTCCTTCCCAAAGCACAAGGCTCCCAACCAGCAAATGGTATCTTCTCTGTCCAGCCACTCTCTCCTTAGCCCCAGGAGTGGTCACAGTCCACAAGGTTTTGCTCCTGAGGGCGTTTTCAGCCAAAAGACCAATAATGATCATACAAAAGAAAAAAAATTTTTAAAAAAATCAACTCCAGTAGAAAAATAATTTAATAAAGGGATAAGTTTCAAGAAAATATCTGTATAGTAACAACATTTTAAGTAAAATGTCCACAAAAATATACATGTCTACTGTGATTATACATAAAGTTTTCTGACAGGTCCTATTTCACACTTGGTTCAGTCCGTCTAGGAAAAGCCTTACAGCTAGCAGACTTCCTGGGATAGATCAGTTTGCACAACAGAATCATATCATTGATGTTTTCTAACTCATTTTAGGCTCATACAAATAAACTTTGGAGTTGGCAACAGTCCAGAAGAGGTCAGGTTATACCATATCCTTAAAAATTAAAAAAAAAAAGGAAATACAAACAAGGAAATCAAAAGTCAGCCACCCAAGGGACACTGTCAGGCAGAAACAGCAGCCTACAATACACACCACACAACACTGACACAGCTGGAAAAGCAGGGGGATGAAGGGAAGATGGGCAAGAAGGAGGGGAAAATTCCAGGAAGAGGATTCCCAGGAATTGTGGAACTGCTAGATGAGGGGGCTATACAGAGGCAGGGGAAAAGCACATACATGACCGACATATTTCTAGAAACCGGACAATTTTTTAACACAGAAGATAAGCTAATTACAGGAATATGGAAAGGAATCAGTGGAGAATGTTTATTTCTTATTTTTCCAAATGGCTACTGAGCTGTAGAAATAACAGGTCTGTCCCAAAGAGCCCTCACCAATAGTTCTAATTCAGCCAAACAGAAGAGAAAAATCCGGTTACAGAAATTGAAAGATGCAAGAGTACAGTAGAAAGTAAAGAAAACATGTTCCACCAGCAGAGGACAGGAACGAAACACTGCAGAGGAGATGCCAAACAAGAGATACCAATTTTGTCAAAGGGAGATGTACAATGCCACAAAAAATAAACCAAAACGAAAAAAACAAAACCCCCACCCCATAAAAAGGAAAGGGAAAACTGCTAAAGAAAAAAAAGGACACACATTTTCCAAAAGATTTTTTCTTTTATAATCAAATTTTTTTACATAGACAACTGGACACACCAATATTTTGTGCGAAAAATATTTTTAAATAAACTTCTCAATTTTTGTACATTCTGATATACATATGTAACAAGGTTTATGGCACTGTAACCAGAATCAAAATCATATAAAGGAACAAAATAATTGCTCTCATTTACCCTTTCTGAACCAAGCTGGCTGCTGTTGCACTACTAGACTAAAAATTATTATTAGTGGGCAGCCAACTCTAATTGGTTTGAACACTCAGATCAAAGCCCAAATTATTATTGCACAAGAAGCCAGTGAAGGCATATGGCATAGAATGATCGAAGTCCCTTACTGTTAAAACCTTACACCCCAAAATAGAAAAATAGAACTGGAACATGAAACACGCCAAATAAACTTTTTTTTCTTCTTTAGTTTGAGTCAGGAGTGTGAAAAGTGCCTTGCAGACTTTTTAAGCTGCTCTGATTTCCTTTGCATTGGTGAGCATTTTGCTAGGTTATCTTTAGCAAAGCCTTTGCAGAATGAAGGCCCTTATGTTTCAGGGAGGGTTTTTTCTGCTTTGTTTTGGCTGTTTGTGTTTCGTCTTCAACTTAGGTTTCTTCAGTCTATGAACCTGCACAGACTACTTAGCCATAAACTCTATAAGTAGCTGGAGAAGTGGGAAAAATAAAAATTAAAAGAAAAAAAAAGCCTTCTTGTTTTCATTTTAAAAAGTACTCCTTTTGCTCTGAAGCCTCCCTGCTCTGCCGGTGTCTGAGAAGGAAATCACAACAGCATCCCAAACCCGGCAAAGTTCTTGGATCTTTTAAAAACCTTTCCTTACAAAAAAGGTTTTTATTCACAAAAAGTTCTCCACAAAACTCCCCTTGAAAGCTAAAAAGAAAAACCCACAAGCCACCCATCACTGCCCCAAATCAGGTGAAGAATAGGTTAACCCCTTCATTGACCGCCTCCTCACAGCTTCACCGTCACACGACAGTCTCTACGCCGATCAGCTTTGGTGTGAGGATTCGTGGTGTGACGCCGTTGTTTAGATCTTCTTCGAACTCCAGTAACTGCCCCATAAAGTTAAGGTTAGGGGAAATGATTGGTCGTTTGCCTTTTACAAATTTATAGGCATCCGTCATGGTCATGCGCGTGTGCTTCATTAAGTAAGCAATAACTATGGTGGCAGATCGGGAGACGCCAGCCTGGCAGTGGATGAGGAGACCTTTCCCACACTGATGAGCTTCCTCTGGAAACAAAAAAGAAAGAAGAAAGTAAGATTTTTGCCAGTTCATAAATTAGAACAAGCTCAGTGGAATTAAGAGTAACTTAATGTGAAAAGTCCCTTGATTTGATTACAAGCACAGCAGCATCTCCTCCCCTTTCCCTCCAGCCCATCTTCCTCCAATGTTTTAGAGTTACTGCACATGAAACACCCAGTCCAGTCTGACACTGAAAATCCTCACATCCAAATCCTTATCTCTTTATTAGATGAACCACAAAGTGAGAGATGCTGCTGCGCTGCTCACACCGGTGCCAGGGAGCATTTATTTGGGAGGTCGAGGCCCATGATGAAGCATCGGGCTCCATTTCCACCTCTGCTGCTGTGTTACATTGGCAACTCAACCTCCCTGTCTTTCAAAGCAGGGCACCACCTTTTTAACAAACAGGTATTTTCAGATTCAATTCATAACAATATATCTATTTCAAGGCCCTGTTCTTTGAAGTTTTTACAAAGCTACTCTTGAAATAAGCTTCCATGGGGCACTCTGCTGTGGTGCCTCCGTAAAAGCAGGAGATGGATAACACACACAGACACATGCTCTCCACCGAGATACATCACTTAGATGGACGCAACCGGGGCAGGATTTAGGAAGGACAGAGTCCTTGTAACCACCTCTTAACAGGACATGAGAAAGAGGAGAGCCACTACCATACCAGCCTCATCTCCCACAGCTTGCTTTTAAAACAGGAGATAAAACTTTCAAGATGTGACCCTTCGATTTACTTCTTTTGTTTTAATCCGCAGGAGGAACGTGAATTTGGTTTGCAAGTTTTGGCATCAATCCAACCCCACCAAGAGTACAGTTCATCCCACCCCACATGTTCAACCTGTACTATGAAAGCATAAATGAAGCCAACTTCCCTCTAGACATTTTTGGCAGTTAGTATTTCAGAAAGCTGAAACTCTCTAATGCATTTTGACACACTTTCACAGAGAGTTTCTGATGATTTCACTTCCTATGGCTTTAGTCTTAGCTAAACCTGGGGTCGGTTGTGGTTTTTTCAAGACATATTTAAAGAAACATAGGCCAACAATCTGCTGTTTAAACATTTCCAAATCTTCTCAAATGCAATTTAAAGTTACCCAGAGGAAGGGAAAGCTTTGACTAGTTATTTCCCCAGCTGGCTAAATTTGCTGTGGAGAAAAACTCTCAGTGGAGAAATATTTGTTTATTAAAAACAAAGACAGACCCCCAAGCTGTAATTATTAAAAAGGAAAGTAAAATGGGTTTTGAAACTTTCTAAACCTTTTCAGAGCAAAGCTGCTTTCTCTGCCCTTGGTAAGGTCACAAGCCAAACACTATCTTTCAGTGGCTTTGAGAGCTCTAATCCTTCAGCTCATAGGGATGCTGGGTGCAGAAATTTCCATCCTACTCCCAAAGGACCTCAGTAGAGCTTTGCAGTCTCTTTACGTAAGCTTAGCCTACTGCATCTCCCCATCTTGTTGAACTCAAAGTTTAAGGTTTTATGGGATTTCTTGGCACAGCTTTTTTCTCAGAGGATCAAAGCTAGGTTCCCTCTTCCCTATCCCTCACCCAAAACTGGGTGTTCACCTTTCCATGCATCAGCAGCTTGGGGAGCTGACAGCACTACTGATAGAGCTGGGGCTGGGTTAGGAACACTGGGTAAATTTGGTTTTAAAGAGAGATTCTTTGGTCCTTCACATTGTAGAGGACAAGGACTCCCTGTAGAAGCTCCCAGTGGTAAGACTCAGGCTTTAATGCTGCTCTTCATCTGAACTGCAGCATAATCAGTGATTTCTCTGTTCACCTTCACTAAAGCAGCACAGCTACAGAGCGTACACATCAGCACACCACAGCCGCCTGCCAACCCGAACACGGCCAGGGGAGGCTAACGAGCTATTTGCTTCAGAGCTGCCAGCCCTGCCCAGGCACACAGGGGCAGAAGGGCTCAGAAAAACATGCTGAGTTTGGACCTCCAGCCTTGGGACCCAGTCCCACAACTGGGCCCCAATGCTTGATGAGGCTGGGAGCGCCTCCACAGAGCCAGCACAAACAGACTTGAGTTTCAGGAGCCATGAACCCACCCCCTATCTCAAAGGCCATAAACACTGGTGGTCTGAGGGCAGGGAGGGACATGGCTCTGCATCCACATCAGTATGGGGTCAGTCAGGGATCTAAGCTGTGATGCAGCACAGAAACACACTTCCCTTGTCTAGTCCTCCACTTTCAAGCCTGAAGTACTGACAAAGAGATTAGTCCAGCCTCAGCACAAGAAAGTAAAATTATATATCAGTGGTCCCCCCCAGCATACTTCAGAAAACCTCTTGGGGCACGTAATTCTGCTGCAGCAGCACAAGTGGACATTCACTATGCCACAAAAGCAGTGACCACAAAGAGGGGCAAGGGAAGGTCCTCAAAAGCTTTTGGTATCATATGCTGAAGTCCTCTCTGATCAGCCTTGCTTAAAGTGGCCATCTGGCTTTAGCCTAGCTGACCAACCAGAGCTGAGTGCAGCCTTAAACTTGGCTGAGGACTGTCACTGGTTGATCTAGCAAGGTTCAGAACAACGTGGGCAACGTTGCTGGGTCATTTCTTCAGCAACCTCTGCAACAAGCTGCATGTCTCTGGCGAACTCTCTCACACAGCCTACATGGTTTAGAAGATTATTAATGCAAGTTTCCATCACTATCCACTCAACCACAAATATACTTTGAAGCTATAAATCTAATAGTGGAACAAGTAAAGTGTGAAAGTTTGTCAGTTTTCTCATTAAGTTAGGAAAGACTGAGCCTTCATTGAGAATAGTTACTATCAAAAATTGGCTGTAAGCCACTGTGGGAACTAGGAATGCAAAGGAGTCAAGAGGAGGAGATGACAAAAGTCTCAATTTTCTCGGGTTTCTTGAATTTAGAAGCCTGGAGGTAGGAGTCAGTATCAATGGATAAAAATTGTAACCCCAGGCTACTTAACTGGAGTCAGAGATAGGAAAGAAAAGAAATATGAGTTCCTCAGCATTTCTGACAGCCTAAACAAAAGTAAACATGGCCTTACTCAGCCTTCAGAGTAGTTGGCAAAGCATAAAATTCACTCTAAATTCTTACAACAGGTAAAAATAAATAAAAAAACCCAGAACAAACAGGAGTGTTTCCAGTCAAGGGTAATTACCAATGAACTCAAAAGCCTCTTCAAAATACTGCCTGAGATTCTGCTTGTTGCTGTCAGTGGCCGGGAGCCGCTTGTAGTTGAACATGCCTTTCTCGTAATGGTACAGGGGCAGGTGGGTGGTCACATTGATTACGTAGCCTATGTTCATCCTCTGCATTTTCTCCAAGTCCTGAGCATCATGCTCATTTCCGAGGAAGAGGAAGGGCAGGATGGGGGTGAGCTCAGCGTTCTCGATGTCTGGCGTGGTGGGGATGGACTGAGGTAGCATGGGGGGCACAGCAGAGGCACCGCCCCCTCCTCCCCCCTCCGGGCACTCTTGCAGCTGGAGGGAGTTATCGCAGAGGTTTTCGTGGTTCTGCTTGAAACCGCTGAGTCCTCCTGGGAAGAGAGACCAAGCAGATATTTTGGTTAGATAGATATCCCAAGGTGGCAATGCTTTGGATCCACCTTTCTTCAGACCACATGCTGGGACCACCAGGACTGGAGCTGGCTCTACTGTCCCCACTACCACTGTCACAGTGACCAGTGCCGGGTTGTCAACAGCAAGGGTAGCACGAATCAGCAGCAGGCATTGTCCTCCCCCCTCCAAGGCACACGGTGCCAAGGAACAGGCTCACAGACAAACACCCTTCTGTGCAACCTCAGTGTGCTGGGGCTGCCTCACCTACCAGCCTGTGAGAGAAGGTATTTTTCCAAGAAGGAGAATATCACCAAAACTAGGGGCAAATGGCCTGTTAGCACACTAAAGCAGAGCAGCAAGCCAGCTGGGACAGTCTTAGCTTTACCTGTCCACAGCAGATCTGCCTGTGGGGGCAGCCCTGCAGGGCATCCCCCCATCCAGCACTTCTGAGGATGGGTGCAGCTCACCCCAGCATCGCTCCAGGGAACAGTACCTACACATTTGTGCACCCGAACAAAAGAAACCCACTCCTTGTAACCTAACAGAGACTGAGGTGCTTGCTTAACATGTGGCAAACAGCTCTCCTTTTGCTGCCCCGGCTGCATGAAAATATCTAGCAAGAGCTATTTTTAGGACATTAATATGGATTGGAAAATGAATCTAAGGGGAGGAGGGAGAAGTCACTTTTTCAGCTCATGCCTCCCCTGACTCTATTGAATGCCTTGCTGGCTTTTTCAAGCACCATCTCCCTCCCCCTTCATTTTTTTTTTTTTTTTTTTTTGAGGAGGGCAGCTTTGCAGAGCTGGAGCAAGCAGAGGGAACCTTCTTTCTACACCTCATTCGGGAATGACATCAGCCCCAGGCTCCCCACCTGCCCGGTTTCCATAGCGATTACACAAAGCATACAATGACATCAGCTGGCATGACATCAGCTCTTTGAGTGCAAACAATACAAGAACAACTACTTTGTGCGAGGCCTTTGGTAGGAGGCAGTGGCGTTCCTGGGAGCCGCTGATGTAATGCTAACAGGTGGCTCCTCCGAAAGGAAAAGGCGGAAAGAGGAGGAATGCAGCGATACATCCCCCCCCACCTCGCCCGCAAAAGCGCACGTTGCTGTTGTACCAGGACACTTGAAGTCATGCTTCGCATCGCGATGAGCCAAGCGTTCAGACTCAACTGCACTTTGTTAACTGCAAGCCAAAAAAAAAACCAACCCAGGAGGGGGGAGAGCTACCCTGAAGTTACTAGAAAGAGCTACACTAGCCAAAATAAATGCTGGATGTCACCATCCCAATAACGTTATTTAAACAGAAAAATAAAATAAAATAAATAAAAGAGAGGCTATTTGTCTTTTCCATGCTCTTTCACAGTGATCTAGTGAAGGTTTAAAACAAATTAAAACATGCTGTCACTCAGGCTCTGGATCAGACACAGCAAAGGGCTCCAATGCCTATGTTTCGAGTGCTGTAATTCAAATGTCCATGACATACCTGCCCACAGGGTGGTACCCAGCCAGGGCCATTTCAGCACCCTATACTGTACTCCACAGGCACAAGGCACCCAGACTAGCCTACTACCATCTGAGCCCCTCTAATACATCCAAACTCCTATCCTTCACACCCTGCCAGTAACTAATTTTTTCCAGAAATCCTTGAAATGTCTACAAAAAGCAGAGTATTTCCTCTTGCCTCGAAAGTGTGCTTGTCTTCAGCTGTTTCTGCTGTTTACAGGACACAGAGCAAACAGTTTTGCCTTAAGGATCTGTACTCTCAAAGTTGTTACAACAGGGGATCAGGGGAGAAAGAAGAAGCAAGGACAAAAATCTGAGCTCAACTGCCAACTGCACCACGTGGCCTCAACAGGGTCTGAAAAGTCTTCTCAATCCACTCAAGAAAACAAACAAGACAATGGTCTCCAAGATGAAGATGTTTGAAGTCTCATCCAAACCAATAGCCCCAGCCTAGAGTCTGGGCTAAAGGCTAAGCCCTAACCCACATTCCCATCCTTCTACATAGGCAAGCAATCCATTCAGCTTCACTATTGCTGTTTGAACAATAACCAGAGCATGCTGGGATTCTCAGGAAAATCTCTGAAAAAGCTGCTTTAGTAGCCCAAAGCTAATGCTCACTTTCCATCCCTCCTGCAGGCTTTAGGGAACAGGCAGCTGGACACAGGGTCCCATTGTTTCATCACTCAGGTGAAGACACACTGATGGTGTGGCAGACACCATCCTGTTTCACCAGCTGCCTTGTAAGATACAGCACAGCTGGAGAGTCTAGAGCAAGTTCTTTCCTAACCATCCATGTCCTACTAACTGGCCAGAAGACAATCTTACTCCTGCTACCAACTCTTCATCACTGTGAGCTTTGGTCCAGCAGCTGATATGGAAGAGAGGACAAGAGACCATTACATTGTGCAGGGCACCTCTGTTATCACTGCACTCAGAAGAGATCGAGAGGTGTAGGGCAATCCCCACCACTCCAGCAGCAGCATCAGAACAAAGGATGGGAAGGAGACCCCAAATACAGCATGTGGAAGATGCCCAAACCAGTGGAATAGCTAAACATATAATAGCTTCACCCACAATTTTTTTCTAGACATTTGCCAGTGGTCACTATTCCTAATGTCAGGCAGCATTCCCCATTCTCTTTGTTCACCTCCTCATGTGGGTGGGGAGTTAAAAAGTCAGTTCAAGGAATATTTAAAGTACCATACCCAAGCAACTCTCAGAGCAAATGTCCCTGAAAGAACACTTTATGGGGGAGAGGATTACTAACCTGAACTGGCTCAGACATGTGAGCAAGCCAGGATTGCACAAGAACACTGGTATTCAGAAAGAAGGCAGCAAGATGCAGACATGGAGAGAAGCTGAACCCTAAGCCAACAGCAGGAGCTTAGCTTGGATCTGCACTGCCATATGAGTCCCAAAACAGGACCCAGACACCTCATGAGTGCTGTTCCACTCTCACCACATACAATCCTTGTACCTAGCTGATTTATGAGGTACTACTGTAATTTAAGTGGAGCTCACGCATGCATAATACTTAGTTTTTCTAAAGTTTACAAGATTACTTCCCAAAACAGGTCCAAGTAAGGTTAATTACGACCAGTCAGAAAGAGTAAAAGAGGGATGGACATTACACATGAAGGTAAATACAATGTACAGGCTATTCAAATGCATCTGTATTCCTTTGTCAAGAAGCTGCTATTTCAGTACTTACAGTCTTCATGTAGAAGGGGTAGACGAGGTGGGAGAGGAGGCCAACACATAGTTCCTGTAAGCCTGGTCTAAGTGTTGATTAATTCAACTCAGTAAAGTCCAAGACATATCACTGCTACTGACCACAACTCCAGATAACAAGGAAGCTCAAGGCAGGGATGCAGAGACTCCACTCGGGGTTGTAACAAAAGCTGTTTTGTGGCTAACACTGCCCAAGCCTTCCCTACCCTGGGGCATGAAGGAAGCATTATACAGGGCAGTAACAGTGCCCATGGCTGAGAGGCACAACCTAGCAGAAGCTTCTCAATAGCACAGAGATAAGCTACATTTTAAAAGCAGCTTTTCAAATGATGTAAAAAGCCACCATCATATAGGGGAAGCCTAAGTAGAAAGGCAATACAATATATCCACCATGAAAGCCCATCAGCACACATGGCAGTGCTGTTTGAACCACAGCCGTGGAGCCTCATGGAGACTCAGATGTGCAGCCACCTTCAATGACAAACCAAAATGCCAGCAGCCAGATAAGCCACCAGTGTTCACTTCAACACAATGTCACGCTCATAGCCTGTCTCTTCTAGCTTTAAACACAACACACAGCAGTAATAACCAAAGTACAGCAAAAGGCCTGAACTGTCCAGACAGTCTGATGTAGCCCACATGTGGGTGCAGCGAACATCCCAAGTGCTTTTATGCACTCTCTGCTCCAAAATAGCAGCTGGGCAGGCATTTAGAGGGGCTGAACCTACAAATATCCAAACAGAGATGGACATACAAGGATGCTTATCACTCTGGGAAACCCAGGATATTTCTTCCATAAGGAAATGAATCAATGAAGCAGGACCCTTCCTGGCAGACGCCTTGCCTTGTATCTAGTAGGACACAACACAGGACTGAGGGCTCTTGCTCGCCACTGCAACCAGGTATTTCTGCACTTATAACTGCATGTCATCTTCCAGCATCCTACCCTGTCAAAACAGTTAGTGAGTGACAACAGACTTTGGATCATCTGAGAGTTCAAAACTTTTAGGAAGTTTCAAGTCACGTGCTCCAGCTACTCACACTTGCTTATTCGAGTTCTTTGCAGCCATCTGCCCATAAACATCTTGCTTAATGCTCCTCAAACTCCCCCACTGAGCAGCAGCTGCACACAGATTTCCCAGCCCCAAAGCCATCCAGGAGTCCGAGGCTCACACCAGTGCTACAAGACCAGGTGAGCGGCTGGACAGGAGCCCAAGCAGCTCTGAAAAAATACAAAAAGACAAGCAGCATGGTGCACGCATAAAAATCTTGCTATACACAGTGTCTGTCATTTGCCATCAGAAGAGGGCAAATACAATGCAAAACAGGCACAAAAGGTAGAGCAGGAACTAGGTAATCAACTTTTGTGAGGGACTGTAACCCTGCAACAGAATCATCTTCAAAGAAAGCAAGAAAAACAAACCTTACCTGTACACATTTATAAAAGTGGAGTGGTTGGTTGGGGGGTTGTTTATTTTGGGGTTTTTTTTGTTGTAATTCTTTTGTTGTAGGTTTTTAGTTTGGGGTTTTGTTGTTTGCTTTTTGAGAAGATTGAGAATTTAAGTACAAGGAGTACAGTAACACCTGCCCTCCTCCTCTGTCTCTCCTTTGGCACCTCCTTCAGCCACCACTGCTGCTCTACAGCTATGTGACTATATGCAAACTAGGATGTGGGTTTACAATATGCTTTGGGAGACCTGCAATATGTTTCCTATCTGGAAATGTGCTCTTACCCCACAGTCAAGGGAGTAAATGACCTTGTTCCCTCTGCAGTGAGAGATCTTAGAGGGAGGCAGCTACAAAGAAATGCACTCACAATAAAGCAACACCTTTGCATTACCTCATCGGTGTGGACATACTTTGTTCTGAGCGTGGCAGGTACTGGGTGTTCCTGCTACAACTGCAAACAGGAACATACTTTTATACATGACAGACTGCAGATGTGGGAGCCACATTTAGACAGAACACGTGGTCTCGGGAGACAACCAGACCTTTTATACAGCTTTCAAAGCTGTCCAGGCGGATTTCTGGATCCGCTCATCCTCGATTACAATACCACAAAGCCATCTCAACAAAAAAAAAAAAAAAAAAAAAAAAAAAAAAAAAAAAAGCGCAACACACACAGAGGCAACAAGAGCAGAAATCCCAGGATACTGGGAAGTGTCAGCAGAAAAGATGTTCGATCTGTAACTTCCCCTCCTCTTGTGTTGCTGGGCTCTTGCGGGGTGCACAGCAGAGAATTCGGCAATACCACAGTTCTGGCCACCCCAGGCATTACTCGCTCAGGAATGAAGCCAAGTTTTAAAACACCCACTCAGCATGTGCCCTGTCAGTACCACCACAGCAAACCGAGCCCCTGTGGCTGCGTTTGAATGTGTTTAAGGTTCAAGTGTTACAGTGAGCATTTGGGGCGCAGGACAGAGATACTCAGACAATTGGTGCATATCTGTTTAAGACGATGCTTTGAATTTGTGCAAGTACAGCCTGTTCCTTTAAACCTGTGACCTCATTTATTTACATTACTGCAGAAAAGCACTGCCAGAAGCAACAGCTGATGACAGTCTCATGTATTTTTCCACTAAGACAACAATTAAACTGCTCCTGTGTTATTAATGAACAGATGACTTTGTGTCAAGTTGATTCAAAGCACAGGATGCCTCAAGGTTAAGCAAACATGACTGCAGCATGTAAAAATAGAGGTTAGGTATTGTCCAGATGCTTCACCCACCCGGCACTCTCCCCCTTCCTCAGGCTGGCAGGAGAGTCCAGGTCCCACAGCCACCCTCTGCCATGTTGCCACCAGTGTCTGGAGGTCCAGCAGCAGGGTGACACAATGGTGCTGAGCCATGATAATGCCAGAATTTGGGCTGCTCCTGTACCATGGGCCTTCCAACCAAGGAAAAATGCTGCTGTACAGGTTGAAGCAGAATTCTGCTGTTATAGGCCAAATCCACTCCCAGGATATGGACAACCACCTAGACCATCTCTTCATACCACCCCACCTCCACAGTTACGTATGCAGGTGTAGGTCTACTGACGAGCAAAGGCACTAGCAGGGAGGGCACAGAGGCACTGGGGTTGCACCCATAGGGCATGGGAGCTACAACCACCTTGCAGCAGAAGATCCAGACATGACACTTTGCTCACAGATGTTGCTGTCATGATTTTAGCCAGAGCAAATATGGCTTATGGTGCATCCTGAGGATTATGCTCTGTTCATCCTGAGGTACTTTAATAAGAGATGCTCAGATTTCCTGAATAACACAAGACGGACTTTCCTTATCCAACCTGGGCTCTCCTTGCTCTCATGAAGCACTAGAAGTGTGGGAAGTTCAGAAGGGCCAATCCAAGCAGGTCATAATAGGAGTGTGCCTACTCTCCAAGCACATGTCCTTCTCCTCACCACACTGTTGGTGAGCAGTGCTCAAAGCTTGCCCTCACTGCTGTAAGGCTCACTCTACATGAAAGCTCAACACGATTGAAAATATTGTATTTGGCCCACAGAGTGGGAAAGGCAACTCCCCTCTATCCAAAAGGGTGGGGACTTATTGGACCACACTTACCCAGGACATACTGGGAGTTGCTCCTTTGATTTCAAAGATATTGTGCTGAGGTTTGTTTGTTTTTAAACACTGGAGGGAGCTTTACAGTGACACCAGGACTGCTTTACACCTTACCATTCCTGCTGTTAAAGAAAGGGGGAGAAAAAAAAAAATCCATCCTTTTGCTGTATAAGTATCCACATTTATCTCAACAACCCACATTGCCCCCCTGTTTCCAAAATCAAAGACATAACTGAAAGTTTTTTTACTTCTCTTGCTGATAGCAAGTACAATAGGTCTGACTTCCTTGTCCTATGAGTTTACTTCTCACCTGACTGCAGGACATTCGAAAGACCCTTGGCAGGGTTTCTCTCCCTGTTGCCCGCACGGCATTCAGCATCAACCTTGCCGCGAAAGATTAAGCTTTAAACAAACATAAAAAAGTAAAAGTAAACAGTTCACAAAGAACAGCTTCCACCTCGATACACTCAATCTAATCTAGTCTCTCCCTCAAATCGAGCTGCCAACAGCACTTCAAAAAAAGGCAAAACTCCGCATTCCGAAGAACTTGCAAGGTCAGTTTTTTTTCTGTGTGGGAACTATCCTGAGAGGTCAGTTTGCACACAAATTCTGGCCTAGAGGATTTACAAGCACATCCTTGACACAATGGTTTTAAGGTTCCTTTAGAAGTCAAGAGTGTGACACCGGATAAAGAGGAAAGGTTTTCCCTCGACATCGAGGGATGTGCACACACGTTTGCATGTTATTTCTAATTTTATCTCACTGCGGCTCACACCCCTTGCCACAGCACATCCTCCTGCTGGCCTTTGAGGTCCCTGGTCCCATCTATTTCTATTTTTTATTTTGACACTAGGCACAGCACAGCCAGCTGTCCTAGGGACACGTCCCAGGGAGGCAGGAGAGAAGTCACCAAAAGCCCCTTGCCCTGCCAGGCTGTGCCGGAGATGCTGGCTCTGCCCAGCTCCACTCTCAGCTCCTCCCATCCCACCACTACCTGCTTTCAACCACACCATCACCCCCTCCTGTGTCTCCCACACTTCAACCCAACTTGCTTCTTTCCACTATCAGGTCTCACCCCTTCACTTTTCTTCTTCCAAGGGCCACTAGATCATCCAAATTCACTCCAATTAGAAACATATTTTTTTTCACCTGTAACTAGGGAACCATTCTTGGTATTTCAGTTTGATTCTTTTTTCTTAAATATAGTTTTTTCCCCTCTTTATTTCTTTCTTTATGCCTTTTTTTTTTGTCTTAAATTTAGGTTTTTTCCTCAGACCCTGGACACCCAAGAAAATCCCAGACATCCCTTCCCTATCTTACCTTTACTCATCAGCTTTTTCAAGAGATGCCACTAATTTCTGGACTACTCACCAGCCTGTCCAGAAGCTGCATTGAATACTTCTGGACCACATCTCTGCATTCAAGACAGTCGTTCCAGCTTGTAAGTGGAAATCTGCCCTATGCTGTGAGAGTGCTGAGTCTGCCCCTTTCAAAATAAAAACTGAAGTATTCATGGGAAAATGGACCAGCATCCTTCAAAGCACTGTGTTATCCTTGGGGAGTGGTCAGGAAGGTAAAAGAGGAGAAGGCCTGCTCCAAATTTTGGTACAAGGATTAAACTATATAAGAATGTAAATAGGAAAAAGACAAGAAACCCCACATCCCAAACACACTACGGTGACAACTCTGCAGCCACGGAGGAGGATTGGACTTACCCTCCCTGGAGGGCAAGCGTTTATAGCAGAAACTCAAAATTAGACACATTACAACTCCTCATAGCAAAAGTATGTGTTCCCTTGGGGATGTAGGCTAACATGAAGTCCAATTAAATAATCACTGGAAATGTCAGTGTAAACCCTGAAGGAATACATACTTCTACTGTGAAATGCTCCCACTGGAAATCATATTAACAAAAAGGTCATCAAGAAATGCTAAAGCTATGTATAAAGGAGGCAAGGGGAAGTGAGAGGGGAGGGAACAGAAACTATTTTAATGCAATAAAATACCACAAATGGTTTTATACTGGCAAAGAGCTATGGGTCTGTTTTCACCGAGAGGGGTAGAGCTGAGCAGATTTGCCCAGAACACCAAGTTTTGTTTGGTTTTTAATCTATTACCAGTTCTCTCTCTGCCCATCACCATGTGCATCTCTCAAGCAACTAGCCTGGAGACAGCCAGCAGCCGGTGCGACGGCACACGAGCATGATGTAGACAGCCACAGCTCTCTGTGGCTCTGCATGTCTGAAGAGGGAGAACGGTCCCAGCACTGTGTCAGACATCTGTAATCCTGGATGTGTAGGAGTGGACCTTTATGTTTAATTTGCATGTTTTTGAGAACATTGACATTTTCACGGTTCGGTCATCCATTTATTCTCTTTACCCTTTTAAGGGCAACCTCTTCAGGACAGCTTCTTTCTAATGACAGAGCAGGCTGCTTTGTTTCTCTTGAGGATAACACAGGCTCTTTTCCAATCCAAACCACTGCTCCTCCACTTCAGAAACACCAGCACCACTCACATTAATATGAAAGGAAAATAAGGTGCTGATATACCACACCAGCATTTGGGAGTGCCATCCATTCCTACTGAAGAGCTTCTACCCTTTGGGCTAGAAATAATAATACTACCTGGCTCCAATTTGACACTTTCCAGCAAGGTATTTCAAAGCCCATGAAGAAAAAACAGAAAATAAAGGGTGCTGACTTGACATATCCCAGTGCCACATAGCCAAAAATAAAAGCAGCAAGCTACTGGAACTAGCATGGTGCATGCCAGCTCCCACTCTGACACAAAATCCAGGGCCAGCCCTGCTGACACTTACATCGCTATCCTAATAGTCAAGGAACTAAGTCTAAAAACCAAGGCCCCTAAAAAACTCCATAGGGAAAGAGAAAGTCGACCCAGATTGCACCCATATACTCCAGAGCCAAGGGAAGAAGGGAGAGAAGGGGGGGGGAGGCAAAGAAAAGAAAAAGTCATATTTACAGAAGCCAGAGCTAAATAGCAATGAAACAAGGAATATCTTCTGCCAGATCAAAATCAGCCGTTGTCTCCAAATAAAATAACTCCTTGGCCTCCACAGGTGAGCTAACATTAATGTTTCCCAGGAAGCATAAGGAACTGTTATCCCTCAACAGAGATGTCACTCTGCTTTGCAGGACTAATACAAACACCTATGAACTTACGATTAACCTCACGTTAAGCAATCATATTGGTTTTGTACCTAAAATACGCCAAATTCTAAGCATTAGCAAAAGTCTTATTCTTAGCTTTCATCAGCTGGACAGACTCCCATTACCTTAACAGAGACCAAGAGGAATTAGAGCCCATCACCAACACAGTATAGATCAACTGCTCCAATAACAGCTTTTGCTTTTAAAACATTAGTGTTCAACTGCTTACATAAGCCTTAATATCACACTTTGGCATAATAAATTGGAGACAACCAATTTGACTGATGTGACAGAAGCTTGCAAGTTAGCTTCTGTTTTCCAAGTTTCTTTAAGCCATTATTAAAAAAAAATTATATATGATAATTCATGTGCAGACAAGGAATAACATTTGTTCTTCTTTTTATTACCTTTAATTAGCAGCAGTTCTTCTCGGTTGCAGTGAATCGAGTGGGAATTAATCCAGGCATGCTGTAGACGTTTTAAAGCTCGGGCATAGTAAAAGAGTTGGAACCAATGTGCTCACATCACTATTATTATTCTCTTAATTTAGTTTTTGCAATTTCCTCCTTCAAAGTCATGATCTTGGAAACAGGGTGTTGCATACATGCAAAGCAGCAACTAACCTTAGCAGGAGCAGCGGCTCCCAAGCCTTCCCACCCACTGTCCACATTTGTGTCCTGCCAGCAGCAGGTGATGATGGATTTACAGTCCCCCACGACCCCACTAACCCCAGACCCCTCCAGAGACACCAATCCAGTGGTGGTCCACTGCAGGGCCACAGGGGAGCTCCCACTGCATGGGGCTGTGGGTGTAGTAGAGATAGACATTGCCCCAGGGACTAGGTGGTACCTAGACCTACAAGATCCCAGTTGCTCCCTGCAGATTTGCCAACTTGGGTCTCCTCTGCACACCCTCTCCTGGAACATCCTCACTAAAACCAAGCGCCAGGAGATCAGAAGCTTGTGCCCCATTCTGGATCTTAAGTTTCTTCGTTGTGAGCGGAGTTTTCCTTCAAAAAGGAGGTAACCAGCTCACCCAAGCAGAGAAACACATGAAAATGAACCTTGAATTTTTAAAAGCACAAAAACCACCTAGAGGCAAATCAGAGCCTACACTTTATCACCTTAGCAAAAAACGCACCATCAAGGGAAGAGAGGAAGGGCATGCTCCTTAGTGTGTCTCCCACTTTCTGCAACAGGCAGCTCTGTTGTTCCAGGGCGCCATTGTGACTACAGATGAACCTGGGTTAACACTTAACACCAATGGCAACGAGAGAGGTGAGCTCAGTGTAACAAACAGTGCAAAGGACAGAAAAAAAAGCCCAGTCAGATGAAAATGAGTTCTCTAAGGCCTCACAGCAAGTCTGTTGTGCATGCTTAGTCACAGAGCAGGAGATTAACCATCGCTCGGCCTTGGCCAGTGCTCACCTGGCCACAAGACCACCCTGCTATTTAGGCACAGAGAATCCCTCCAGTCAGATTACCTCCTTTTTGCACCATATGGGAGACAGACTTGCTTCCCCCAGCTCTTCCTCTTTCCTTCAAGCTCCAAAATGCTGCTATACAGTTGCAGAACCAGGTCAGACCACCTTTGGCAGGCCACAGGCTCCTGGGGAATCAACACCTTTCAGAGCAGCAGAGGACACACCAAAACCAACCTTTGGTGTGCTGAGATACCTCCGGATGTGAGGTTGCCTTCATCACAGGTATTAATTGAAGCAAAGATATTCCTGTACTAAAAAGTCACAAGGTTTAAAAAAAAAATCTTATGAAACAAAACAACAACAACAACAACAATAAAAACAAGCTTAGCATTGATCAGCCACCCTGTGCAGAGACCACGAGCACCCCAGGACTTCCAAGCTGCAGAAACAGGCCCACTGAATTCCTCCATGCCTCCTTCTCACAGCAGTCCCCAGTTCTGCTTCCACACAGGGTGTGCTGAGAGGCACAGCAAGGACTGGTGGCTGTACCTAAAGGCACTGGTGCATGTTTCAGCTTTCCCTCAACCTTCAACATTCAATGGATCGAGAGCAGGTGAAAGGCCTGCCAGAGGAAGCTGAAGCAAGTGAAATGCTCAAGACAGCACCTTTATCCAGCCTACTCTCAATGGGACTCTTTGACAGCTTTGACTTTTAGGTGAGGCAGGGAAAGGTGACAACCATGAAAAACACTGTTCTTTAAGCTCCAGCTTAAACACCTTTGTGATAACCACAAATTAATTTTTACAGTACAGAGGTGTTTAAAAAACTGCTAAAGACAGATTCAGGCAAGTACCCAGAATAAAAGCTCCAGAAAAACAACTGCTTGCAGTAATTCAGGTCAGCCTTGTGATTTCTGTAGCCAGCACTCTCCCAGGCCCACCAGAGACTTCCCAACATGGCCACAGCACCACGCATAATCTTATCTCACACACAAAGGGACAAAGCATTAGGTCATCTTCAGATTACCATAATCTATTTCTTTAAACAGCATGACTTCTATAGCCCTGCAAGCTCATGCTGAATATTTGAGAGGTGTTTCCCTCCTGGCTGACTAGCGAAATTGCAAAACAGACAAATATTATGACCTGTGCATGCTGCTCATATTTATGGCATTTCTTGACTTCCAAGTTGCTTGCATAAATAAAAACCCTTAACTGTAATGGGGCTTTTCACAGAGTCAAGAAAGAGTCGTAGCCTAAAGACAAGTAGATGATCCCCTACTTTGAATGCAACATAAAGCCAAGGCAACCTCACTAAAACTTTTTGTGCTACTTAAGTGTCATAAAAACTTAAGACTGCTGCTTTGGAAGGCAAACCCCTCACGTATAGGTCTAAAAAAAAAAATAAATTCTGTCTGTATCAGTTAAACTGATGCAGCCACCCTAAGACTCTCCAAAAGGCTGCGCTCACCTCAGGAGTAAAAAGCCAGAAAACAGACCAGCAGCAGTCCTATAAAGATTTTACTAATACAGTTTTTCACCTTTGGCAGGGTAAGGGCAGCACATGAAGCATTCAGCTAATTATAATCAAACATCTACCTATCAGGAACATCATAGGGAATGTTCCACCAGTTCACACAGAACTGAAGCAGTTTTTCTTTACAAGCAGAGATGTCTGCCTAATATAACACTTTGCTTAACTCTTAGTTTGGTTTCCAAGGGTATGACAAACTGAAGAGCCAAAAAAAGGAAAACAAAACAAAACAAAACAACCTCCTTCCTGTTCCTCTCTTCCCAAGGCAGTGTCATTGCTCTCTTCCCCCCAAGGACAGTTTAAATGTGATAGGTACCCTGTAAGCCAGCACTTCAAACTCTCAGATGCCATTATCTGGGAGGAAATGCCACACTTTCCATTGCTGTTGAATAGGCAAACTTTAGAGGTACACTACTCTGCAGAAGTATCCCCTCAAAACACAGTAAACACTGTGGTGCCCAACCCCAATTTATCTATACGCAAAAGTTACAGACACACACAATCAATTTTCAAGTGTTATGGTCAAGTAGATTATTTATTCCAGTAGAAAGATACGTTCAGCTCCAGCAATCAGTCTGAAAATTGAAGGTGAAATCTCAGCCTTAATAGAGCCAGCAGAAGTTTCTTCCCTAGCGACTGATGGGGCCAGATTTCCTCTGCAGCATAGAGGGAACATGCTTTATTTTTAAATGTTAAGTAATGCATGTGAGACATCCAATGTGTTTAAAACTACACATTTCCCTATTACAACCATGACCTAATACTTACTCAGTGGAGAGCTCTGGTGGAAATAAGTGCCAGGCACATGTTTTGTTGGTCAGCTGGATTTGTTGACCATTACATCAAGTTTTACTTTCAAATACTCTTGTGCAGTGTAATCCAATTAGGATTTAAAGCAACACTGACAATGTTGAATTATATAATAATAATTATAAATTATAATAGTTTTAATAATAATAAATTATATATCTGCACAGATTATGACCAGGTCAGGTATTTCTAAGGCAGCTGCTCACAGTATTTTACATGAACATGGGGAAACATACACCAGGTACTTATTCCTTGTGTAGGCATCTCGGCCCTCTGTAGTTGTTTCAACTCCACTGATATGCGACTGGTGTGGTAAGAGGTCTGAAGCTATTCTTAGACCATGGCAGAAAGCACGAAGTGGTTTGTTGGCAGGTCTTACACTCCCCACTATAATGAGAGCAAGTCACTTCATTTATTTCCCTGTTAGTTGAGCAATGAGAAGATTGAAAGCCAGAGCATAAATAAGCTCCTCAAACTCGGAACAAGAACAGAGAATCAATCAGTTGCTGGGGAGGAACCAGCCAGTTCCTCTCCATCTCCCTTGCAGCAGTCCAGCCATCAGTTTAAAGCATGTAAGGGAAAGAAAAAGAATGAGTTATTTGACAAACTACATTTTGCACCTCTGCTTTTGAATTCAGTTGTTTCCCTGCAGTCAAACACAGAAGCCTTTACAAACTAAACACAGGACTTGAGCAGGTTCACAAGGCTCCCGCTGCTGGGCCTCAAAGGTAGAGGAGGAACAACAGGATGGAGACAATACTACCAGACAGTGGTCAGGGAGACAAAGGCAACTCCTCTTGTGTTAAAAGCTGTCAAGATGTGCTGGCGCAGATGCTTCAATTTTTCATCTTTGTTTCCTTTGTAGATTTAATTTAACTAGGAAAAAAAATGCTGAACTCCAAACCTAAACATTTCACTCATAATACCTTTCATCTGAATGCAAATGAATTTCCCGCTTTCTATTTTTAAGTCCCAGTAGCGAATTCAAGCACACAAGCCCCCAAGACTCCAGGCCACTTTCTCTATGAGCCAAAATGCTCAGGGAAGGCAGAGATGCCTCACCATTGGGTTTGCAGAAGGGAAAGGAGCACAACCCCACCAAGGAGGGTCACGGCTGCTGACCCCGCCTGGGGTCACAGAGCCATGCCCTCCCCCTCCCCAAATTCAGCAACAGCTTTGACATTGGCCTCAAGGGACACTGGGCTCACATCGTTGGTTTTGCCCCCCCTCCTTTTCAATGCTAAGAAAAAAATAAAAATAGAAAAAAAAAGGCACTCACAAAAAGTGAGGCCTTTGGGTTTCAGCAAGCATGCAATACCATGATCTAGTACGGTGTGACTGGGTGTTGGGGGAAACATGACTTCTTCCTATTTTGCATATAACCAGGATAAGCAGCAGCTTCAGCCCTGATAGCTCAGGCTGCTACAACCCGTGAAATGCAGGATTCTTATGGGCTTATTTTTTTTTTAAAAATAGGGGGTTTATGCCTGTCTCAAGTGCTGTTATGCCTTGTGAACAAAAAAATAAGAAAATCTTTCTCCTAAAGAGCTTAAATCAAAATTATGCATATGTTATGCTTATGACCAAAAATATGCTCTATGTTAAAGGAAGCAGCAAAGAGAGGCATGAACACAGAAGGAGGAATACAGGTCTTAAAATCCCCCCATTACACAGCATACATAAACCCTCTCTTGTCATAACTCTAGTTTATGTACTGGTCTGCTACAATAAAAATAAATCTTTTTAACCTGAGCCTAATAAGGTGCACCATATATACATTTGTCTACAGATCACAGCCTGGCCTTGGAGAACAGCAGAGAGTTTCTCTGCTGCTTAAAAAGACTGAGGCACCTAAAAACTAAATGCACACAGGGCCACGTCGCTACCCCAGCATGCTGTAAGCCAGAGATGTAACCCAAGCCTCGGCTTTGCCGATCGGATTCACCCCACAACGTGACACCGTGCCACGAAAACGGCAATGGGGCCACGGGCTGACAGGCAGCACCAAACATGGAGAAGGTGGCACCGGATCAGGGGGACATAAACTTGGACAGCCTGGCTAGCAACCACTGTTTGCAAACACAACACAGGGGATCAGATGGGCCGGCAATAAATTAGGAGCGGATAGCAGAGAGCAAGAGAAATCACTCAAAATAACAAACGTAGGTAGGCAAAGAGGGCTCCCCAGCCACCCTCACTTTCATTTTAGTGCCTGAACCCAGGTATGTGCATGTGCCAGCTCCCAGGCTGCTGAAGCACGATGGAAAAAACACTATCTGTCAAGTGAAACTAAATAATGAGCGGTTCCAGCACCACTCCTCCCGCTCGGAAGCTTAATCGCAGCCTTCCTAAATGCTGCTTTATCCCATGCTCAACTCCATTTGACCCCAGTCTGAGCTCCACTTCAAAGAAGGGCAAGGGAGTTTAGGTGACAGGGGGAGCTCCTCACTGTACACTCCCCCAGGTGAGGTTTGCTTTGACTCAGATGATCACTACATCCAAAAAGCAAAGGATTTGGGCTTCCTCTGTCCTCTGGCATGCTTCCAGATTTGTTGGCAGACCAATTTGGGGAAGGGATTTCTGCTAAGCAGGTTTCTTAGGTAGATGCTAACATTTCTCAATGGCCGAAAATCAAAAATGGCCCAAGGACTCCCACAAGCACTTGGTCAAATCCAGTGCAGCACCCAGAGTTGGAAGGTGGGAGAAAGGGCTGGCCGAAACCTGCCCACAGCACCCAACAGCTCAGTGCTGCCCAACTACAGCTCTGCAGCTTCATCTCTACCAGGATCTTACTTCAGGTACTAAAAAAGTACCAGTCTGTGGTCCACAGAAGCTTCAGTGTTCTCCTCTGTGTTCCTCTGAAAACACTTTCAGCGTACCATTTTTCTGAGGATAGGAAGGCTTGCAGACTACAACCATACATCTAGTTGCAAAGGCTGTAGAACAGAATGATTACCACCAGAAATGCAGGACTCCAGCAACAATCTCCCTCTCCTAAGCACCTTGTCTTCCTGTTTTACAGATGAAGGTCACCACCATAACTCAAGAGACTCAATAAAAGCATACAGGGAACCTGTAGCAAGTATCAAAGCAAGCCCAGCATGACCATACACTTGCTGGAAGCAGGGAGACAGTTCAGCAGTTTTAAGGTTCCACAAGATACACCCACACAGATGTATCTCACAGGACCCTAAGCTCCTACAAAGGTATGAAACTCAAATGGGGAAAGGGGATAAACTATTAGCCCAATCCATTCTCCTGCCACACTGGGCAGGTTGGAAGTAGTAAGCTGCACAGAAAAACTAAGCAAATTAAATACATACAGTATGAGCTAAGCAGCAAATCCCTCTATAGTTTCTCAATGCCACAGCCAGTCTCTGCCAACCATGCCTCTGAATGGCATAAACACCCAGGGGAAAGGAAATTCAATCTAGAGGGCAGCATTGTTATAAATAGGATCTACAGAATAAAGTGAAGAAAGGGAACTGTCCTTGGATGCTGCCTTAATTGGTGGGGCTTGTTTCCATCAAAGCATTAAGGGATAAACAAAACACAACATTAAAACAGGAACCTTTACAGGAAAGCCATACACATATATAAACACATATACATGTAAACACAACACCTTCAGATCACTTTTTTTCAGTATTTCCCTCTGTCCGTTATTCTGACCTCATACCACCAAAACAAACCTTGATTGCTCAAGTTTTGCTGTCTCGTCCATGACAAAATGCCTCAGACCAAGTGACTTTCCTTGTCTTTCCTTCTCTCCTCTCACTGCCCATCTCCAGCACCTATGCGGTCAGTTTTATGCAGACTAAAATAAGGCTGCTAAGTAAAGGTCAGTCTGACAAGCTAAATGAGAACTAACCCCTCCTGGACCTCTGCTCCTTGGGCTATAAATACTCAGAACAAGCACTGGGGGAAATTCTTTGTCTGCACAGACACCAGGAAGCATGTTTCCTCCTCCTTCCAGTTCCCACCCCTCCTGCTACTCAAGGACAACATTCAGAGAAAAGCAAGCATCTCCCTGCTACCAGCTCCATGACTTGTCCATGAACAGCATTTGCTTTGCCACTAGGCACACAGGCCTTCCTAAAGATAAGCAGATGCTTTCAAGGTTCAGCCATCAGTGAGGCTGACAGCAGAGTGTACATGCTGCAAAGCAAACCATGAACCTATGTGTGGGCAACGAGGAGAATTACCTTTTAGGACCAGGGGCTCCTTGCCTTCTCTCTTGAGTGACTCTAGCACTATGTGGAGTGGCTGGGAAGGCATTACTCTGCTTGGCTCATTGGTATTCTCATCATAAACTATGATTTCTTTGGAAAATATTCTCTTGAAGGAGTCCTTGCCTTCCCGGCAGGAGATCAAGTCCAAGACGGTGATCTTGCCCTGCTGGAGTCTTCTCCGGCTGATCTTGTCAGAACAGTTAATGTGGACAGCCCCTTGAATGTGGCTCTTATTATACTCCATGAAGGGCCTGCAGTCAATGATGACAGGCCCTTGGTTCTGTTGGTGGCTCTTGCTGCATTTGGTCATCTTCTTTGCCAGATCATTGGGGTAAATGATTTTGATGCTAGTGAGTTGCTTGGTGGTGCCCGAGACAGGGCTGCCCACCCCGCCCAGCGGGCTCAGGCTGCCGGCGTTCTCATTGCTGTTGACCATTTGGTTGGCAGGGCAGGCAGTGGAGGCTCCGGCGTGGGCGCTGCTGGTGCTCGCTTGAGTTTGGGCCTGAGTGTCCTTGTCGTACGTTGCCACAGTGCAGCAACTGGCACTGCTGCATCCACAACTCAGGGAGCGTGCAGAGCCGTTGGATGAGGGCATATACGTGAGATTAGCAGTCTTTAGGGACACAACAGCTGCGCCGAGCAGACTGGAGTGGCTCTCACCGGCAGAAGAGGCAGATTCAAGACAGCTAGAGTCTAAACACAGGTTGAGATCCTGAGGTCTCACTGGCCTCGAAAGTGCCACTACTACCCTGTCGTCTAGAGGAGATGGAGGCATGAGGAGGCTGAGCACTAGCAAGTTAAGAAGAACTCAAGATCACCCTGCAAAAGAAAAAGTGGAAGGGAAAGAAGAAAACGGTGATGAAAACAGGTCATGAAATCAACATAAACCTACCGATACAACAGCTTACTTTGCCAAGACCCATTATCCTCAACCTAACAACCCCTTCTGACAGTGGTTGCTAAAAAGCCTTTTCAATCCTGCAGCAAATACTTCAGCTATCTGCATGTGCACACATGGCACGCAGAACACACGCGACTAGACTGGATGTGCAGTTACACCCAGGAGGAGGCATTTGGCTACACACAGATGGTGCTGAGCTATTCTGAAACCCCAGGCTGCAAGGCACACCACTGATAATGACTGAGGCACACTCTCTCATCCTGCTGCTTACTGCAAGGGAAGAAACTACTGGGCTGACTCTATGACTGGAAGGAACACATAAGAGCTGAATAGCTGAATGTGTCAGTGGTGATACACAACTTTTCCAGCAAGACGGAATAAAATTAGCTTGTGAACAAATTTTCTGAGACAGTTACAAACTTGAACACGTGTGGCTAAATAAAAAATACCCAGAAGAAAAGAGGAAAATTAGGTTCCGGAGATCCTTACAAAAAGCGCACACCTTGCACTTCCATCCCCCTGATAGAGAGAGAGGTGAATCCAGCCCCAGTTAAGTTATCCAGCCCCTGCTCCAGGCCCGGAAAAGCTGCTGTTCTCCAGCAGTCTATGAGGCAAGTTCCCTGCTCCCCATCACAATTCACAGCTCTAAAAAGGAGTCCCCTCCACCCCAATCAAGGTCACTGCCTGCCCAGCCTTTGCCTTTTCATTTGCTAAGACACAGCGCGCAGGTTTAGAATCCCCCCATTGTCAAAGGGGAGAGAAGGAAGACGACAAGAGCGAAACAACCGAAGCCAGCCCTGACAGTGCCTTCCCTTCAGCAGCAACTTCGGGAGCCGCCGCAGGTCCCGCTAAAAAACACATCCCAGCACTAACTTCGCCAACTCCCTCAAAGCCCCGGAGCGGGGCGAGCACTCGCAGCCCCGCTCTGCCGCGCAGCCGGCTCCGCACCAGGCCCGCCGGCAAGGGGCAAGGAGATGCCCCATCCGCACCCCGGCGGCCCGGGGGGCACTGCCACCCGCGGCGGGCACCGCTGTAAGGAGCGAACCCGCGGGCATCCCCGCAGCGGGGAGAGAAGCCGCGACCCGCCCGCCCCGGGCACGGCGGCTGTGCCGGGGCCGGGAGGTGCGGGGCTGGGGGCGGCTCACCCGGGAGGCTTCTCACACCATTCTTTCCCCAAACCTCCCCTTGTTTGTTTGGTTTTTTTTTTAGTATAAGAAAGCGGATAAAAGATCCCTGAGCGCCTTCGCCCTGACGCCAGTGAAAAATTTAAATAAGAGAGGGAGACAACCCGGCTCGCTGAGCGAGGGCGAACAACTGAGGAGCACACGAGAAGCGGGAAGCCGAAGTTTTACCTCCGAGCGCAGGGAGCCTGGGCCGCCGCCGCCAAGCGGTGCTCCCCGCCGCGGCAGACCCTGCGCGGGCTCCCGCAGCCCCCGGCCCCCCGCGCCGCGCCGCGCCCCGCATCGCTGCCCCGCACTCACCGGCGCGGCGCGCTCCGGCCCGGTGCGTGTCGCTGGTGGTGGCGGCGGTGACGGTGACGCCGGTGCTGCTGGTGGCGGCGGCCGCCGCTGGTGCCGATGCGTGTCGCGCCCGCTGCCCCGCGCGCCGCCCGCACCATCCTCGTTACTTTCTCTTTTGCCACGGCGTAAATGTACGGCCCGGCGGGGGCGGGGCCCGCCGCGACGGGCGGCCGCGGCAGCCAATCGGCACTCGGGGGCGGGCCCGAGGGGCGGGGCGGTGATGTCATCAGCAGCCAATGGGGAGGGCGCGGCGCCGACACCTCCCCCCCCCCCGCCCCGGGGCAGCCGGCGCTCGGCGGGGCCGGGAGCGGCAGCGCCCCCCACAGGGCGGGGAGCGCCCAGAAAGGCCGGCCGGGATCGGCCCCTGCGGCGGGAACACCGCGGACCGGGCTCGGGGAGAGCCGGGTACGCGTTCCACGGGAAGGGGCCAGCGAGACCGTCGGCTGGCGCCAGGAGAGCATCACCCGCGCTCCCGGGGCAGGGGACCGTGCCGCCTGTCCCCCACAGCCCCGCAGTGCCGCGGCAGTGCACGAGTGGCGCCAAACCGAGGAGGATGTTTTCTAGGTGCTTTTCCAAGCAATCCTCGCCTGACAAAAACAGGCATGCATGAGATACTTGGAGCGGAAAAAGAGTAACTTCTCCGCACGGCAGCGGTAAATCACGGGGAGGGCGGGCGGTGTGCCCTGCTTGCTGCTCAGACACGGCCAGGTCTGGAGGTCCTCGCCTGCCTGACCCCCAGGTTAAAGCTGGATCCACTTGCTCCATGTTATGGAAGTTCAGATCAAATCCAGCTTCTGGCACACTGTCCAGCAAAGATCATGAGTGCTCAGGTTAGACTGGACTCTCCCAGTGTAGAAAGGAAAGCAACACAGGCTTGAGGACAAGATTTTAGTGATCTTTTACAAGGACAAGTATAAATCCCTTTCATCCTTTCTGTCAGTAGTTGACATGGGTGAAATAATGAGCTCTCACCCGTGGTACATGTGCACTACAAGGCAAAAGGTGAGAATTGATTTTCAAGCCATGTGGATCAGCTCATCAAGCACTCGGAAGGTACCAGGCAGCAGCACGAGATTTTTGCACCCTTTCCTCCCCTGCTGTGCAATCTATTTTCACATTTCCTGGTTCGCAACCATGTCTCACCATGTATCAGTCCATCACATATCAATCCACCAAGTCAGAGACAGGGAAAGTGCCATCTCCAGAATGATGCATCCTACCACGTCCTCCCTGACCATGGGAGTACGGGAGAGTTTCACCTGCAACCGTAATTGCAAACTCCTTGACCCAGAGGAAGAAGGGTGAAGTCAGGGCTAATAAGAAGTTGTCAGCCACGATAACATTGAATCTAAATTAGCCCCCAAAGGTTTTGGTTCTGGGATATATGCAGATAATTAGTTTTTCAACTGAGATTTCCAAGCTGTAACTACCAATCCAACTGCATGTATAGCAAAAAAATAGTCTAAAATGCAGTAACATCATCATTCAGCAACTCAGAGCAAAAAAAAATCCCATGAAAACAGGTAGGAAGATTTCAGAAGCACTGAATACTTGATTTTTTTGATTAATGGTTCTAAGGTAAACAGCAAGTCAAATCCCTTTCCTCACAGCCATTCCTTAAATAATCAGCTGCTTTCCTCTAAATGTTCCTCTGTGGGACGGTGACTCATCCAGTACAAACTCAAGCTTTTGGTTTCCAGTGTTGTGATGCCACACCAGGGCACCAGTTCTCCTGTACGCTGGGAAGGAAAGGGGAGCCGGGAGAAAGCTCTCGCATACAACAGCTTCACCTGCAGCAATCTGCTCCCAATGACATCAAGTGTGGGCAAGGACTTCGAGCAATTAAGTCACAGGATGGCTTAATCTTCACACAGCAAAGACCATAATCTTGGAGGTATTACCTTCTGAAAGCTTATAAAACGTAAGTCACCATGCTACTCATCATAAAGGCAAACCAGGCTTCTAACAATGGTGTGCAATTGCTGCATTAGCTGTTGTCCTCCCCAGTGAGAGAACAAACAGATCGATGGAGAAATGCACTGGTCTCAGACTCCGCAGACATTGTTCAGTTCCCCAGAGGTGCCACTGTGAGACACCACTGTAGCATTTCCATGCTCTCTATTCCTCTTTGTTTGTGGCTTGCTGAGGTTGGCACTGGGCTCACTGCAGGGGAGGGTTAGCTCAAGCCTCCCTCAAAACATCCCTTTCAGGCCACACTTGGCCTTGGAGAAGGAGCTCTCCATGGGCTTGTGTTCAATTCACCGCTTGAAATGGTCCTTCCAACCAGGGGAGCTGGAAACCGTGTTTCTGGGTTAGTGCATCTCCCAAAGCTAGACGTCTCCTAAGGCAAATATTTGCCAGAAAACACTTGGAATCATTCATTTAGCAATCTTTTACTTTCTGACCAAACTTCTCAGGACTTACAATGTGCACTGAGGAAATGTTTTGTGACTTGTTTGTGGGGGAGCTCACCTCACAGAAGAGCTGTGCAGAGCTTACTCACAGCAAGCAACGCTCCTTTCTGAAGGATACTCAGCCTTTGCCAAGTTTTTTTACAATACCAACAAAGTCCAAATGTAATTTTGCCTCATATTTTACTTAACTTTTTATTTTTCTAAGAATGTCAACTCTAGGTTGCTATTCCTCCCCAGTTTCAGAGGATTTCCTACAGAACTTTTACTGACTTCATGCTTAATACATTTTATTAGCCTATGACATAAGATTGGCCTTTTTCCTGCTCTCAGAAACCACAACCCGCTGCGATTTTTTTCTGAGCATATTCAGTGAAGGCTCTCTAAATGCTTTTGCTTTCTGTAATTCAACACCCAAAACAGACAAGACTTATCTATTCCCTAAAAACTAAACTTCTATTTTCTGAAAAGCACACAAGAATTCTTACTATGAAAGCTGGCAGATCTTAGTTAAATTCTCACTTCCAGCAGTAGCAGGACGTGGGATTTTGACATTTATTTTCCTCAAATGCTTTTGCCATCATGATGCACTTGCTCAGATATTTGAAGAAAACCACAAGCAGACAAAGAGAAATCATTTCAGAATTGAAGCAAATCCTCACAAACTCTCACAGTATACTAACTGCGTAAAATCCAATCAAACCCGTTCAACCTCACAAAAAGGGTAAAGATTGCTAAAAACACACGCTGAATATTTAACAGATGTGAGAAAGAAGCCATCAAAATTCTCGCCAATAACACAGACATTCCTTAAGTGCTCTCAAACTAAACAGTTCCTTGTTATTGAAAGATTTCTTCCACGTCAACCATTCTTCCGCTCTACAATCAGGGACTTTTTCTCTTGTTTAGGATTAAAAGAAATTCATAATTACTTTTGCCAACATAGCCATGTACAGAATTTGCCCTACACCTAAGCAGAGAACGAGGTCTGCTGTCCTATTCCCAGCCAAACATTCAAATTTCTGAAAGTTCCCAGTTTTACCAGCAGAATGGGAAGCAAGACGTTGAGTGACTTGTCTAAAGATACACAACAGCTTATACTGTAGAGCAGAAAAATGGGAAACCTGGGGAAAATAAAGGTGCTAACCAGCACAATATTTAAACTGCAAACCAGTATATTGCACTTTAGAAGATATCTCATGAACTGGCTAAAAGCAGATTTCCTGGGGGACAGACTGAACTTCTATGTGTTCACTAATGAAGTTTGCCCATTTGTTTTTTTAAGCAGTCTTTGATTCTTCATAGGTTTTCATGCACTGCATTGCACCTTCATTTGTCCTCATTAGGAATGTCAGTTCACTACAGAGGATAAGGTGAGTAACCAGTGGATTTAGTTTTTGTTAGCCTTTTGCAATAAAAGGATACCCCTTTTTTCTTTTTCCTTTTTTTCTGAAGTCTGTCTTCAAGGCACCTTCCTCAGGAAAATATAAACTTCCCTCTTAACTGATCCTCTAGTATGAGAGAAAAGTTTTGTTTTAGACAAACAGTTTGTCTTCTAAGTAAGGGGGTGGGTTTAAAACCACACACAAAATTAATTTATAAGGATAATGAGATCCAGTAGTAAACATAAAGATGTATCCTTGTACTCCTGCTTGCTTTTTATGGCTTATCCCCAGTGGGGAAGCTGCTATAAAATGACCTAAGTGAGAAATTAAAATGCAACAGCTATTTGGCACTGTAACTCCACATGGTTATGCTTTTGCTACTCAGTAACCAGCCTGCACAGGGTTTGGTAAGATGGAGGTAATGCTAGGTGTCCCTTTCCTGGGTCACACCACAGGACAATTAGGGCAAAGAGGTCATGGCAGTGAACAGCATCCTTTAAACAAAGCAACAATGCAGGCAGTCAGACAGGTGAAGTCAACCCACATCTGCTGACCGCCATGCCTGCTCCAGTTTAGCTCTCAGTCAGTGCTGTGGGGCTGTGGTCAGATGCTCACCCCAGAGCCATTGCAGACATCCTTGCTTTTCTGGACCTTGGTGGCAGACCACAGCTCAAGACCACCCTGCAAGAACCCTGAGCTGCTGCAGGTGAGATGAGTTAGGTTGATGAAGCTAACCTGCAGGAATTTGCCTCCAGCAGTCCCATCGGCAGCCCTGTGACCCTTCTATCAGCAGAGTGTAGGGACAGCTGAACACTGGAAGGAGTGACAAGTGATTCAACACCTTGAAGACATAGCGGTTGAGTGAGATAATCTGTGCTCACAGTCTTATTTATACAATTTCATTAAACAAATGCAGCTACAGATTGACATTTTAATTCCTCTATATGACATTTACCCAGGGCTTCAAAACAAACATATTTCCACTTACCTGGCAGTATATGCCACCTTTAAAGCAACAGAGGAATGATTAAATAGGAGTTTGCTTCAGTAAAGTCAGCTAGTTTTTCAAACCTGCCTGGGTCCAACTTGCTCATTTTTATCTAAGCTTCTCTAATCATCTCTGGCTGCAGCCTGGCCAGGAACATCAGCAGGACAGACATAGATTAATATTTTTTTAACATGATTTTTTATCATTATGATTTCCACACTTAAGCTGTGACTGTTTGGGTGAACAGGCAGTTACTGGCCTCCCCAGGGTACCACAGAGAGCAGAAGAGACTGTGGTCACAAGATGTCTTCAGCTGTGTTCCTGCAGCACCCACACCACCAGCACGAAGCAATGCAGGAGCACATCAACAGGAGAGGACAGGAGGCACATCTGTGCTGCCCAGGAGGGGCCACGAGGGCAAGGGAGGGAAGAAATAAAAGAGTGTGAAAAGAAAAAGGGAAGTGCTTTCTGAAGCTCTTTATTTATAATTTGCCTTTAGGCAGACATGGTCTTACTTCCTTTTCTTAGAGATTGGGTGAGATCCCTCACACTGTCTCTCCTTAGGAGAGCCAAAGGGGAAGACACTGGTGATGAGGAGCAGAGCAAGAGGACTGGAGAAAGTCCAGCTGGAGTCACTCCTACAGCTCTGTTCAGCTGTTTGGGGTCATAAAGGCTAGTCCCTCCTGGCTTCAAAAAGAGATCAGGGAAGGTGAATTATTCAAATTGGCCCTGTCAGAAGATAAGTGCGTGAATAGTCTCTGCCCTGACAGCAACTGTGAGCTGAGAGCGCTGCAGTGCTATTGACAGACAGCTGGGCCAAATACCGCTCTGCCTCACACCCAAGCCACCCGATCGATCCGGTGAGAGCAAATATTGCCTTTCCGTGCACTGGCACAAGGTCTCCTTCCCAGAGGCAAATATCCGATTGTCCTGTCCTGGCAGCCTGTAACTGCAGGCAGACATGCATAGGGTAGAGGAGGGCATGCTGCAGCTGGGACAGGGGACTTTTGGGGGTCCTTTCAGGCCCCAGCTGAGAGAAACTGTAGGTGTGCTCCTGGGCAGACCTGAGCACTATTACTCCTCTGCAAAGCCTGTAGGGCCAAAGCCTTTCCTCCTCATGCCAGGGAGGATGACTCCCTGCCTGCTAGAAGTGACAGCTCTTACCTTTTGGGTGCTCTCCCTCCTGGTTTTTCTTTCATGGACCAATGTGCCTCCTCTCTCCTGAGACACAACAGTGAAAATACTGTCTTGCATATTTCTGCCTCCACCACCGTAAACAAAAGGGGAAGCAGGACAGGAATATGACCTTTATGGCTTATCTGCACTTGGAAGTGTACCAGAACAGATCATCAGAGACGCTGGTTTCAACTATTGCTGTAGCTGCTTCTGCAGCGGCCCTGTAGCCCTTCTTCAGGAAGGATAGACTTACATGAGAAGGTTCTCATTCTCCAGAGCAAGCTTCCACATTAGATCTTCCACCTGGACCACATTTTTGGTCCTGCGTGGTTGGAAACACTAGCCAGGCTCTGAAGGTCGGGGGTGGAAAAAAATCAAATGCAGATGAAGCCGTGCTAGACAGCAGATTTGTGACGATAGCAGAGCTGAGCTCCTACCAGCCTCACTTACTGCCATGAGTGGCCTGACTTTCGGGGGTAAATTGCAGCCCAGATAACTGGCATTAGCTGTCCTAATTCACAGTCAACTTTTTAACCCAGCATTTTTTGCCTACGTCACCTCCAGCTGCTGCTCCTGCCTCGCTGCCTGCTCTGTGCCGGAATGCACATGGGTGCAGATGTGGCACAGGAGCTCATCCCACTGAGACAGGAACCAACAGAAGGGGCACAGATGCCCTTTCCTCTAACTCTCCTTGCACCAAGTGTGGTCTTGAATTTGCACCATCACTTGTGCCGAGACAGTGGAGGGGCGCAGAGCAGAACTCCATGGGCAAAGCATCACCCATGCAGGAAAACCACCAGCTCCACTTCTTTGCCTCCATCAGCCTTTTTCAAGGCATGATTGACAGGGCTCACCCACTTAACTATCCAGGTGGAAGGATGACAGGCTCCCAGCCCTCCCTCCAGCCCGGGGGGGGAGATGAGGGGATGGAGGACATGCACAGGCAGGCTGCATGGGTAAGTGCATCAATCAGCTGTCAGCAGTGCTGTGCTTTGGCATTTGCAGGTGTTTTGGAGGAAGCTAACTGAACTACCATAAAACCACTCCAAATGTTTGTCCTAAGAGAACATCCTAGCTAATTTGTTTATGGTGGACGCTTTGTACTGTAAGTTGATGCTCATTTAGATTAGCGTTCAGTGCCAGTTTCCACCCCACCCCATTTCCATCTGTATTAGACAGAGCTGTCAGCATCTCGCCTCCGATGAATAGAGCATCAATATTCCTTGGCAGCAGGCAGGGGAGGCTCTACGCAAAGCCAGAGTTTTAACATTTCCATGGATGTGCAGACTTGCGAACCTGGAAACTTTTGCTTGGCCACACTAGATGGTTCAACCAAACGACCTCCCTCCTATGGTGCAGCTGGTGCCAGAAGGGAAGGAGAAGAAGTCATCTTCTGACCTGTATACCTTCTTTGTGGCCACACTGATGGCTGGATTGGAACAACTCCTGAACCACACAGACTCTCCCCAGGGGCTAGAGATGCATTTCTTAAAGTACAACTTCAAGCAACTCTTCTCCTCCTGCCTGGGCCTCAAGCAACTTCCCCTCCATGGGATAAATGGCCTCTTCCTCAGCTTGATTACAGCAATCCTAAAATTGGAACTGAGAGGCTAACAGGAAGAAAGAGCAGGGATCTTATTGAGATCAACTCTATTTCTGTCATGTTGACTGAAATATGCAGTTGACCTTGTTCTACTTATGACTACCACAGCGCAAGCCACAGCTTGCTTTATCACCATCATGGGGCGAGCAGGTACAGCAGAGGCTCCTGGGCACCCTCTGCCTATCTCACAAATCCTATGCCTCCCACTAGTGTCAAGAGACCAGCAGTCAGCCCCATGCAGCCAAGGTCAGGCAATAGAGAAAGTAGAATTCATGTTAATGGGCTCCAGATTTTCAACTCATTAGTGAAAAAGCAAAGTGCTCTGGGTCACAGGACGAGCTTTTCTCCCTCCTCCTCCGCTTCCCTGAGGTAGTTAGCAATAATTACTCTCATCATCTTCCTCATGCTGATATGACAAACCAGTTTAACTGCAGAGGGTGCTTCCCTTGCCAGTTTATTGTGCCAAAGGCTAGTGAGCCCCACTTGCGTTTACACAGCTTTCGTTGAAGAAATTTTCCCTTTGAAAGGGATGGCAGTTTAATCAAAATCAGCTCTGCCTCCAAAGAGCCTCCCCCTCACCAGAAAACCACTCCTTACTTCCTTCTGCTCCCACAGCTGTCAGTTCAGTGCTGCAACACGCTTGGGATCCCCCTTAATTTTGGCCCATCAACTGTGATGCCAGGGCTGCCAAGATTTGCTGGAGTGGGTAGAGGAGGCCAAGCCCTGCTAATCCCTGCTAGTGCAATGCTGGTCACCAGCTCACATGCTGCTGGTGCTAAGTTCTTTCCTTGGTAGGTTACCACCACTTTTATCTTAGTGTGATGCTCTGGCCTTGTTGAGCCTCTAAAAAGTGTGTTGTTCCAGGGGGAACAGCATATTCTCTTACCATGGTTCAGGTGTCCCCGCTTCCTTTAGGAGATGAATATATACCAAAGCCACCAGGAGATGAGGGAAGGACATTGGGGGTTAAAGAGGATAGGAGAAAACTACAGATCAACCTGGCCCTTACCAGATGAGCCTTTCTCTGTGGTTCATGTTTGCGACCAAACTTCAAGCAGGCAGACTACACTCTTACCACATAAATCAGTGACAAAGCAGTGGGGCAGTATAATCACCTAATCAGTATAATCAATGCTTAAAAAACTGATAAACATTTTATGGCAAATCGTGCTCAGTTGACTCATGGGATTGAGGGACTTCGTAAGGGACTTCTACCAGTCTTGGTAGAAAGAAAACAACATGATGTAATCGAGGGAGAAGAGGAAGCTGGCTCCCTTGTGCCCACTTGTAAGAGCACAGCAAGCAACATTTGGCCATAAATATAGATCTTGTGCAAAGTGCTTACTCTCACTTAGCAGGTAGATTATCCATGCTCGGGTTAGGCTGGCTGCTCCTAATAGGAAATCGCAGTCCCCTTCTCTTATATAGCAAGGTACTAAAAATAAAACTGAGCTTATTTAGGGTTAATATTAATATCACAGGCATTTCTTATGACTTCTGTTTTCCCACGCTGATGATCTTGCAGCTGATAGATTGTGAAACCACAGTGCAGGGACTCACACAAGAGATGTCAGCAGTGGAGATTACACACTATGGGCTTGCTTCCCCAGCCCACTGAGGATTATCACCACACCTACCATCTACTTAGATACCTCCTTGAGAGATTAATGCATTGGTTGGAGCAATAATCATTTTTCCCCCTGCTACTGAAAGCAATTTGACATGCAGCCACCACCTGACCAGTTCTTTTGCTTACTCCAGGCCAATTCTTTTAGTTCCCCTGAACTCTGATGATCTCCTTCGGTCCTTATAAGTATCCCGTTCTCACCAGGCAGCCACGTGTCTGCTCTTGGCTTGGCTATACAATCCCTATGAGCAAGCAGTGGCCAGGCCTCCAGATCCCAGAAGCACTTTGCCCTGCAGCGGGTGCAATGTATTGGAAAGACATCTCTTAGTGAGATGTTCATACCACAGCTTTGAGTTACTCATCTCTGCTCTGCCTATGGGAGTCTCTCAATGAGCACTGCTGAAGCTCCACTTCGGTGTCTGCTGGTAGGGTTGATCAGCTCAGCCCTTGTTTCTGTGTTCAGCAGCAAACTGCAGATGTTCAGAGCTGGATGGACAAGCTTTAATTACAGCCCCCTTCCCTGTCTCAAAGCAGCACATGAACCAGTCCTCCACAGCTGAGGCAGTGATGCCTGTGCCACCCACAGGACAACAACCACAGCAACCCCCAGGCTGGCCTCTTTGCTCACCACTGAAGGACAGTTTAGTGTGAAGTAATAGCAATGGATCTTGTACATCCTCAGAGCATTGACAGCACACTGACCAGCCCTCTGTGTCACCTGCATGAGACGAGGAAAAGAGGACTTGGCACTTTGCAATCCTACACTCTGTGTAGGCTTCAGAGTAACCATCTGAGATATAAGATCCTGTCCAAAGTGAGGTCATTGGTAGGTTAGAGTTCCCAGGTGACTTAAAACCAGACTGTTTAGGACATAAAAGGGTGAGAAGCAGACCCAGAAAGAAGAATCCAGATGTCTCTCGGCCCCAATATCAAACAGTAAGAGCATGCCAGGACACCCATCAGAATTTCAGTTCTACATGATTACTGCATCAGCAAGAACACACTAAGATGGGCTGATGACATAAACAACACCTGGGTGTTTTTTACCATTGCGTTCAAATTCTGCTCTTCTTCCTAAAGCCCTGATTAATCTTGCTTTTTTAAACACACTCAAAAACACTGCTTCCCCTCCTTCTTCTCCAAAACAAGGCCATTAATTACAGAGATATAGTAATAAAGGTACAGAAAACTTGCAGGACTTTGTATGTTATTTATGAGATGGTGACTCAGCCTTAAAATTCTGTGGAAGCCAGTGTAAGCAGCTGTAACCTAGCGGAAGAGAAAGATTCTGATAGCAAAAGCAAGTAAAACAATCACCTGTACACCAGGACAGAGCACTGTGCAAATATTTCTGAGTTGTGCTAATCATTTGTGCTGTATCATCAAGCAGATTTCCTCAAAGATGAAAAGGATTTTTCCTAGCTGATGGAATACATTTACTATTATTCTGATTAAAGTAGTTTTCAAATATGACTAATCCCATCTGGCCAGCAAGAAAGTAAGTAACAGGTTTTTTTTCATCAGTCATATGCAACAATACTATGGTAAACACTGTCATCCCAGGTATCACATGGGTCTGCTCCAAATCCTGCCAAAGGACTTTCATTCAGAATTTTAGTCCTCTTCCTTTCCAGGCAGCAATGCCATCCAGATGAGGCACCCAAACCACCCAGATGAGGCACCCGACCGTCGCTGCCTAAATTAGACACCGCCCACGGATCACTTCAGTGCTCTGAGTCACTGTCCACTGCTTGTCCCTGGAGATCTAAGAGGAGAAGCCAAAGTCAACAGTGTGAGTAATTACTCAAGGTTTTAATCTAAGGAGTGTAAAAATAATAAGTGATGATCTAATGAAGTGAAAGACTTTTTCTTGATGAGTGTTAATTAAGTCATGGTCACACCGCTCCTGGGGGAGCTGTGAGTAGATTACGGTCTTCAGGTGGGACAACAGACCCACCTGGGTCGTTGAGCCTTTGGCTGACATGAGATTATTGTTCAGTGAGGGGCAGTTACTACACCCACCCACATCCTCTCAGAGAATTATCTTTCTCACCATCTCTCTGATCCATTTTGGATCTTCCCCTTCACAAAGAGGAGATTATGCCCTTCATCTGGTGTAAAATATCACAGAATCATAGAATGGCTTAGGTTGGAAGGAACCTTAAAGATCATCTAGTTCCAATAACCCTGCCATGGGCAGGGTTGCCTCCTACTAGACCAGGTTGCTCAAAGCCCCGTCCAGTCTGAACACTGCCAGGGATGGGCAGACACAACTTCTGTGGGGAACCAGTTCTCACAGGAACCAGTTCCAGTGTCTCACCACCCTCACAGTAGAGAATTTCTTCCTAACATCTAATATAAACCTACTCTCTTTCAGTTTGAAGCCATTCCCACTTCCTCTATCACTACAGTTCCTGAGTCCCTCTCTGGCTTCCTCATAGGTCCCCTTCAGATACCAGAAGGTTCCTATGAGATCTCCATGCAGCCTTCTCTTCTCCCCACTGAACAGCCCTAACTTTCTCAGCTTGAATATCCTGGTACCTCTCAAAGTCCCATTCCCATCTTTCTTCACTGCTTGGTCAGGGAAAATTCACTCCATATGCAGTGATCAGGCCCACGTGGTGTTTCAGAAACACCACAGAAGATCACTAAGAAAGAAAAGCTTTCCCAAGAGGTATTTCCAGAGGAATTGCAGTAGACACATGTGCTGACAACAGAGGCTACCAGATCCCCGCATGTCTGTACAGGCACAGCACATGTTCAGGAAGATTTAGCTTCTCTATTTTTTTACTTCCTGCAGTGCAGAATGACCTCTTCAGAAATAAGCTCTCCAAAGGGACTTTTCCCCTTACATACTGAAGATGTACTTCCCTGCCCACACGGGCAGCCTTACACCACAATTCAGCAACTATTAGCATTAGCAGCACTGCTGTTGGAGGACAGAAAGGGATGGGAACTGGAGTTTCATTACCCTTTTAAGGGCACAGATTATCGCCTAAACAGGTTCCAAAAATAAAAATGTAAAGGATTGAAACAGGGTTCGCATTACCTTTAAATAGAAATATTCTTTCTGGCATCATGGCCAAACAGGGGCCAGCAAATGTGACAACTCAGCCCAGCTGAGTGTCCAAAAGCATCAGTAGGCACAGCTGAGTGCACCAGTGTGGGCTTGTGCTGTTCTCACTGGCGTACCTGGAGAAGCTCTGCGGTGTGTTATATGCTCAGCCATATGGCTGCCTGCGTGTTTTGACATCAGAGAACAAGTCCTGAGTCCACACCTGGATAATTTCCCTTGTAGCTCTGTTCCCTGTAGCTGCAAACTGTATATGTAAGTCTGTGTCTCCAGCTAATAGAGGGGGACAAATCTATTCACTACAAATTTTGCCAAGAATGAGAAAGCCACACTATACAAAACATACCTTCTGTGTGCTCAGTTTTAGAGATGTCAGTCGGTCAAATGTCAGTTTTTAGCTCTGAACTAATTTTAATTGTTGAAACGCACACACTCAGACAACAGGGTAATGGAAATCGTCACAAGCCCTTACCTGCAGCAGCTCCGCCAGCTGCTGCTGTGATGCTGCTTCTCACTTCTTTTTTTTTCTCAAAAGAGTCTTTGCCTGTTGCCTAGTTATCTGCAGGACAAGCAGAACAGGGATTGAGAAACGTGCAGTAAAATTGTTTCAGACCCATGGAGGCTCTGATAATGAATCACCGAAGCTTTCTTTGCCAGAGAGCACATTTCTAATCCCAAGCACAGCCTGAGCACTGCTTCTCCTTTACCCTCATACTTCCACCACTCTCTTTTCAGTGCATCAAGACCAGAAGAGGGGTCCTGCAGTTCCCAGAAATCCTGGGTTTTGTCCTGTTTTCTAGCTGGCCCCCTCCCAACTCCTGAATCATACATTCATTCCCAGGAGGGCCTGGGATAGCACAGGGCACCTGTGGCAGGGATAAACAGTGCTCCTGATGAAGGCAAATAGTGATGTTCCCACCTACAGGTTTAAAAAAATCAGTACTCCTTTGTATAATACTCACTGTAGTAGTCTGACTACATTGTTCATGATTAGCACTAATTGTAAATGCTGGGGGAGTGAGCAATGTCCTTTGTGTTAAACACAGAGCAAAACCAAACAATTAGTACTCAATACACAAATAAGGAATTGCTTCATCAGGCAAAGGATGTATGTAACTGCCACGATGGGCGATAAACAACAGGTCTCTTCATCTGTTCCATTTGTCACTGCAAATACAAGTCATCTCTCATCCACAGCATTTCTTAAAAGACTGCATTGTATTACAGAATTATACATCCTTTCAAAATAGATGAAAAAAAAGCTTAGCAGGACAGTGATCTTATGGATATTTCATTCATGACTAACATTTTTCTGGCAAACTGTGTAAATAAAACTTCAGCTTGGGCTCAGGAGAATGATGGGGGCTTCCAAGCATTCTGTCATCCTGGCTGGCTCAATGTTCTGCAGCCTGGCCTGCCGGGGAACAGCAGGGACCCTGAGCCACTGCTCAGAGGATTAGGACATGCACATTCCACTGAGATATTCCAAACAAACACAGATACCAGGAAGAGGTCGGAAATTTTAGTTTTAGGGCAGATTTGGGGAGAGACTGGGGAGAGGGAAAGAAAAGGAGGTTGTTTTAACGTTGCTGCTTGTTCAGCCCATTATAAAGAAAAGATTTTGCAAAACTCAAACATAGCTCAGTATGGGATTTGGGAACATGCAAGTGTAAGCAGCTGGGAAGCTTTGTTTTGATTTTTTTCCTTGATATTGCTGTCTTCATTGCTACATTTGCTGAGGTCAGTATATAAAATGGAGCATGCAAGCAAAAAGGTGATAAATGCGACATTTCTCCTTGATGATGTTATGCCTTCAGACTTTTCAGCCATAAAACTTAGTGAGGTTTGAACAACTACGCATATTAAATCGTTCCTATTTACATTGTGTGCATAGGAATATCTACACACACACACACAACTTTTGGCTTATTCCCTCCACACTGTACAACCAAATTAGCATTGCAGGCAATCTCAGTGACCAACTTCTCAGTCACTGAGTTTCTGAAAGCTGAGATTCAGCAAAAGATTGAATGAATCCCTCAGTAGACAACCAAGTAACAGCTACAATATCCAAGCTTTGACAAATGCTCCTGAGGGCGAGACTCCTCAGAGCTTTTGATTCCTTCTAACAGAGCCATTCGGAGCAGTCTCATTAGCCTTCTAAGTGTTTAGTTCACTCTCTTAACCCCTCTCTCCTGCCTCATGACCTTGAGACTCTCTCTGAAAAGGAATTCCCACGTGTTAATTATGCCATGTGTAAAACAGAGTATTACTCCACACACATTCACTACCTCTTAATTTTTCTGGGATGCTCCCACACTGCAAGAAGCACATAGAAATTTGGTGAGCTAACTTCCCGATTCACTGCTAGTTAGCTGAGTAAAAAGGGCTGTCATAATCTCAGGAAGTTTCAGTGCACCATTTCTTAATCTTTGAGTTTTATCTTTCCCATTACAGGAGCCTTCCTGCTCCTCTGTGACTTTATTCCCCTGCTAATGAAGAAAATGCCTGGGAGAGGAGTCACACTGAGGCCTAAATGATGAGGTCACTCCTTTTCATCAAGGGACAAGTCTTCATCAAGGGACAATATTGCACAATTTGCAATCATTCACAGCAGTGTTGACTGGAGGTGATCAGTCATGGCTAGACTTTAAGGGAAAAATATTCATTATCAAGCAGTGGGAGAGGGAAACAAAAGGTGACTCATGAGCTTTAACCATTTAGAAATCAAAACTGTCACAGGGGTGGCAATTACACTGGGAAGGTTGTGAACCATATAAAAAGAGGTGCATATTTTCAGTAACTATCCTCAAATCCTTCGTGCAGCTCACAGCCTGCCAGGTCACCACCACCCCACAGAGAGAGGATTTTCTTTTCCAAGAGAATTATACATAACCCTTGCAGGGTGCAAGAAGAGGGTTTTTGTTGAAATGCCACCTCTGATACAAGGGATAACATGTACCCAAGGGTTTCATGGTGCCACAGTTGACCAGCAGTCGGGTAGATGTGCTATAAAACATGATCGTACCCTATGGACACTTCAGTCTCTCCTGAGATTTCTTGAGTCCCTCGAGATTTCAAGAACAAGACTCCTTGGGCTGCAAAACACCTTCCTGCTGGTACAGTACCACAGCTCCATAACCCCACGAGCCTGCTCAGCTCTGAGTGCACACAATGCATAAATATAAATTCACAAGCAGGAAGGATATGGATCTTTGACTTTTCAGCTCAGATGTACTTAATGAAATCAGGCAGTTCTTTTTTTTTTTTTCATCTGAAGATACCTCTTTGTTGGCAGAAAAACAAAGGCTTTTCCTATGCTGATGGACTTTTTTCCAGGTTTGCAGGCTCTCAAACAGATACCAGAGAGCTGCTACCACCAAGGGTGTAAAGCCAGACACTGGTATTCCAGTGTCAGAGGAGCACAATAACCCATCAGTACTGCACACCCACCATACAGTAGGAAGACCAGGGTCAGTATTTCTTGGGACAGCTGTGAGCAAGTGTTGCCAAATATCTCAGTCTGCTTCTTTCTACACAGACATCATGAGCTAAATATTACAACAAATTTAAAAGCCTTTTTGCCTCCCAGTTCCATTAGTGCATCATTTTACATAGGCCCATGGAGCATTAAATCCAATTCTCTGTATAGTTGCATGCAAAATAGTAAGCATCACAGACTGCCTGAAAGTTGATATTACAAGGAGAGATCCCCATATATAGTATACTCACATATAATACTCGTCCTCCTCAATATATACACTTTTTATAAATCATTACATTAAAAATAACAACATCTTATGTTAGTGTAAGATATAATGAACTATGCTAGACTCATCCAACCCTGCTTAGTCACCACACATATCCCATTTGAAAAAACGGTATGAGTAATTCTGAGTGGAAATCAGAAAAAATGAGTAACGAAGGCCAACGGTAACAATGAGGCCAATGTCCTCTGTCATGGGCAGAATAGCTGCAATGACACCAAGGGAGATTTGCCTTTTTATGCCACTGGAGGCTCATGCCCTTATTTACAAAGGGATAGTCGAAGTTATCAAGAAATTCCTTTAATAATCCCAAAGAAGGGCAGATATTTTGTCATGGCTACCAGACCCATTAGTAACAACCTACTGACTAAAGACTGCACTCCATATAAGCACATGCCTTGAGCCCTTACTGATGGAACAAATGTTTAACATTTTGTTTCCTCAGAGAAGCAAATGACCAGCTCTGATATTGCTCCAATCTCCTGATATGTGCTGGGTGACCCTGACCCCAGGGAAGAGTTTTTCCTCCCCAGCTATATCCACTTGTATGGATGGACCAGATCTGCAGCCTGAAGTGATGGGCACAACAGCAGCACCGGTTCATTCAGCCACTGATCCAGGCTTGCCTGTTGAAGCTGGTGCCAGAGCCATTGTCTCCAGCTTACATGCACTAATACATGCTCAAGTTACGTGTTTCATGAGAAGAAAAACCCTGGGAAATAATTACAAGAGTTATTCCATCGTGCATTAGTGGTGTGCAACATTCAAGAATCTGTATTCCAGATCTGGCACTGAAATCAACATCCTGGCCCTACTGAAGATGCCACAGATTTGCCACCGGTCTCCAGATGAATGGAAAAGCTTGAACATCATGCAAAGAAGAAAAATTTACATAGTGTCATGCTGGAAGATGGCTATGTCAAAAGCCTGGCTATAATTCTGATTTTCAAGTGACACTTTTGTTAGCCCTGAGGTGTAGCCTGTGTTACAATTCTCCCACATGCTGGTATGCCAGGAGAAGCAGTGCCCTGCTGAATGAATGGAGGATGGGAAATGGTTGAACATCCTTCTAAAATAACTTTTTCTATAAAAATACACATGCATGGATGCACAGAAACTAACAGGGTGGAAGGCTGAGGTTTCTGTTCATTTTTTTTAAATTGCAGAGTTTCCTTGAGTGCTTAAAGCTTAAAACAGACAAATTCTCATTTTACATACTCCTCCTAATCTCCCTGCACCTCCCACATGCAGCTGTACCATGTGGACTTTTCTGACTTACAGAAGTCCCCGTTGTGCAGAGACCCATTTCAAGGTCCATGTGGCACCTCTGATCATCTAAGCTTTCAGCTACAGCTAAAGTTAATCAGAAAGTGTGACGAGGGCTCCCAGTCACCTGGAGGAGTGAGATTTACTTCCAACCACCACTACAGTTCATCTTTATCTGAAAGATATGAATAAAACTGTCTATAAAGCTCAAGAATTTTCCCCGTGCTTCCTCATACTTCATGCACCAGACATGCAAGAGATGTGTGGCACTTGGATCATGCAGGCTCTTGCCACATCATCCCCCCTTCTATTCAGAGCCCAGGCTGCAGTAAAACCCCTGCCACTCCCACAACACCTCCCAAATGCACTCACAATCATGGGACACCCTGTGCCTGAGCCATCCTGCCCTGAACAGTCACCTCTGGGAAAGGTCACCTCTGGAGGGGAACAATCTCTGAGTGCACCAGATGTCCTCTACCCCAGAGAAGAGAAGTCAAGAAAGCAACTGGGAGGTGGCAGTGACACACAGACGCATCTCTTATCATACTTTCCCTTTCAAGTATGTTAGCTCCCTAGCTCAGCTGGCTTTCTCTAAGACAGGTCTCTAGAGAAGCATAAACAGGATGGCTACATTTGTAGGCAGAGGCTCTGCATGCATTTACCTTCCCATGAGGATCTGGCCCTTTTCTATTTACCCATATCAAGGTCTCCATTTCCACACAGGGCATTTCTTCACAAGTGCTTCAGTCACCCTCTTCATGGCAGCATCTAATAACCACAAGGAAGCACATCAGAAGAAGAGGGCAATGAAAGGAAGCATTCTATGGCAGGAGAGAAAAAAGAAAAGCCCTCTGAATCCAAAACACTAACTTTTTCCTGCAATGTCTTGTGATACATAGGCCATGAAATGCAACCAAACAGATGCAGTTAGGTCTACTCAAGGCTTCCACTCTGGATCGTCCTTCTTGGAAAATCCCCAGTAGCTGCAGACAAACCTTGCCTCTGGAAATCCCCTGCTCACTGTGGTTCAGTCCATTTGTCTATGGAGAAAACCCCAGCTGTGCACTTTACTCCCCTGTGTGGGTACTGCAAGGCCAATCTTGCATCAACAGTGTTCAGAAAGGAGGCAGGGGCTTTTTTTGGCCACTCCAATAAGGAAAGAAGTGCAGGCTGAGGAAGATAGGGAAGAATCAGGTATGGCTGAGTTGTCATTTACTGTCCTACCCACGGCAGGGGGAAGTTCAGACTGAAGAGGCAGAAAATAGGAGTATCACATGTATGAGTACCAGCTCTTCCCCATGCTCCCAGGCTTTCCGTACCCCAACTCAAAAGGGACATATCCTGATCACAGGAACCATGCTAAGTGCTCTGCTATGGAGAGGTGGCCTTAACCAGCACAGTGCTGGCAGGATTGTTCCCTCATCCCTCTGGGCTGGCTGGAAGGAGCAGCCAAGCAGATCTCCAAGGCCTGGGGTGACCGAGTCCCTCTTGGGTGACCTGGAAGGTGCAGCCACCAAGTGAGTGCCATGGTCATTCACAGTCTGCAGCAGCTTTAAAAACTACCAGCAAACCTTAGAGATAGCTGCAGTTCCTGGCCCCTCTCTCCTGTGCCAAGCAGATCTTGGCACAAAGAAAGAACTTGGCACAATAAACTGAGGGCTTTCCTTCAATGAAATCAATGCTGGCAGCCACGACAAGCATGTTTGAGGGCAGACACGTGGCTGGCATCACGCAGCACTAATGTGTTGGCCTTCAGCAGCGAGGGGAGCTGCCTTGTCCCCGCACAAAGGGTTAAAGCAATGTGATCTCATGCATTGAGGCAGGGCCCAGCATGGTGCCAAAAAACAGATCCCTGCTGCCAGCCTGGAGCTGCCCCACATGAGGGACCCAACTCCTCCTTGACCAGGTTACTACAGAAGTGGACCTGCAGGAAGATATCCATCATAGCTCCTAATGGGACATAAGGAGATGTAATTTTCACTTAGGACAGCATTGGTCACGACTCATCTGCCAAAACTGAAAGAACAATGACAGTTCTCTCATTCAGTACAAGGAGCTAGACCACCAGCTCCTCTCTTGCTACCTCATCATAAATGGAAACTGAAAAAAACATGAAATATCACAAGAACTGACCCTGTTCATTCACATCCACAGATCCAAGGGCTCGCACACTGCTGAAGTCAGGCTGAGTCTCCCTCCAAATCCTGGGGAGGGGGATTGAGCAAGAAGCCAAACTGCAATGACTTTCCCAGTGGCCTTGCTGTGTGATGAAGCAAATACAGTCTCAAGGACTGCATGATGCTGCCATGGT
>JAWWLV010000121.1:17966352-17986390 GCA_035041135.1 Platyrinchus mystaceus | reverse complement strand
CTGCAATGACTTTCCCAGTGGCCTTGCTGTGTGATGAAGCAAATACAGTCTCAAGGACTGCATGATGCTGCCATGGTTTGTACTTTTTCTGCCACTTTCTAAGCTCTTTCTAAGCCTCAACTCCTTGAGCTATTTAATACTTTGATAACAGAGGCCAGTACAATCATTTCCACTTTCTAGAGGGAGGAGACAAAAAGGGGAAGTGTAAGTCCACAGCAGTGGAAATGGGTCTCAGCAGGCCTGAGTTAGATCTTAGACCTGCCTTAGCAGGAAGTCTAGCCTTCCTGTTTTCCCTGGTGCTTCCTACAGGTCTGAGCTTGGATCTCTGAAGGTAGGTGAAAAGAAAAGGTGGTTGTGGTCCTGTAACTCAAACTGAAAGAGGAAGGCAACACTTGACAGACAAAGCTTTTATTAAATAAGCTCTAGGTCAGACTAAATTCTGCATCATGTAGGTCTTTGAATAGCACCATTTTCTTCTACAGAACTGTACCAGGCATAAAATAACACTGATAGTTTTCCATGACTGATGGTGAGGAAACACTAAGATTAAGCAGTGATCATTTCTTGGTCACTGAACAACTAATTAGGATGCAGGTAAAAGGGATAAACTTTTACCAAGGCAGTTCCAAGGCAGGTGGATGCACCTGCAGCCAGCCCTGCACTAGTGTGTACGTCCCTGGGGACCTGACTTTGACACCACTCTCACACTGCTACATTATCACGGATACCAGTGATTCAGGTGGGATCTCTGGGAATTATCTGGTGCAATCACCTGCTCACAGCAGGGCTTGCCTCAAAGATGCAGCTGACCTTGAAGCCAGACCCCACTGCTCAGCCTTTTTTACAGTTTTAGAAACTACAGAGGGGAAGAGAGTGGGAAGCGGGAAGCAATTCCCAATCTGGCTGTCAAGCTGCAGAGACTTCCAGGTAGTGTGTTCTCCACTCTGGAAGGGATGTGATGAAACATTCGTGCTGCACCAGCCGTTTCCTGCTGAGTTGCTGCATGCGCAGTCAGCGCTGCGCAAAACCCACCACCGCGGCACCGCAAATCTGGGTCAGCATCTTGATGCACCCCGTGGAAACGAATGTTCCTTCCCTGTCTCTGCCCTGTCTCTGGCCAGGGTACGCACTGGCATCATATTTTCTTTGTATCCCCTCATTTGACAAGCATTTCCACCCGCTAGCCTTCACCCACGCAACGCACCCACCCACCATTTTTTGGATGCGTGCCCAAATTCACTTCAAGGCCTCAGCAGCCACAGAGCAGACATTTTGAGCGGGTGAAATGCAAAGGAAAATTCACATGGAACAACATGCCTTGCAGCTGACATCTCAAGTGAACAAAATCAGGGCGTGCTCCAGATTTGCTGCAACTGCCCTGAGAAAGGTTTTTGAAAAGCCACTGTCGCGCAAGCACTTCTGCTGCGCTGCGTTCATTAAAGTCTCCTCCTTATATCCAGTGAATATTTGCCCAAGGCCCTCAGCCATGTCTTAAAATTGACATGAGACTGGAAGTCTCTGATAAAAGAAGACGCGAGACAGTGGCAACAAGAGATATCAAAGGTCAGAGTTGAAATACATTGCAGGTCCAAACAGATTTAGCCTGCTCATTTTTAGCCTCTTCCCATCGGCATGTCACACTTCCCCCTAAATATTACAGACAGAAAATATGTGCAGGCTGCAGTAGCTGTGGGGCATGGTCCAGTGCAGAGTGGAGGCTCAGCTGCAGCTGCACCTCCCTTGAAGCACCCTTGGGGAGGATGTGTCAGGGTATCCCGATGGACAGACACCATCCCTAATCCCTTCCCCAGGGTTGAGTCTCGTGGCTCCATTGCAATGGAGCATCTTCTCCAAATAACAGCATTTTCCTCACTCAGACAAAGGTCTGACGGATTTGTTTCTATCTAAACCATCTCACAGTCAACAAAGGGCCTGAAATCTTTATTCCAAACTTTCAATGGCCTTACAGATTAATTTTCAGCTCACAGCCCTTTTTTCTTGTCTCCTCACCCTGCATCAGAAACATGGCAACCACCTCCCTGCCATTAAGAGCCTCATCCTGCCTGACTGGGAAAATAAAATAGCCATCCCTTTGATCCTGCTGGGCTAATTAAGGCTTGATAGGAACAGGAAAGGAAAGCAATTCAAGGGAAAATTCTATCTCATTCCCCACTGTCCCAGAGAAAATATTCTCCAAAGTCACCACTTCAGGTAAAAGAAAAAAAAAAAAGGGAAAAGGAGAGGCATTGAACAGACGTCCACTTAAATCAAGGTAGTGATAGAGAGTAGAAGTCCAGAGAACTTTCTTTCTTATCAAGGCATTAGCAGACAGAGACCAAAAGCGTTACACAAGTGATTTTTTTATTCCCATTGGTTCAGGGAGCTGGCCTGTGCCACAGTTAACAGCTCTGTTCCCAGTTTCTCCACCTCAAGAAAGTGAGTTTCAAAGACTCTGACTTGAGGTAAAAGCTCCCAAACAAAAACAGTTCTTTAATTAGGCATGGCCTAATGTAGGGTTTGGGGAAATTATTCTTTCCAAATGGAAACATTCTTTTAAGGAGTATTTTTTTTTTGTAGAAAATAGCATCAGAAAGAAAGGAAACCAAAACCTGCACCGAATTTATGCACAGCCCGCAAAACCTTATTTCCTATTTCCTAATAAAAATGCTACCATGAAAAAGTTTAAAATTTTAAAACCCTGAAAAAAATGTTAACAGTTACTGACCACGTTTAATTCCAAAGAATCATATCTGATAACTCTGAGTCACCAAAACTGTACTGAAAATCCTGCAAAAGTAGGTATTTTGCAAGACTATCATTATTCTGTCCCTTAAATAAGCCTTATTAACAGGAGGAATCTAGGTGGCACAGCAATAGCCAGCTGCATGAAAGTTAATCAGAAGGAGCTAATTTCAGATCCAATTTTCCTGAAACCTTTTGCAGACTTTCTGGAAATTCTCATACATCCATTTTAAAAAGTCTTTTTTTAAAGGAGGTGATTATCAGTTTAATCCATATTTGACATTATTATTTGCCAAGCTGAGAACAGCCAGCCAGAGAGGGCTAGTGAAGCGGAGGGCTCTCACACAAGACAAGTCCAGATGAGACTTCTGAATCAATTTAAGAGGCTTGCCTGAATATAATTTCCTTCTTTATTTGGGAACTGCTAAAAGGCAGTCAGTAGCTACATAGCCCTTTCTTTTGTTTTAGATGATTTGGGGGTAAGGAAGAAACATTGTTCTTAGCACAAAAATCCATCCAAGCAGAACATGTTTGAAACAATCCTAAGTGCTAAAACTGTTTTCATTAACAAGTTGCAGTAGTTCATTCTTTTCTTCTTCCTGTTGGATGACATTAGCAAGATAGGAGCTCATCGCAGGGCAGCAATCTAAACACCATGGATGATTTAAAAAATTTCTATTGTTAGGAAAGCTGAGAACCAATCTGCTCCAGTGCTTTCACCTTCTCCATGGCAGAGGCAGTTAATGAAGAAGATCTGAGGACACAAACCATACCTGCCTCAACACCAGCTGATGCTCCTCTGCTGCCCGCTGTGGGATTCCAGCTGAGCCCCCAGGCTTGTCTGGCTTTGCCCTGCTGTGGGAGCAGTCCAATCCAAAAAACACCCAGATGAGGCTTTACTTCCCCCAGGGTCACACACAGCCATAGGCTGCTCGTGAATGAGGGGAGAGTGAGAAGGCGAAACGGGCACATAGAATTAGCGGAAAAAAATAAGCATTTTTTTAAAAGCCTCGAAGTGGGATCAAGACCCTAGCATAGGGTACCAGGTGCAGGTGGGATGTGCTGGTCTTGCTCAGGGACATCTGGCTGCAGGAGGTTCGTGTTGCACCAGGGAGAGGAAATGCTCCCTTCCCTCTTGCAAGCACCAACATCTTCTGTGAGCCCCACTGTGTTACTTAAAACAACATTTTTAAAAAGTGTTATAAGTGAATCAGTGAATAAAAGTCTCCTAAGCTTTTTGGTCTGGAAATTTAATTTTTCAGACATTGGTGTCTAGCACAGATCAGAGCAAGAAATGGTGTGGTCTCAGGGACACATTCAATCCTAGCATTTCCAAATCTGTGTCACGATAAACCTGAAAAGTCCAATTTTTAGGTTTTTCTGCTAGCTAGAAGTTATTTTAAAATAAATCAATTCAAAAGTGCAGAAATACCTCCCTTCTACAACATACCACAATATAAAGGGCTGCTTCCTTTGATAGTTTTAATATTAACATTCCCTTCAACTTAAATAGACCAAATGAAAAGTAATAGGAGCATTGCTGGTTGAAACAAAATACCTTCCTCTTGTCACATCAGTCTGGCACCAATTGAAACAAACTGAGGGTGTCAAACCAGCCATGCATCTCCTACTGCTACCTCCTGAATACTGGTGTGATTTGCTTTGATTTTGACAGACTCCACTTTCCGATGCAAATGTGGTTTGGAGAAAAGCTCTGAGCCACCTCTGGGGAAAGCAGCTCCAAAGCCTCCGTGACGAGGCACATGCATGCACAGGCTGAGTGCTCTCCTGTCAAAAAACAGGTACAAATTCAGTGCAAGGAGGGACAGAAGACATTTTTCCAGGGGTGAAACAACCTCTTCCTTGCTTTTTATATCCCCGTGTAACAATTTCATACTCGGATTGTAAGGGCTTTTTTTTCCCCCTTAGCTGAGCTCTGGGCTGTGCGGATTCTACCGCAACGTACACATTAAACAGTCGTTGGCAGTATTCTATAATCACCCAGGAATGCACTGGGTGTCACATGGGGCTTTGCTCAATACAGCTGTTCACTGGCCCAGCTGAACAATAAACATTTGAAGTATGGCAAATGTTCTTTGAGGGGGAAGGTTTGTTATTAATGTAAATACAAAAGGACTCTTGAAATGGCCCAATGACTTTAGCTTCACTTGAGGAGTGCCCAAAGTTACTAAGGTAGAGAATACAGAAGTTGAAAACCAAGATGTTTTTTTCCTGTTATTCAAGCAGTGAGAATTCATTTAAAAATATCTGTATGACCTCAGGGGAGTCACAACCACAGAACCCAGAAGATTAAAGAAAATAAGCTTAAAATACCTTCCTCACAGAGTCATGCATTTCTTTGCAATTGTAAGAAGTGATGGGGAAACCTCAGAAGGTCCAGAGGTTTGGATACATCTCCACAACAGCTGATGCCTTCTTAAAATCCCCCTCAGGGAAGATTTCTGTTCACATTTATTGGGAACAAGAAGCTGGCAAAGTTTGAGCTTGTGCCTTTACACTTCGAACCCAAGTCCTTCACTACCTGCTTGTCCACGCTGGTTCTCACTAACACAAATAATCAAGGCTTCAGATCCAATGTTGGCCACAGAAGAGGTCAGAAGCTGTGAAGAGCCAAAAGGAAGTTGTTCAAATGACATTTTCTGTGGGCAGAGAGTCACAAAATAAAAGAAAATACAAGCAGTAGGCTTCCTTGGAGGTTGCAGTTTTCCCCATCAGAGATATTCCTCCCATCATGCCAGACTACCAATGGCTGATTGCATTTGCACAGCAACCAGTCAGCAACTAGTTGAGTTTTTTCTTTATTTATATTTGCTCTGAATTATATGTTTTCTGGTGTCAGCTTTAGAGGTAGATAAAACCTAGCTGCAGCAATAGCTTTTAAATCAGCTATCATCTGTGCTTCAGTCAACAGAAACCTTTAATTAAAGCATTGAGTTACACGGGTTTTGGTTACCATATAACTAGCAACATCTTCAAATATTTGGATTGTAAACAATCTTCATAACTTGGAGACAGGCATCATCTTTCCTGCTTCATGTCAAAGCCTTTTCAGGCATTTTGTAGGGGTCTGGCAACAGGGAAAGACAGAAGGAAGTCCTGATAAGGCGCTGCAGCTCACCAGTAAGGTAGTGCAGGAAAAATACAGTATATGCATAATGGTTTGTGATCTCTTACTTTCCATGGCTTGGGAAAAAACTCTATGATCTCTGCACTTATCCCAGACCTTCATTTGATAGTACACCAAGCCATGAAGCTCACTAATGCTCTGGCTGAAAGTACAAAAAGATGCTGATTTTACAGTACTTACTAGCCAGATGCTTTCAATGGTATAGAGCTATTTATTTATAAGTGATATTGTAAGCATCCTATTTCATCTTGCTTTTCAGATTCAGGAGAAGGGACTTGCATATTAAAAAAGACCACTGGACATTGCAAGTATTTATGGAGAAAAAGAACAACTAAAGAGATTCCTATTAGCTAAATGAAAAACATTAAATGTGCTAAATCAGTAGGTATTCTGATTAGTATGCAATAAGTATCTGCTCAAACTAAATAGGCTGAGCCTGCTAAAACACTTCACAGGCCAGATGTAAAATGGTATTTAGACAGCCTAGTAAGTAACTTTAAATTCTTATTAATATCAAGGCAATAGAATCTTGTATATCTGTACCTTTTTGTAAGTATCCACTGTGAATGTTTTCTGCCCCAAATTCCTCTACCTTCTATCACAAAATATAAGTCTGTTGTCTATAATCCAATACTAAAATACATGTCAAACAGGATCCCTCACAGAAGAACACACAAGAGAAGCAGTAGATGATGCTAAACATGGCTATTTTTAGAAATCCTGTCTTCATCCAAAAGTATGAAATAATTATATTTACCTATTCCAAAAAGCACTTTTTTTATGGTCTCTGGATTTAGGTTTCATTTTAGTTAAGCATTTCAGAAGAGGAGAAGCATCTAAGTGTAAAGCTGTACCGAAAACAGTCTCTAACTGCCACCAAGCCCTGAAGGAACATATGTTCAAGAGATCCCTGTAGGATTGCAAGTTTGTCAGGTTCACCAGAAAGTCTCTGCATGATGATAGTTGCCCTAGAGGGTCCTGATAATATCCACCTCAAGCCTCAGTTATAAACTAGATGTCTCCTCCATCTTCCTCTTTCCTTGAAAGATGAGTCCAGCAGGCCCTCTCCTATGGTCATCAATTCTCAAAAATGAAACTTTAGGGATGCCGCCTCCTCCCCTGGCCGTTGTGTACAAACCACATTTTTATAGCAGCTGGTCTGGAAGGGCAGATTCAGCTCCTTTCTCAGCCCATCTCACACCTTCTCATGGGGCATTTAATTGCCAAATGCAGTCCAGATTAGGAAGAGAGCTGGTGAAGAAGCAAAACAGAGACAAGAACAGCCCTTCACCTCTCCCCTTGGGGCTCTGCCACCATGCAGTAAAAAATCCACCATTCATGGGACTAGATAGAAAGAGGGAGAGAACAAGCATGGAGGGGACATCAGTCTGGAGTCTGATCAGGACAGACTGGTCCCTGCTTCTGAAGTTGTGTTTGGGTTTTAATCAATGAGCACTCAATGTTAAGTGTATAAACAGCCACTGAAGGAGCTCCTATCTGGGCCAATGCCTAAGAGAATGCTATTAAAATGCAACAGACATTGTCTCATTAAGAATCACGCAGCACAAAGTGTCCTATTTTGCAGAGCTAGGCAGGAGACACATTGTCTTGTCTTGGAAGGCTTTTAAAGGATTATAGTATGTTCCAAAGCCATTCACTTCAATGGGGAGGTTTTCACTGACTCACCAAAGTTGGATCAGGTCATTATGGCAATAGATCTTGCTACACACAGAGACATATCCCCGATTCTGGAGTGTCCAGCGTACTGCCATGCACACATTTCTGTATTAGGCCACAGGACAGGCAAATGTTATGGATATTGTTACTCTTCCGGTATCCCTCAGCCACAGGACCGCTCCACTTCCAGTATCACCCTTAGGCACTTAACATTTCCTTGCTTGTGTGCTCCTTACAACAGATATACTTCTGTTTGGGTTTTTGGGTTTTTTTGGTGGGCTGCACTTTTAAATCCTTAATCACTGCACTGGTAAAAGAAGCAAGAACGCATTGTGTGTTCAAAGCAGTGTAGATATAGCTAGGAAGGCCCCCTCCTCTAATTAAAACCACCCATTTGCTCTTTGTGTAAAGAGAAACATAACACAGCAGGAAACAACTGTCATATCAAATACCCCTTTATGGTAATTGTGGTTAAATACCATCTCTTTAATGGTAACATACTTATACAGGTTTGGCAACAGATGTAAAAATAAGTAATCACTTTTGCTGGAGGGCTACCAAAATGGCAGGTTTCCCAAGTCAATCAGTTCTCCCAGGGACTGGGAATGTAGAAAGCAATTTAGTGCTGCAAGGAATATGACAATCTATTTATAATGGCACAGTATGCGAGGCTGAGAGGAGAAACTGCAGCTGTTGTATAAGGATTATAAGTGACTGATTGTTTCTAACAAAATGTATTGCTATATCAGAAGGAAGTACAAGTTTAGCTGCCTGGCTGATTTTCTTCCCCTTGTACAGGTGTGGTGCCAGCTTGAATGAAATCAGGTGTTAAGACTAAAAATGTTCTTTTGTGATCTCCCCGTTGACATTCCTGGGTAGCTTTTGTCAAATCTCTTGGGGACCTACTCCACCAGAACCCATCCAGCCTTTGTTAAAATGAGGAGAAGAGTGAGCTCAGATTCAGAAGACCCCCGGGGAGCATCATGAAAGATACAGAGCATCCCTAAGTGTTAAATAATAGTCCGCCCTCTTAGTTCTTGAAAAAACTCTGCTTCCTGTTTCATATTTGCTTCTTTTCCAGCTGCTGTATGTATTTCTATGGGCAGTTAAATAACAGTCTCTCCATCCTAAGGGAAGCCTGCTTGCCAGTGCAGAAAAGCAAATGATTTCTGCATTCCACGTACAGCACATTACACATGCCAGATGTTATGACTATTACGTTTAGGATCAAGGACACAAAAATGAGCAAACAGCAAAATTATCAGAGCACCAAAAGCCACCCGCTCTGGAGAACCCATGATCCAGCAGCTGACCCAGTCACAGGAGGCATGGGTCCATGCTGTGCTTCCCACCTAGTTTGAAAGGGCCCAAGGACTACAGCAGCAGCAGGATGGGATTTCTCCAGCAACATATTTAAGGCCCTACATCCTTTGTAAAGACTGAAACAGAAAACAAGCTCGGCAAAACATGCTTTTATCAAGTAGGATGCTAAGCATGATCTTGCTGTTAATATAAGCAAGGGGACTTTTTGCTTGTTGATGTGGTTAACCATAGTGCAGGGTGTTGTCTGTCTCCTAAATATGTGCTCACTCTTTCCCTGCAAGAAGATAATCCAGGCCTGATGACATCTTTCCTACACCCTTATCTGTTACATAGTCAGCTGAAATCTGGGAGACAGAGAGGAGTCTGATGAGAGACTCCTTGCATGTAAATAGCTGTATTTTACACCCTTTATATCCTTGGAACATGCATTTTCCATGTCTGTTTGGTGGAAAGAAACATAGTGTCCTCTGTTTAGGCATCCCACTACCCCAACCCTCTCAAAGCCGAATAGCAGCAGACACTTAAGAACTCACAAGCCTCGTGATTATGGAGGCACAGGACGGATAGAGGCACACGGACAATTAACCTGTCCCCTGCTGCTTTGTCTTTCCCCATCACCTCAGGATCATTCTCTGGCACACGAAGGCCTGACACACACACACTGGGGCTGTGGCCACTCCTGTGCGTTGCTTTCAGCTGGCACGGTACATCTCCAATGTGGGCCATTTCCACGCGTTTTTTCAAACAGTTGATTATTTGGCAGGCAAGCTACAGTGCCGGCTAGTGACACTCAGAGAAACCACCACACAAGGTGGGGGGTCACCCCAGTGTTTAGACAAAGCTGAAGCAGACTACAGCATATTATTAAGGAACAGATCAGGCAACTGGCTGCTGCAATCCAGCCACCAGCAGCCCTTCATTTTCACCTGGATCTAGCACAGCAAGTCACCTACATGCACAAATCCTACACCTGGAGGAGATGGGGGTGTTTTTCTGTGCTGTTTGTAAAGAGGTTTATTGCTCTTTGCATCATACAGACAGCTGCAGCTCTCCTGGCCCTACCCAGTTGCACAGAGGGAAAATAATTTTTTGTTCTAGATGGGCAGCTGGGGTATGGCAGTAAGACAGATCTCTCTATAAATACACACACACAGAGTCCTAAACAGACTATTCTTTCTGTGTAAAAAGGTGCATTTATGCAGCACCTTTCATTAGGGATCTTAAAGCACTCTGAAATACCAAACATCACCAGACCCCTGTAAGGGCTGGGGTAGTCAAGGGAAACTGAGAGAGAGTTCTTACAATACCATGTTTCAGCAGACTGGTGTAAGAGCAAGAAACCACGTAGGTAACCTGAGAAACTGTGTGGGGCTTCAGGGAATTTTTGCTTTTAGAAAGTTTCCATTTGCATCTTTCAAAACTTTCTCTTTTAAAACATCAACTAAAAGATAATTTTAATGATGTTCAGAGACAAAACCCTAATTCTGGTACATTCTGGAAAGCTTAAGTCAGCTCCACAGCTCTGTTGCATGCACTATTGCTCTTCAGCCATTGTCAAGATACACCAGCACGCACATAGATGGTCTGAATATATCAAGTAGTGATAACAAAAAGCCAATGCAATTATTCTTCACTTTCCAACACTGAAGAATTAAAGTAGTGCTTTAAAATTGAAACTAATTTATACCATTAAGAGATACCTTTATCCCTCCAGATTAGTGCAATAAGGCCTTCCTTACCGCAATTAAAATAAGATCTAATAGGTGTTCAGTAACTAAATAAAAGACTTCAGTACTACGTACCTTTTGGCCTCATCTAACCCTGAGATTAAGAGCCTGGTGCAAATAGCACCAAGGTTGTGTGTCCCTTCCAACTCAGAATATTCTGTGATTCTGACATTATATTTGAAACTGTGGGACCTGGGTGTATGACCCCCCTTCATGCTAGAAGTGGCAAGGTGTGTAGGATTTTCTCTCCTTCTCACTCTGAACAGCCTCATTGCTATGTGAAAGAAAACCAATCAGGTAGGCTAGAATGCAGGTACAGCATGCTCCAGACAGGTTCATGGAGCATCTGCAGAGCAGTTCTGCACTGCTGTTAAGCCTCTAAGTGGTTGTGCCAGAGCAGAAGTTCAATATCTCCAGTCTATCACAACATGTGACATGAAGACGTCACTCAAGAAGTATCAGAAGCAAGAACATAAAGCAGTCAAGGTGAAACATGCTGGTTCTGGGAGCTAAAAGAGAGCCCCCAACAATCCCTGCTCTACGGTTGCCTCCCCAAACAGCACACACCCCCGCCCTTTCCAAAGGGCATAAAGAAGGCCTTTGCCTGGATCTCAGAGTCCATCCTCCCTGGGAAATATTCCACTGTAAGCTACTGTCTTCAGGTACAGGATCCCAGCAAAAACATGTGGCACAGCTTCCTCTTTCTCCTTAAATCCAAGAACTTCACCCCCCAAGACATGCCATTTACTCCTGAAAAGAGAGACCAGCAGTTACAACCAACCTTTTTTGAGTTAACAAGTGTGATGTAATGGACGTTTACAGCAGCTGACATGTACCCCTTGAATTCAGGTCTTCATTGCAGCTGAAGGTATTGACAGCTACCATATGTAGTTGTACCCTGCAACTGCGCCTCATCAGGAGTTAAAGCCAGGTAGAGAGGGGGAATAGAACTTCATCTGAAGAAACCCAGAAGCACTCTGATGAGGAATGACCATAATAAGATGAAGGTGACTTCATTTTAGTAGCTGGATCCTGCACATATCTCTTCAACTGCAGTCTTTTTATTAGTCACATTTTTATGGGTGCCAAGAATCTAGCTACAAAGAACACTGTACAACTCAGACATGGAAAAAGTTAGTTCTTTGTGGTATCACATTTTAGATGAAAAACCACTTCCTCTCTTGCACAGCAAAGCAAGAAAGCGTAGGCTTCAGTTTTATCAGTCATTGCATCTGTGCCTTCTTAACAAGTTTAAAGCCAGTGAGCCAAAAATGTATCTTTCCCTCTTTTACATTCATGTAAATTTGAAACATGTATAGCTTCATTGGAGTTTACAATGGTAAAAATGATGAATGCTGGAATTTTGTTTTTTTCATTCAAGAAGAATGAATTGTTTCACAGAATAATATGCTTTCACTTGAGGAGGCTCAGAAGTTATTTCTCCGACAAACTAGACCAACAAACTATATTGATTTTCAGTGTGCTGCCACACATGGGTTCACAGGGTGGGTTTCAGACACATTATCTGCTGTGGGGTAACAGCACAGCTCTGTAGTGACAGCAGTCTCTGGGGAAAAGGAAGTACTCACTGTTGCTCACAAACCTTCTGGCTAGTCCCTTCTAGTCACAGCACAGTCTGTTTAGACCATTTTGACCCTTTAAAGACCTTTTCCTCGTGGCATTTATTATTACTTCTACTTCTTGTTATTCCAGCAGAAAAACACAAGTATCTATTTTAAAGTTTACTTTATACTCTGAATTTTCACTAGGAGAGTAGAACAGGTTGGCAGTGGGCAGATGTACCTTTCTGCCCTCCATCTCATGCTACTGCTTACACATTCAGGTATCTTCAAGAGGGACGTTACTTATTGTCTTTCATCAGTTGAGCAAAGTGTAATTCTCAGTGTATTTCTGTGGTCATCTCTAACTTTTTTATCTGCCAGTCTGCTTAGCTAGCTGTCTGGTTTGATATTTCTAGTTTGCACTTAACCAGGCTGGATATTTCCCCTTTGTCTTTCCCCATAGTCATATGCATCAATCAGAGCTTTTCTTTAATTCTTTTTGCAGCAGATAGGGAATAAATATAGATGAAGCCATGCTTACAAACACCTCCACAAAAGAAATCAACACTACACAAGCTCCAGCTATATCAACCTCAAGACGTGGTAATAATAGGAAATAGAATATAGGCCTATAAAGTATTTTTAAAAAAAGTAATTACATCCTGTGCTTATGTAAGAAAAATATCAACCTCTTAGTTGGAACTACAGTATGGCTAATAACAATATATCCCTGTGAACTAAAGGCCTGGCTCTTATTATAATCATTTAACCAATGAATAATTTCAGATGTATCAAAGCCAAAATTTATACAGAAATTACACACATTTTGGTATCAGAATAGGAAACATTGCCCATGTGACCTTCTTTAAGAATGAGATTTTCACATTTCTAAGCTGTTAATAACTGGTTTAATTATTAAGGCTATTTAATTCGTTGGTTTTAATAAAGTATGACAATAGCTGATGAACATTTCACCAGAATGTCACTGCTATCACTTTCCCTCTGGCATCTCAGCTTTCCAGTGTTCAGAAAACAGTTTCAGCATTCCCATTTGAGTTTTTCAATAACAAATCTCAGATCTCTAGTCAGCCTAGAATATTACATTACCAGCCTTTTTCAGAAACATCATAATTCACACATTCTGCACCTAGTGACTAAGTAGAAAGCAAAGCCATCCGTCACTGGAATTAGTCTCCCACACAGCTGCCACTTGTAAGAAAGGGGGATCCAATGCTTCTTTCCCAATCTTCAGTCATTCCCATCCATCTCTTGATATCTGACATGGAACATGTTGTTGGATGACACCCTCCAACGCTCTTTGCCCCAGAGTTTTGCCCTTATGAACCTGATACACCAAAACCCTTGGCCTGTTTCTGTGCTTACAGAACAGTCTCTCTACCATGCTGCTGATTTTTCATGCTCACAGTTGTATTTCGTAGCAATATTTTGTATGAAGTTATTTTATATAAAAGGTTGAGCTCTGGGGAAAGTTTAAACTATATCCCTCCAGGAATTACTGAGTTTGTTGACTGTGAAGAGACAAAGACCCTCCCAAATTTTCAAACTTCTTAGAAACATTTTAAACAAGTACAACTAATTAGAGCCTGATCAAAGCCAAGTGAAGCCCTCTGGAGCAGCTGCATTCCCTAAATTTATGAAAATCAGGCAATTTAGATAGTTATTTAAATAGGGAGTATTGGAACTAAGCCAAAGCCCTTCGAAATCAATTGGACTTTTTAATGACTGCAATGCAATTTGTATCATACCTTTAGAAAATAACTTATTTTCTTTAATTCTTTGCTGCTGCTGACTGACACAATATAGATTGAGACATTTTTCAATTGCAAAATCTACATAGGGTGAATAAATTCACACAGAATTGTTTAGGTTGAAAGAGGCCAAGATCTTGAGATGATCTAGTCCAACCCTCCAGCTCAAGCACGGCCAGCTAAAGCAGGTTGCCTGAGACTGTGTCCAGTTGGGTTTTGAGTATCTTGAAGGATGGAGACTCCATAACCCCTCTGGGCAACCCATGCCAGTGTAGAACTACTACAGTTTAAAAAAAAAATACTACAGTTAAAAAAAACCCACAAACCAAACATTTACTGTTTTTCCCTTGTCCACCACGGCAGTCATATCATTGTAGAAGGCAACATGGTTGCTCAAGGGTGACATTATAACTCAACTCACTCTGATGACTCCAAATCACCTGCTTGTCCTTCGTGCGTTACAAAATGCCTTCTAGGAAGTTTTTCTCTTTCACCTTCCCAGGCATCGAGGTGAAGACGACCAGCATGCAGTTCCTCAGCTGTCCTTTCCTCCTTTCTTGAATACAGAAGTGATATAGAAGTTCCATCAGTCTTCAGGAGCCTCTCCCAGTCATAATGACCATTTGACATAGTCAAAGATAATCAAGAGTGACTGTCAGTGACATCAGCCAGCTCCCTCAGCTTGCATGGGTGCAACATGTCAAACCTCATGGGTGCATGTCCAGTATGTTTAAGTGCTCCCTAGTCTGAGCCTCCTTCACTGAGAGTAAGTCCGCCTTGTTCCAGACTTTTCCCCTAGTCTCAGGAGCCTGGGATTCCCAAAGGCTAATTCTACTGGTCAGGTCTGAAGCAAAGATGACATTTGCTGATCTCTGCTCATTTTCCTACTTTTCAGGATGGTCCTTTCTTGAGCTTGAAGGAGGTGATCCTTCAGTATCATCCAGCTCTCCCGGACCCCTTGTCTCTCCAGGGCCATGTCCCATGGAATTCCTCCAGGCAGCTCTTTAGGCTGAAGTCTGCTAACCAGAGATCCAGAGATAATTTTTGGCCTGCTCCCTCCTCCACCATCTCATAGCTACTGGAGCCAAGGCTGCCTTTGACTTATGTCCTAGACCAGTTCTTCCTTATCTGTATCAGGTCCGGGAAATCACCCTTCCCTGTTGGCTTCTTAATTACTTGTGCTAGAAAAGTTGTCATCAGGGCACTATAGAAACTTCCTGGATTGCTTGTGTTCTGCTGTTACTATCCCTCCACCAGCTACGGTGTGGGTCCTTCATGAGCTCAAGGGCTATGAACATGGGGCTTCTTTCAGTTGTCTGAAGGTCTTATCTATTACTTCTTCCTAATCAGGAGGTCTATAGCAGATACCCACTACAACATAACAGACTGCCTGTTCATTTTGACCCATAAACTCTTGACCAACCCCTGGCCCATTCCAAGGCAAAAGCTGATAAAAATCAAGTCCCTATAAGTAAGAAAGGACAGCATTGTTGTAGTCACTTTTAATGAAAAGAAAAACCAACCCAACCCCCATAAAACTATCACTCCAAAAACCAGGAACACAAAAAACTGAGTGCACTCTCACCAATTACAAAGGTATACTGTAGAAGTTCATTGTGCCAGGTCAACCTTCAGTTTTGGAATGTCATGCCTGACAACATTCAAGTGTATGACTAAACACTCAAGGACTGCTTAACTCAAAGTTAAGGTTTTCTATCCGGCCTCCAAGGAAAAGAAACTTAACAGTGATACTGCGGGCCTGAACTAAATCCCACTGACACACTTCACTTCAGAAGCGTGAAGAGTTGGGGAGGTACAGACCATGAGGTGATAAACTGGGAAAAAAACCTCAGGGGGCAGCCTGTGCTGAGCTGTGCAAGCACAAATGTTGACAGAGCTGGTGATTTCACAGCAAGTCCAGCCTGTCCTGATGCACTGTCATTGTTGTACATGGCACAGTGCTGGAGGATCCTGCACACACAGAGAACCACCCATCCTCAGGGCAACATGCCTGCAACTCCAACAGTTGTAACCAGGCTCTGCTGAGAGTCCAGACCACCAATAATCTCAAAAGGCCAAGATAGAAAGGTGAGTCCAGGGGTCAGGATGTGGCCCCAAATCAGTAGGGCAGCAGGTCAGGTGCAACAGCAGGCTACAGAGGTACTCCCAAGCAAAGGGAGCTGAGGCCTCCATAGGCCATAGACAGGGACAAACACAGAGCCAACTCACCTAGAAAGGGAGAAGGTCAGGACCAACCACACTCAGAAGGAGGCAGGCAACGAAGAGACATCTGGATACAGGGCAGCCTTCTTATTTGTGAGGCAGCATTTTTCAGAATAAAATCATAGAATCATTTTGGTTGGAAAAGACCTTTAAAATCACTGAGTTCAACCATAAACATAGCAATGCCAAGTTCACCACTAAGCTATGTCCCAAAAAATATGTTTGCCACAAGGGAAAATTGCTATTTTCCTTTAATTTTGATACAGTGAGATCCCTCTCAGGTCTTGTTTCTATGCTTCTCAGCCTCTCCTTTACTTCACAAGGCTATTTTCTGTTGCTCTAATAATAGATCACACTGTAATTCTCATGACTAACACATAATTCTTGATGCAATCCAAGTCCTACCTCTACTTGTCTGGAGTTCAATCTTGACTGTCTAGCAATTGCTGAAAATGAAACTCAGACAATGCTTGACCGAGCATAGAATTTATTATTCAACTCTTTGTTACTATTACATAGGGCTCAATTATCACCTCCTGTCTCTTTCAGAAACCTGGATATGCTCAATGATAGACATTACTGAGACCTCACAAAAAATAAGAGTCATCCTGTGTCTGAATACAGTGCTCTTCCTTTAGTTTCTTGTTTCATTCCTGTATGACAGTCCACCATCTTTTACAAATCTTAATTATTTCAAGTCCCAGTTGGCTTATTTCCCTAAATACTGTTGCCTTGGTTAAAGACCCACCATGGTACCACTCTACAGATAATTTGAATCTAAAGGTTTCTACTGCACATTATTCTGAGGCCTCAATTTGCCCATTTGACTAGCATTTTTAAAGACTTAATAGCTGTTTTACTGCATCATTATCAGGATGTTTGAGAGGTAAGAGCTCCACTGCTTTCTCCAGCCAGGAGAAGTATGATTTGTGCAGTTCAGCATTTACACAATGACCTTTTACCAGGTGGAAAAGAAAGGGCAAGTAGAAGACTGCCTCACAACTACATGCTTTTTAAAAGGGTGTACATATTATATAAAATCTGTCTATCCATTTACAGATAATGTATAATATGAAATATCAGTAGATACATAAAAATTGCATTGATTCCTCCCTCACCAACCCTCTTGTTTATGTAAAGATTTCACAGGGACATCTGTATTTTTGGAAAGTGCTTTAAGGCATTTATCGTAAATATGCTGCAAATATGGAAATTGATTGATTGATTGACCTCGTTGTGAGACTAGTGTTAATAAAACTCACTGGCAAGTTATCAAGAGACATAAAACAATGTCCTTTCCCCAAGAGGCAGAAGCATTTTTCCTGACTCTGCAATAGCTCATTTGCAAGTCTCAAGGTCACAGTGAGTGAATCTCCATCACCCATTACTGTCTATCCTTGATTGTCTCACTGGTTGCTGTTTAACCAGCAGTGATGGAAGCTGGTGATCAGACTGTGGGGTCTTACCAGCAAAAGTATGTCTTGTGTGTACTGAGGCTGCACAAAGATAAGGTATGCTCCCAGTGCTTTAGAAGTGGCCCCAAATTTCTGTGACATTGCCATAAGGCTGCTCAGCACCAGGCAACATCAGGCTCTGCACCACAGGGGTGGTGCTACCTCTGGGAACCGTCATCCCATTCCCAGGGCAGATGAGAGCTTGGGTCCTTCCTGTCCTCAAACAGCCTTCAAAGGAAACGGGACTCAAAAGTCAGGGGATTGTTCCCTGATCTTTGCTCTTAGGCAAAGATTTATTATATATCTCTGTTATTGTATTTTCCAGTATGATGGCTATCCAATATTGTAATGACAAGTAATGTCATGACAAGCTGGAATGGTGCCTCAGACATTTCCTCTACTGTTCATCATCTCATTTCATAATTATCAGATCTTAAGACTAATAAAACGATCTGATCATTTAAACTAGCTTGTAAACTACTGCTGTTACTTCAGATATTTATTCTTCTGCTGAACTCACTAATCTGTATGAAAAATTGGTATATATTTGTTTCCCAAAAGATGGCCTGTCATGATATGAAGACATCTGAAGATGAGGATCCACTGCTGCCATTAACAGTTTTCCCAGTGACTGATCAACACAGACCAGTAAAAATCTTTTCCTAACTTTTGGTTGAGCCTCAGCCAGTGGCTTTTATTACAGGTTTTTTCCACTAAATTCAGTTTTTGTCTAGATTCAATACTTGTTATATTCCATGTTTATTGGGCTTATACATCATAACTGAGAAACCTCTTGATATTTTTTTTGACAGGTGAAGTTTGATGAGTTCTTCAAACTCTCTAGACATCATTTTCTCTAAATGCAAGAATCATTTCAGAGGTATTTTTCTGAATGTTTTTTCCCATACTTTTTCTTTAAATGAGGTCAAGAGAACTAGACAGACTGTTCCAGTGCTGTGCCCACCAGTGTCATCAGCTGAAACCGCCAGGGGTGGAGAACCTCAGTGCATCCCACTCCTACCAGTTTGATGTTGGTGCCAGCAGTAGATGCTCAGAGCCTGGAGAGGGATCACAGGTCAGCAGGAGAGCACCTGAAGAGCAGAAGAGGAATCCCAGCCACTCCAGCCAGTATGTTGGCTTCATCAGGCCCAACTCAAATGCCTTTATGTAGATACATATAGAATAGGGAATAAACTTGAGGAGTTTGACATGTGCACACATCTGCAGGGCTGTGATTTATTGGTGTCACCATTGAGACATGGTGGGATGATGGCTCCTATGACTGGAGTGTTGGAGTGGAAGGACATAAGCTCTTTAGGAAGGACAGGCAGGAGATGAGGAGGGGGTGTTGCCCTCTACATCAGTGATCAGCTGGAGTGCATGGAGCTCCATCTGGGGATGGATGAGGAGTCTACCAAGAGCTGTGGGTCAGGATTAAAAGGAGGGCAGGGACAGGTGCAGTCTCATGTTCACAAGCCCTGATCCTCTTGGGAGACTTGAACCATTCCATCTGCTGGAAGGACAACACAGCAGGGTATAAACAACCAGAAGGTTCCTGAAATGCGTTGGTAACTAGTTCCTTCTGCAAGTGACAGAGGAGCCAACAAGGAGAGGTGCTATGCTGGACCTTGCTCTCACCAACAACAAGGAGGGGCTGGTGGGGAATGTGAAGCTACAAGACCGTCTTGGCTGCAGTGACCATGAAATAGTGGAGTTTGAGATTCTTAGGGCAGGAAAAAGGGTGCACAGCAAGGTGGACCCTGTACCTCAGGAGAGCAGACATTGGCCTCATCAGGGATCTTCTTGGTAGAGTACCATGGGTTAAATCCCAGGATGGAAGAGGGGACCAAGAAAGTAGGTTGATATTCAAGGATCACCTCCTCCAAGCTCAGGAGTGATGTATCCCAACAAAGAGGAAGTCAGACAAAAGCAGCAGGAGGCCAGGGGTAGATGAACAAGTTGCTCCTGGACAAATTCAAAGGCAAAAAGGAAGCCTACAGAGGGTGGAAGCAAGGACAGGTAGCCTGAGAGGAATAAAGAGAAATTGTCCAAGCAATTAAGTTAGGAAAGCTAAAGCCCTTATAGAATCCAGTCTAGATAGGGATGTCAAAGGCAACAAAAAAAACTTCTTCAGGTGCATCTGTGATAAAAGAAAGACTAGGGAAAAGAAAAGCCCTCTCCAGAAGAAAACAGAAACATGGTTACCCAGGACATGGAGAAGGTTGAGGTACTCCACAATTTTTTTGCCTCACCTTCACCAGCAACTGTTCCAGCCATACTGACTACATTGCAGAAGGCAAAGGCAGGGACTGCAAGATCAAAGAGCTGCCCACTGGAGGAGAAGATCAGATTCAAGAACATCCAAGGAACATGAACATACACAAGTCCATGGGACCTGATAAGGTGCATCTGC
>JAWWLV010000121.1:17918849-17966252 GCA_035041135.1 Platyrinchus mystaceus | reverse complement strand
AGGAGAAGATCAGATTCAAGAACATCCAAGGAACATGAACATACACAAGTCCATGGGACCTGATAAGGTGCATCTGCGGATCCTGCAGGAACTGGTGACTGAAGTGGCTACTATCAGTCATACTTGAGAAGTCATAGCAGTCCACTGCTTGACACTGATACTGAACTGTCAGTTCCCTCTGACTGAAAAAGGGGAAACATAAGCCACATTTTTAAAAAGGGGAAAAAAGAAGGACTCAGTGCTACAAGACAGTCAGTCTTACCTCAGTGCCCAGCAAGATCATGAAGTAGATCCTCCTGAAAACTGCTAAGGCAGACAGAAAATAAGGAGGTGATTAGTGATTAGTGACAGCCAACTAAGGGCAAATTGTGCCTGAGAAATTTGGTGGTCTTCTATTATGGGGTTACAGCATTGATGGATAGGAGAAACTGATGTCATCTACCTGGACTTGTGAGACATGGATTTTATGGATGGACTAGTCAGTGAAAAAATAATTAGCTGGATGGTCAGACTCAGAGTTGTGATCAACAGCCTGATATCCAAGTGGAGACCAGGGGTCATTATTAGGACTGACACTGTTTAACATCTCTGTCGGCAACAGGGACAGTGGGATTGAGTGCACCCTCATAAATTTTGCCAATGACACAAGCTCTGTGGTGTGGTGGACACGCTGGAGGGAAAGGATGCCATCCAGAGGGACCTTGACAGGCTTGAGAGGTGGTCCTGTGTGATCCTTGTGACGTTTAACAAGGCCAAGTGCAAGGTCCTGCACCTGGATCAGGGTAATCCCAAGTACAGATACAGGCTGGGCAGAGAATGGATTGAGGGCAGCCCTCAGAAGAAGGACTTGAGGATGTCAATTGATGAGAAGCTCAATGTGACCCATCAATGTGTGCTTGCAGCCCAGAAAGCCAACCAAATCCTGGGCTGCATTAAAAGAAGTGTGACCACCAGGTCAAGGGTGGTGATTCTCCCCCTCTACTCTGCTCTTATGAGACCCTACCTGGAGTGTTGCAGCCAGCTCTGGGGTCATCAGCTTAAGAAGGATGTAGAGCTATTGGAATGAGTGCAGAGGAGGGTGACAAAGAGGCTCAGAGGGCTGGACCACCTCTCCTATGAAAACAGGCTGAGAGTTGGGGTTGCTCAGCCTGGAGAAGAGAAGGCTTTAGAGAGATCTTATAGCACTTCCCAATATCTAAAGAGTACTTACAAGAAAACTGGAGAGGGACTTCAAAGGACAGGTAGTGATAGGACAAGTTTTAAATTGAAGGAGAGTAGGTGTAGAATAGATGTTAGGAAGAAATTCTTTACTGTGAAGTGGTGAGGCCCTGGCACAGGTTGCCAAGAGAAGCTGTGGATGTCCTATTCCTAGAAGTGTTCAAGGACGGGTTGAATGGGGCTTGGAGAAACCTGGTCTAGTAGAAGGTGTCCCTGCTAATGGCATAGGGATTGGAACTAGAAGATCTTTAAAGGTACCTTCCAACTCAAACCATTCTATGATCATAAGTCACCGCTGTCCACTCTTTAACCTTCCTATCTACCTGCTCAAGACCCTCATTCAACTTTCTGCCCCATTATAAGATGGCAGCTTGTGTTCACTTACCCCTAAATCCTTTTAAGAGCTACTTTCCACAATAATATTAGTCATTCTGTAAGGTTTTTCTGAATTTCCCTGTGTTCATTACTTTGCAAATGGCTGCAAAAACATACTTTGTTTCACTGGGGCACACTAAGAGAGTAATTTACACTGCTCAGTGTAGCTGAAAAATCCTTAGCATAATTTACCAGCGCTAGTAAGGAAAAAAGTGTTGAACTGCATTTTCCCTTGGAGTTTCTATAACCCAAATATTTTTGGAACACAGTTCAATTTCAACAAAGTTGTAATAGAAACCAGGCAGAATATTGTGGAAATGGGAGCCATAGGTCTTCCAGAGGTCTTCACCTCTGCCTTCCTGCATGGGAAATGTAAAAAACTATGAATTTCATTCAAAATCAGAGTGTTCCAACTATAAGAATCTGCAACAGATTTTGAAGTCCCAGTCCTCCGCAAAAGAGGATCACTTTTCTCCAGAGCTCCATCACTTGCTCCTCTACCAATCTTTGTGTCATCTGCAGCTTCTCACTAGCAAACTAGAAAAGCAATTGTTTATATGGAGAGTAACATAAGGAATATTTCCAATGTCTTTTTCATCTGTTTTGAATGTAGTTTAGCAGCTGGCAACAAGGAGCTGAGCCACCTCAAGAAGCTCAGCCAGTTCTGGGGACCATCAGCAAGTGGTGATGCTTGATTCCAGAGCAGGAAATCCTGCACTATTTGTTTCTGTTTAGCTTTCTGGTTGTGCCTCCTCATTAAGATTCCTGACAACGGTGTCAGTTAGCTTGCCATGTATTGTATTTCAGTGTGCTCAGTATGACAATACTTAGAGTTATATTCTTCACCGATATAAATCCGTATATTGCTCAGTGATGCTTTGCGTCAACTTTACCAGTATCTCGAGATTCAGGGAAGAAAAAAAGAACTGACAGAAGCTAATACTCTTCAGAATCATTCCAAGTTCTCCTAGTTTGAAGACAAATGTTAATCAGGCATGTGTTTTGAAACACATAACCATATCACCTAGGGGATGGAATAAGGATCAGATCAGGCCATGAATAACTAATTCCCCATCATTGCTTCCAGCGGGAGTGTATTCTGTGGGGCAGAAAAACTGATTTTGCAATTTGCTTTTAGTAGGCATTTTGGAAGTCTTTTTCCTCTCCCTTTCCCTGTTGCCTACTAGCATATTTCCTCTCTTTTACCACTTAAACAAGCTGGAGCAGAAAACTTTAGAAGTACTGATGAAAAGCCCTCCTCTACTGCCTTTAGAAAGACTAATGTGAGCAGGACTCACTACATGGTGGTTGTTCAGGATGTGAGAGCCCAAACAGACATCCTATGGAGTCAGTTGTCACAAGAAGTAAGGCTGTCAATTTACAAAATAATCCCTCTTCTCCAAAGGAAGATGAGGCTCAGGATAACTATCGCTAAGCCATAGCTTTGTCAGAGACCTCCTAAGTACGCTGGTATCCCTGATCACTCTCAGCCAGGGAAGGGTAATGGGATTCTCAGGGTTACCTGTTTCAATTATTGGCTTTTGGAGCTTCTGGTGGCCTTTCACTACACATTTATGTATAAGTGAGCAGTGGGGTCTCCAGCACACTCCTGGATCTCATGCACCCTCCGGTTCCCATTGCACAGAGATGGCATTACAAAAGTAATCCAAAACCAGCCAAAGTCAAAAGGACTCTAAATTGATCTCCTTCCAATCAGGCCTGAATAAGTCAGATTGAATAAACAAATATCTAAGCATCACAAAAAGGACATGTTACCATTTCTAATCCTGTTGATTTGACAAGAAAAATACATAGAAAGTCTGTATCTGTGTGCACACAGCTTAACCTCCTCTTTGAACTCCCAACAGCCTTTAACACAGCCCAAGCTCATTTAACTCTCATCTCTGCTGTGTAACTCTGAGGAGTTACACACCTCAGCTCTGCCCATCTGGGAACACTGAAACAGTGCTCAAGCCCAGGGACCACGAGAAGCAGCCAGGACTCAAGTCCTGAGCAAATGCTTCTTTGTATATTTTGTTTGCTCGTACAAAATTTTGTCCTGGACGCCAAACGTATCAACCAACTGCTGCTCTCTGCTCCCCTAAATATCTCAGCCAGCATTTTATGCAGTGTTCCTCCCAGAAGCTGCCCCAAACTCTGCACACAGTGGATTCCCACAGCCCCCTGGGGTGGCTTACAGACCCTCTTTGTCAAGGAGGGAAGAGCCTCAGAAATGTGTAGAAGGTGGGAATTTTGCAGAAGGGAGACAAATATTTGTAAACAGTTTCATTCATCATCCAGCAGATATGAAACAGCAGGAGCAATGAAACAGGAGCTTCTGCCGGTTCCCTCTTCACAAGTGCTTGCAAATAACACTTGGCTCACCCCTTGTCACCTCCCAGACCAGAAAGTAAGAGCACTAGTCCATCACACTCCTTCACATCAGCTGAACCCATGTTCTGCAAGAACACTGCCACTTCTCATATATTCCAAGACCATTGGTTTCTTTTAAATACTTAAACTTTAATCTCTGCTATTTCCCTTGAAAGACCAGCAGGAGGACTTGTCAGCAACTTACTGTGCAAGAAAGAAGTGGATTGTTAACATGGATAACACCTGCTGTGTGGCTACACTTCACATGAATAAGATGTGAGCTCTGAATGCAAATACGTGGCTCTGGCTTCTATTTCAGAGAGGGTAAAACCAGCCACTCAAGGTGTGATTGTGCAAAATGATGCCTGTATTGCTCCAGGTACCCAAGGCTTGTTTCACAGAGCCAAGAGTATTAGGTCCTAAAGGGATCAATATACTCAATAGCTCTAATCCAACAGCTGCAAACATTGGGAAGGTACAAGGGATGGGAGCGTGAGCAGCAGCCAAATTTTGTTCTCATTAAACAGCCTCTCTCCTATTGCTGCTGCTGTCAGAAACCAAATGCTGGTCTAGATGGTCCCCACAGGGTACAGCTCCTGTGTTCTCCTGCAGACACATCAGCTGAAGAAACAGAGCTAATTCCCACCCACTTACTGTGCCCTCACTCTGGCCTCCTCTGCCACCCTGCTCTAGTGAATGAGTACCTGCACAACAGTACAGCCCACATAACAGTGCAGCCCACATAGCACCACGGGACTATCCATCTTAGGGCACCTAGGGAGTGCATCCTCAGGCTAGGCAGCACTAGATTTCACCCAGAGAACAGCCAGGAGCAAACATAGCTCAAGCACATCACAAAGAAATACTGGGAAGCTGGTCCTGGACCCTAGAAGACCAGCATGACGACACACTAGCTTCCTGATGGTGGTTCCACCCAGTGCCAAGCACAGCTCTGATGTGCTCAGAGCTGTCAGCCAGACACGCTGGGCAGCAAAAAACCGCTGTCTTTGCTGGGCTGGCCAGACCACCAATGCAAAAAGGTTAGCCTGCTTTTCTACTTGCAAGCTGCGAGCGAGGAAAAGGGTTCTTTTAAGGCCAGTGCAAATATTTCTGCAGGATAAAATAAAAAAATACCTTAGTCTTAACTTAGAAATTATCCCCCAAATCTACACCCACACTCTTTTAAAACCTGTGGCCCAGATCTGCAGTGTAAAATGATATTAGCCTAAACCAGAGAAGGGAGAGGAAATCTCTAAACTTATTTCTACCATTATTGCTCAGAAATTCATGAAGTAGAAATAAAGGATTCTGAAGAGTTATGACACATGCCACATACCTCCTAAGGTCTATTGATTTAAGCCACACACACTTCAGTTTGACCTCTGAGCCTTATTTGCATTTATTGTGCAATACCTGGCAAAGTAGTGCCACGTATGAGGTGTCAGCTACTCAACCCCTCAGTGACATCATCGGAGCAAATATGAAAAACAAAAAGTCACTCGACCAGTATGGCAGCTGCGTGGTGTGAAAAAAAACTGTGTGTGATTTAAAGAAAGAACAAGATAAGAGTGAAGGGTGGGGAAGGGGGGGGGGAAAGAAAGAAGAGAGATCTACAACACTTAAGTCTGGAGAATAGGAGCACTTCGCTGCAAGTTTTTGCACATGAGTTGCATTGTAGTCATAACACGAACATTGGGAAACCATCAGTTCAAGAATATTTGGGGATATTTATTCTCCATCAGTGTTTTAAAGACAGGATTTGCAAAAGCATTGAAGTGTCCCTTCCCCTCCACCACTGAAATCCAGAGAGGCCTTCTGCTGTTGACATCAGCAGGAACCACATTAGGCCAAAACAGATTATTTTCAGAAGTCTGTCTGAAATACAGTCAACACAGTCAAATAGTGCAATTCCTACAGGCCTACTTATATTTACTAAGGAGTCATACTAAATTTGCCATAAGATCCATGAAATCATAAAAAGCAAAAAGCTATACAAAAAGAGAATAAGCCTGAGCTCTTAAGTTCAACACACAATTTTACATCATTATTTTAAAATATGGCATTTTAAAATATGGCATTGCCATAAACAAGTGATCTGCTGTCTTCAAGAGTACACTTGCACAAGGTTAGCACTGGAGCAACAGCTAAGGAAGCATGAGGGCTGCCCTTTTGTATGGTTCCAGCATACCCAAAACCTGCTGGGGATCTATCCTATCTATCTCCCTGTAACATGAAGGGAAACTATGGAGGTTTTTTACTTTGTTTTGAAAGGAGAGTAGCCTGAGAAGACCTGATGACAGGACTTACTTCAGAAACACATCTGCCCCTGAGAAGACACCTCCCAGTGAAACCTGTTATCCAGTAAGAAACTGCCCAGGAGGAGAGGGCAGTCTTTGACTCACCGTAGGATGGGTGTTTTCACAGATATGCTCACACACCCAAAGAAATGTGTAAGATTATAGCCCCTGAATTCACAATATTTTCCATTTCCTTTTTTTTTTATGCAGACTATAAACCAATTTAAACTATTCTTTAAAAAAGGCAATGCTGCTGGGAAGGTGACAGAGTGAGATATAGGAGAAGAGCTCTCCAGGAGGAGAAGGGATGTGGGTTTTGCTCACTACCATGCCCTGTCACCCACATGCCTGGGTGAGCCTTGCTGGTAGCATGGTTGTGATGGCCACGGGGACCACGGGTGAATCAGGGGACAGGGCAAAGAAAATACTATGCCAAAAGGAGCCTCAAGGTCTTGGCAGCCAGGTCACCACTGTCAGGGTGCCAGCACAACAGGGCTGCCCCTACAGAGGTCCCATGTATTTCACAAGGACAGCAACTGCCCTCCTGAACCTATCAGCCCAGAAACAGGGTGGTGTCTCCATGATCCCTCTCTTGCCTGACAGGGCAGGATTGGTGTCACCTCCTGGATGAGTGGCCCAAAGCCTTCCTTTGAAGCTGCCTGCTCCAGCTACGACCCCATCAACTTGGAAGTTTTTAAGCACCTTCTTCGGCCTCCGAATATCTACTTTATTTTCTCTTTGAGATGAAAGAGAGGCCTTGAAGAGTGAGCCTGGAAGAGAAGGAATTTAGGGAACACTTCAGCAGTCTTTAAGCTCAAGACTGACTGCTTGATGTAAAGCCCCAGCACATGAGTGAAAACCTAAATTACACTCATAGACAGTGTGCATACTCAACCCTGTCAACATCTATGCACTTCTTTTTATGCCCCTTTTATTACAGTATTTACATTTTCAGCTTAAGAACATCTTAACAGATGTGCCATTTGTGAGACACATCACAAGTAATTGACTTTCAAGCTATAAATACATCATATCTCACTTACCACCCCTGTGATCACAAGCTAAAGAGAGCCTGCAGAGTGGGAAGATGGTCATTTGAATTTGTGAAACTCTTCTAGGATGCCTAACTGTAGTGCTAATTTTGGCTCGTAACTTTTCCCCGCAGTAATATACATCCCTGTCAGACTCTTCCTTTAATCCATACACAGGCGCTTTAAAACCCCAGGAGGATTTATGGCCAGTCCAGGACTGCCATGAAGTGGAGGACAATCTGGAGCTAGCCTTTAATGCTGAATGACAAGCTGGGACCAACGTAAGAGATCAGAGGTCACCACATCACTTATCACAACACCACCCTTATGTGCCTTCTCACGGTAGCTTTGGCAGACATCACGTATTCACTTAGCTGTTCCCAACGGGACAGGCATGAGTCAAGGAGCAGTTCTTGGCCTGGCCACACAAAAGATAATAATAAAAAGAGGGAGTATAAATGTGATGAAAAAATGAGTTATTTTTGTTTGGTTTTGATATTTGTCTGGTGTTGTTAGAGGTTGTTTCATTTTTAACAGCAACAGATCCTAGGTACAATCCCCAGCATAAACATAGAATCATGGAATGGTTTGGCTTGAAAGGGACCTTAAAGACCATCTAGTTCCAAGGGTTCCAAGAAAGTTGTCCAAGTCTAGGGACACTTTCCACTAGACCATGTTGTTCAAAGACCTGTCAACACTGTCCTTGAACACTTTCAGGGATGGGCCATCCACAGCTTCCCTGGGCAAGCTGTTCCAGTGCCTCACCACCCTCACAGTCAGAATTTCTTCCTAATATCCAATCCAAAACTATTCTTTCAGTTTAAAGCCATTTCCCCTTGTCCTATGACTACCTGCCCTTGTAAAAAGTCCCTCTCCAGCTTTCCTTTGGTTTGCTTTGTTTTAACAAGGCCTGTTCTTCAGCAGGTTTGATGTGGCAACCAGCTCCAGTAAAGCACCAGGATTATAACAGGCTCAGTGGTTTATGCCCCAGCCCACTCACAGCTTTTCACACAGCTCACAGTTTCCTTTTCAATGGAGTATATCTATGGGGACTGCAAGTTCTAACTAGAGAAGTGGGAGTTTTTCACCCCCTTCTTCCTCTGCATGAGTGTCCTCTCATCTTTTCATCTGGGTTTCGCCATGTTTTGCATAAGCATGGTTTTATGCATACCAGATATGAAAATTCATAATGTCCCTCTATGACCAGTGAAAAATAGTAGGTAATTGCCCTGCACAGTGTCATAACTCAGTGGCATCAAAGCTGAGCTCAGAAACCAGAATGGACATGCAAGGCTTAGATACATCGCAAGGCCTCCTGTGGGGATTATGGGCTTAAAATCCCATCTCTAATTCATTTTATCTGGGGAACTTGGTGTTAAGGGCTGGGGACTCTTCTGGACCCCCAAGGCTGATTGCCTTCACTTTGTCACCATAAAACAAACACAACCACTAGTTTCTAGAGATGACACTCATGCTGCCCCAAGAAAGTCCATCTAATGGATGTGCTCCACCTGGAGCAGACAAGCCACCAAAGGACCCTTGTGTCCCTTTGTGCTAAAGCCCTGCAGGGCTGCTAGCCTGGGTACAAGCTCCACTGGGCAGCAACTTACCTGGGGGGAGCAGGGTCCTGTCTCTTCTGCAGGGACAGGCACCTACCTGGCTGGTGCGCTCCCACGTGAGGGCTGTCTGCAGCTCAGCCCTCATCCCTGGAAAGTTCACAAGCTGCATGCTGGATGCTCAGAGCACCAAAACTTTCTCTCTGCTGTCTCTGCCCTGAAACAGTTACAAGGGACTGCTTCCACAGGAAAAGGAGAGGCTGAGGCCAAACACTTCCACAGGCCTCAGTGATCCTTATTACATATCACTGAGCATCAACTATTCTTCAGTATCTGCTAATGTGTTAGGTGCCTCCTGAAGCAGAAGAGGCATGTGCACTTCCTGCTTCAAGTCTCTTGCACCGTAGAAAAGAAAAAAAGTTGTGAGGTGGAAGAACTGGAGAGAAAATGGGTTATGGCAATGACAAAATATGAGCATTTAGCCATATGCCTGGTACCCTTAACAAAATCTATTACGCAGTTTGCTATGTATGGATAATGACAGTAAACTGGAAGTATGTAGGAAAAAAAGCACATGAAAGTCACAGCTGCCAAGAAAGAAATATGCCACCACCAAACATGATTATCCAGCCAACCAGCATCAGGGTCCATGAATTTGTGTCACCCTGAAGCACATATCCCCTCCCACCCAGTACTTCTCTCCAGAAACTTTTTCTTTCTGCCTGATTAAGGCTTCAAAAGAAAGCTTTTTGAAAGAAAATATCCAAACTTCTTCCACATGAGAGACAAAACACAAAAAATGAAGCATATATAATAAAAAAACTATCTTAGAAGAGAGGGACAGGTTGCATCTTCTTTTGGCTCACTGTTGAGCACTGACTAGAGAAATAGAAGCAAGAGGAGGCTGTAAGCCACCTACTCACTGGTAATTCTGTCCATTTGTGGGGTCCTGGGGGGTAGGATTAAGCAGCCTCAAGGGAGTTGTGAACAGAGCTTGTTTGTGACATCCTTCAGCAAGTCATTACATGGGCACAGACCAGCAGTCAGGACAGTGCCAGCCCACCCCTGCGGAGGAGACCAGACAGCCTATATAAAGAACCTATGATGAAGCTTTTTTCTTCTCCCACTACTGACGGTATTAAAAGGACAAGAACAGAACATGATGCAGAGAAGCAACCAATTTCATCCTAAAATCAGATTATTTAATATTCCAAGAAGAAACACATAAGAGGATCCTCCCTGGAAAAACTGGTTACCCTGCCAGACTTGCTTACAAAATTCTTTAAAAGCTCATTTCTGTGCTGTGTCTCATGGGCCCCTTTGCCTGCCAAAAGCAAAGTCTAACTTTCCCAGTTTGGCCACTGTTTTGCATGTGATGTCATTTTTCAAGGGCTCTGCAGTGTGCTACAGTATTTGGACTATTCAGGCTGGGTTCAGTGTTTACCACCACCACAACCTGCAGAGAACATTGTCTCAAAGCATCAGGTGTCCCGTCAGTAAAAAGACCAAACATCATGTGGCAGGGCAGGAGCTGTGCCAGGAGCCCCATCCTGGCACTACCTGCGGAGCTCCCTAATTGCAGCTGGCAGGACATCAAGTCCCAAAACACAGAGGATGACCTATGACATTCTTCATGCACACCCACCAGAGGATGAGGGCAGCTCAGCCTCTCCTGGGTGGCCCACAAGCAAAACCCCATGGATATGGGTACTTCTGATGAGGAGGGCCCCAAGCAAGGGCTCTACCTCTGTCCGGGACAGCAACATTGCAGGAGCCTGCAAGGCTGGGATGACCACACAGTACCAACCCTATGAAAACATGCTGTTTTGTATTGAATAGATGAATTGGGACAAATTTTCACATGGCCACGAGGGAGCCAAGTGCACAGAGACTTCACCAAGGCAGGTGTGCTACCTTCCTTCACACATGCTGCCACCTGGCTTTGTAAGACAAGGAAGTTTTGCCATTGTACTCCATGTGCATACAAGTAATGCTTTCCCAATCATTTTCTCCTACCCTCCCCACTGTCTGTCTTCAGTTAGATTTGACAGAAAGCAGGTGCCTTTGAGTGGATTGCACTCCTATGTGTTTTCTGGAATGTGTGTCAGGGTGGAGGAACAAGACCTGAGAGCTACCCCATCAAAGGGAAAGGCTTCAGTGGGCAATCAGTTAAAGGCTCTTTGGTATTCTTTGTCTTAGGAAATTTATATCAGCATAAGATTAAAAGGTCTTCAATGAGGCTAAATGATGAGGAAAATAACTTCAGCATGCTATCCTTTTGCTGAGAGAGATGGAAAGCAAGCACTAACCTACTTCGTACATACCAGCCTAATAAAGAAGGCAGCACATATGGAGTACCACGGTGGGTATCCAGTGAAGCGGCTCCTAAGTTCTCAGTGACATGTCACAGAAGTCTCCAACCATGCAATGCAAAGCTAAAACAAAGATTAACTGCACTGAGATAAGTGGCTGCAGTATTAGGTCTAAGAGAGAAGGGCAGGATTTGAATTACATAGTCAGAGAACTATTTTGGTTTGAAAAGACCTCTAAAATCAACAAGTCTTTTAACTCAGCATTGGCAAGTCCACCACTAAACCATGTCCCTAAGCACCACATCTCCAGGTCTTTTAAATACCTCCAGGGATGGTGACTCAATCACTTCCCCAGGTAGCCTGTTCCAATGCTTGACAACCCCTTCCATGAAGACATTTTTCCCAATATCGAATCTAAACCTCCCTAGCGCAACTTGAGACTGCTTCCTCTTGTCCTACTGCTTGTTTCCTGGGAGAAGAGGATGACCCCCACCTGTCTACAACCTCCTCTCAGATAGTTGTAGAGAGCAAGAAGGTCCCCTCTGAGTCTTCTTTTCTCCAGGCTAAACACCCCCAGCTCCCTCAGCTGCTGCTCATGAGACTTGTGCTCCGGACACTTCCCCAGCTCTGCTGCCCTTCTCTGGACATGCTCCAGCACCTCGATGTCTTTCCTGTAGTGAGTGGCCCAAAACTGCACACAGTACTCAAGGTGCAGCCTCACCAGAGCCTACCGACTCCTTGAAAAGACTGTATTATCCTCTACCAATTTACTACTGTGCCTTAAGTACAACAGTGCACTAATTATAAAAGATGTGCACAGTTAGATAATTTGAAAAACATTTAGGTCTCTTACTCAGACACCTTTCTGAAATATCAGTACTTTACTCACAGTATTTGTCTGTCATTTTTAAAGCCAATATTTCGTAATGCCATTTGAAACACACAGGTAGGCAGCAGCCTTGTTACTCTTCCTTCTTATGCAAATTCAGCCTCTGAGCAAAACCTAAGATTTTCATGTGCAGGCAAAACTGCAGGCACCAGCTAATGCAAAAGTAAACAGCACTAAAAGGCTCGACACAACTCTTCCCTGAAAATTCTGGGGGTAAGCTTTTGGGTTTTGAATCGACACATCTTAGCACAAAGATCAACAGGCTCTTGGCTCCTCAGCTGTAGAGCCAGGGCGTTTTTCTCTCATAGCTGAACCGACATTTTGGAATGGGACCCACAATTTGGCACAGCTGGGAGGCCTGACCTGATGCTCTGAGCAGTCAGAAGGAAGGCTGCAAGGCTCTGTGCACAGTGAGAAGTCAAAGTCAAGACACAAGACATCCACATCACTTGGTATGCCAGGTGCCTGGACAGAAAATCACCATGGGTCCATCTGGGATTCAGGAGACAGCTGCCACAGATCTGCCATGTGAGATTAGGGCACTTGGCTCATTCCATCATCTCTGAAACACAGGGATGTAATGTTTGCTCATCTTGGCCCGAAGAGCATCAGGCAGGAACATCCTCTGATGACACATGTGTCCAGCAGCAAGCCAAATGGCTAACACAGGTTTGATGTGAACCCCTCAGATCAGCTCTATCCCAAATCAACACTTAGGAATAACAAGCACTTCAGCATTAACCAAACCCCAGTCATTTTAATGCAGTTATCACTTTGAAAGCCACACAGCGAGCAAATTAAACAAGCTAATCCAGCCAGTGCCAAGCACTGCCAACACACATCAATGAAGATGACGGCAGGCTTTGCCCTTGGCTTGGCTTTTGCAAGACAGGCAATGGGCTTTTTATTTGCTTTTCTGCGATAACAGATATCAAATGTTGTGCAGGTGTCAAGTCTAGAGAAGAAAAAAAAGCTATGCCTCCAAGGTTAAGTAATCCATTGCTCTTTGAGCCTGCAGGGAAAAGGCAGCATCAGTGCTGCCCTGCTCTTCCTATGCTTATTCAGCCATATGCTGAAGTAAGAGTGACTGTGGTATTGTGTGGCTGGAATATGAAGGTATTTTATGTTCACAGCCATGTTGTTGGTATATCAACTGACATGTACCTCAGTTCTCTTTATTATGATTCATGCTCTGTGCTAATTAAGCAGCACATGACAAATGCATCGTTATTAACAGCAGCTGGAGAGCTAGTAAACCTTGCAGCTTGAACAGAGAAACTGTGCAGTATGATAACATCCTCCAGGTGTTGAGAGAGGGCTGATGAAGAATGCTGAATCCAGGCAAGGCATTAAGACATCTTGCCAAGTACCCATAAAGTAGTCGCAGCCCCTCAGCAGTGAAAGATGGCTCTATGCTACATGCACAGATAGCTGTAGGTAACACCAAACCCTTACCTAGCTACTTCCCATGTGCCAGACCTTTTAGACAAGGATAACCTGGATGAGGCAGTTTCCCCTTCACCCAGCCTGCAGTCACAGCAACCCTCTTTGCGTGCTGGGTATTTTACTTTGCACCACCATCCTGCTTCAGATCTACCACCCTAAGCTACCAACGTGACCTTCATTTCTAGCTTCAGCCTAACACCCTCCCATCCTCATTTTTCCCCTCTGGCTCTAGGGCATCATGGTGCAATGAAGCAGCTTATGCCAATGTACATCATGAGAAGATAAAAGCAGATCTTCAGCATCCTAGAAGAAGGCAAAAGAAAGCCAGAGTGATACCAAATACATTAACTTAGTTTAAATGGCAGCCAAGAGTTAAAACTTGCGTGCATATGCTGTAAAGCTATTCTTTCCAGGGGGCAATTGCTCAACAGACTTTTAGAATCCTGTATAGTTATTGCTTTTTCCCTACACATCATCTCTTTGTCTCTCTAAAAAAATACTGTTGTCAGACTACACAGCAATGAGGAAGGAAGGATGATTTGTGATGATTTGGTGGAAGCATTCTTTAAGAATAAGTAGCAGCTGATGCACTTTTACAGCAAAAGTCTGCATTTTTCATCATTGTTGTCATGGGTTTATTTATACAGAGCAATTCATGTAGAAAACCTCCCCCCAGAACTGGGCAATCCAGGGCACAGCCATGCTGAAACTCACAGCCCATAACTGCAAAGTAAGCCTGTACAAAAAAAAAAAAACAAAACAAAACCAACAAATAAATAAAAAAGAATAATAACAAAAGACCTTCAGGGATTTTACATTGTCAAAGGCTCCTGAGAACAGAAGATGTTCCTGAAGCTCACGTGCTTGCACAGAATGTGGTAGTGGTGCCACAACATGTAAAGGGTGTCTCTGGCAAAGGAGGTTAAAGCTTGGAAAAGCAGAAAGCTTTTGGCACCTTGTTTAATTGGGAGAAGCTAGAGATTTCGGGTTTGTTGCTGACAAACATACACTATACAGGCAGTCCCATTAGATTTAGAGAGTGTTTCAAGTGTCAGAAGAACAAGCTCTTCATTGTAGTCCACCTTAAACCTCTGCTGGTTCACGTGATCATCTTGGCACTGAGACCATTTGCAGAAGTTTCTTTCCAATGTTATTTCCTCTGTATGAATACCTACATGGGACATGTTCATGTTTACTATTTGCATGACCTTCAAATGCCAGCCTGGTTTAACAGCACAGATGGATATTGCAAACCCAACAAGTGCTTCCTGGCACCTGAATCCAAGGAATGTGACCGAGTTGTCACTGCCTGTTCCTGGCTACGGCAATTGAACTCAGCAATGTCTCTTAGGCTACATCCCAGTCCTAAAGGAAGGCTTCCAAATATGTCAAATAAACAAGCATAACTGAGACCCACAAAGATGAAGAAGGAGCCATTGGGTTCAGCAGCATATGCTGCTGCTTCACTCTCAGCCCTGCTGCAACACAGCCCCAAGGGCTCTCCACAAGTCCTGAGGCAGCCACAGCATTCACCCAGCTGCCAGCCCTACCCTGCTGCAGGCTGGTGCACCAGGGCCATGGAAGGTGCGACATACCACTTTTGCACCTGTAGCCAACTCTTGTCCTTAGAGGCATTAGTTTTTACACACACACACACACACACACACCCACCCCCTTTCACCAGGTGTAATTACTATGCCTGATCTGCACTTCCTGTGGCTGGATAAAGTCTGCCAGCTCCAGCCCCATGTACTAACCCCTGCACCTTATCTGAGGCTGTGCTTCTCTCAGTAGGGTACACATCACCCTTGTCCTGACCTTCTATCTCTGCCCACTCCCTGACTGCACATGGCAAATCCCCAGAACTCATGTCCCAACCTTCCCTGATCCCCTGCCCTTTATACCCCCACACTCTCACACCCCAGGTGTCCCTGGGGACAGCCATGTTTGTGGGGTCACACAGTGGCAATGGGGCTGCTGGCTCTCCTGCACAGACACCCTGACTAAGTCACTGTGGCTCCAAGAAAGCATCTGGAGCAATGCTGGAGCTATGTAAGTATAGGATAGTCTGTTGCTGAGTATTCCAGCCCTTTAGCTGTAAAATCAGCTCTCCATCGTGAGTCATCTGACTATCTAGTACCAGGGAACAAGCTGGACCAGAGGTGACACCACCCCCAAGGACACAGAGATCTATGTTTTGAGACACTGCATCTGCACCAAGCTGGTGGTGAGCATCTGAAGCCAGTCACTGTTTTCACAGAAAACAAACCATAATGCTGCTGGTGAACTTGCATCCAGTCAGAAGGATGGGCACAAAGTCCTCTGATTCACCCTGCAACTCAACTCCAGAGCAGCCAAGATGACTCCCAGGGTAGAAGCAGCAGAGGGCAAGAACAGATACGGCAGAGGGGGCCTGGACCTGTCCACAGGGGCTGAGCAAATGCCACAGCAGTGAGCCCCAGGGAGCAGTGCACTGCTCCAGCTCCTGAGCTGGGCAGGCCAGTTATGACCACCTTGGGCACAGAGGCAGTAGTATGATGCTGCAGAACACGCTTTAGGGGTGGGAGGCGATGTCAGCTTGCGGAACACAAACCACCTTCAACAGACCTTTGAACAGAAGGTCAGTCATCATGTTACAGGCAACACAGTATCAATTTGTCCAGCACAAATAACATTTTTGTTATCACTGTCCCGTGACTCAGCACTCTGCATTTTTCATTTACTGCCATTACAAAGGAGCCAATGCAAAAAGCAGGGGAGACAGATGTGAGTTGCTCAAAAGGGACGTTGGAGAAGTATGCCAAGGAGGTGGTACCACTGGTGCAGCACGAGAGCCATGTGACAGCTGGAAGAGGAACGAGTACAAGCGATGTGTAGCCAAGGAGCGTAAAGTCATCATGTGTGCGAGGGAAATCTCTCCGCATCCGCCAGCACAAAGTGCGTCAGAGCTTAGACACAGAGACGAATCTTGCATCTGCTGAAATAAGTGGTAAGGCTCCCATGGACCAGGGCATTTTCCTTAATCTGTAGGTGAGCACCAGGATCCTTACACAACTTGTTTGCTCTCTTACATCGTGAGAAACCAAACTCCCTTGCTTGGAAAATAGAACGAGGTTTAGCAAGCTGTTAAGGTAGCTGGCTGATGAACAACACAGTGACGAGGTCAAGCAGCATTTTACATCACTGAAACAGCATGTCCCATGTCACACAAGAGAAAGCACAGGTAGCTGGGTCCCACACCTAAAGACAGAGCTGCTCCACAGCGTGTGAGTGGCTTCCGGAGTACAGCCACTGCCTGAAGCACGCAGTGCATTCGGTCACCCCAGGCAGAGGGGGACTTGGGTGATACCTGTCCCCACAGGGTACAGAAGGATAGCACAAGTCTTTACCACTAGACCACGTCAGCTCAGGTAACTGCCACTCCTGGTTCGGGCCAAGAGCAACGAGCTACAGCGGGGTAAGGATCAGCATTACCCCAACATGCCTCACCTTGGTGCTTCTCACCTCACCTTGGGTGCTTCTGCAGGTCAGGCATCCTGCCAGCCCAGGATTCTTTCTAACCTGTCAAAAAGTAACAGCACTCTCAAAACTAAACCAGTAGCTGTCCCAGGTTTCTTACAGGCATAATTAAAAGCAACTGATGGACATTTTAATATCCTTTGCTCTTGAATCAGTAATGGGTTTGCTGAAAAGATGCCCTGGTCTCAAGCTTCAAAAGGCAAGAGAGCACATTATGGTTCTGACCAGTACTCAGACTCCAGTCACAAACTAAAATTAATGCAGTTCAATGTTAGACTGCAGCTTAACTGAGCCAGTGAGCAGGAATGTTCTGTGCTCTAGTACGGTGTGAAGAAAAGGAAGCTTAGTAACTCCTACTTTCTTTCTATATATAGAGAATAGGCCAAATTCTGACCCTTTCTACATTGCTTTAGAGCCAACTTCATTGTTGCTGGTGGAAGCTGTCCAAGGAAAATCTATAGATGCACTAAGAAGTACAAAAAGGCCTAGAGGAGGGGAAATACCAGCTAATCACATCTGGAGAGGTACCTTCAGAGGGTCCCAGCTGCACCATGTGTCAGCATGGCTGTTATTAGGTTCAACCCAGTTAATGAAATCCTCCCCTAGTGAGAGATGGGGCTGTGGGACGCTGCAGCTCCCAGGTTCCCCAGGTCCCTGGAGCCCCACTGGGAGTGGCAGGTAGTGGAGCAGTGGCTCCCAGCATCATGGTCCCCATGCCCCACAGGGATTTCCTACAGAACAAACCCTTGCCCTTTCCTCCAGGATGGCACTCAATTTCAGAATAAACCACCAGAAGAAACAACAGGACCCCTTTAAATCATGAGGACTGTACCTCCACAACTGCCAAAGATCAGCAATATACAGCACAGAGGATTAATAACTTTACACCGAGGCAAGATAGGCTTCTCAAGACCAGCTACAATAAGGATCTATTAAATCAATCACAATCAAAACCTAGTCTGCCTTCAAGTGACTTCCAATTAGGATGCAGCAACATTATTAATTTGTCTGTCTGAGCCCTTTAAAGAGCTAAACTGAGGAGGAATTGTTTCCCAGAGGGCTAATTTTCATCATCCTCAGAAATAAAAGCCTCTAGAAGTTCATATTTCTGATTTTTTTTAAAAAAACAGAACCACATTATCAAATTAAAGAACTTGCTAACATGTCACTGTTGAGTTTTCCCCTTTTGGATAATTTTTTTTTTCCTACCCAACTGCCACCAAGCCAAAAGGGTAAAATCATGAAGCAGTGCCGTCTTCACATCTGAATACTCACATTTCATCTAAAGCCTTGATAAAAAAAAAAAAAAAGGACATGATGACAGGAAAAAATTAATTGCAGCTTTGTTGAATGTTTTGTATTCTTAGCAGGGAAACAAAGAGAGGAAGCCTATTTGATCATTCAAAGAATCAGGAGCCAGTTTGAAACAGAGCGATGAGCTCGGATTAAGGGGGCAGATTAGAAAGTGGAATTTTGCAAATCAATTTCAAAAATTCAAGAGCAAAGAGGACATGATGCATTTATCTGTTTATTGATCTGAGGAGTAACCGCCTCAGTAACTCCTGGAACTCTCTGCCCTACATTCAAAATGAACCAAAAGGCAAAGGTAGTCATTTCCCATGCCTGAGAGGGGAACTTTTTAAGTTTTAAAAATATAGACTTTATTACTGTATTAATGAAGTTAACTATAAATTATTAGTAATTGTATTTTAATGTGACTATATAATTAATGCATTTCTATAATATATATATTTACATGCATTAAAATGAGCTGCTCATCAACATCAATATTTGCCCAGCTTGAACGCTTAACTAAGAGCCTGGAAAAATCATGTTCTTATGTCACATCTGAGACTTCATCAGATATGAGAGGCAGGTGGTGGAAAACTCATCTCCAAAAAACTACAGGAAGAAACATCCATCATTTTCCATGCTGGAGGTCAGGCAAAACCCTAGCATAAGTCAGGGATGTCACAGCTTCTCATTTTCCTCTGACAAACACTAGCTTGTACAAATCACCTCTGAACCAAGATTGCTGTAGTTTACACTCATGCAAAACAAGGCATTTTTCAGTTTGCTAGAGCACCCAGGAAAAAAAAAAAAAGTCCTGAAGACCCCAATTTACATGACTTCTAAATGACCTAAAATATTGTTCTTACCAACCCCCCCACATCCCTCACACTCACGTGTCTTCAAGTTCAGCATTTGCTTTCATTTCTCTGCATCACCACGAGTCCTTTTTCTTTTTTCCTTTTAATAAAATTTGTAATTGCAACTAGTTCAACTCCTGAACACAAACCATTGAGAAACAAAGTCATCTGCTTGACTGGAAATTGCTTTCCACTGCCTTCAGTTTGTTTGGATTGGGTTATTTTTACCCTTAGGTTGTGTTGGGGTTTTATCCCCATTTTTTATTTTTTTATTTTTATACATACCTGGTCACACAAAGATGCCACCCAACCATATTTTGGTCCCCATCCCTGGGACGACAGCAACAGCCAGCTCAGGGCAAATATGGTCTCTATACATGTATTTCCATACCAGGAGAAACTCTGCTGTTGGGAACCTCGTCCCAGTTCACACACCCACTGCTGCAGCTTGTCAGATACAAGACATGTTGGAGCTGATGACTGCTCCTGACTACACAATTTTCCTTTGAACTTCAGTAGGAGCACAGGTGTGTTTTGGTTCAAAACCACACAAGGCATGAAGACCCCTGCTCCTGTGACCAAACATATTCATACCTGGCCACAAACTGAAAGGAGGAGGAACACGTCTTCCTACATGATCTATGAACCGCATCTGAAAGGAGGACATGGGTGATTCCACCTAGCATCTTTTTTTTTCCCATCTACTTTTTACTGTAGCTTTTAAAACGTTGGCTCTGGTGAAATGGTAGGACTGCATGGTAATCATCAGGAAGTGACAGAAAATATCAAAACAGAAAGAGCAAGAAAACAGAATTCAAGAGGTCTGGGTCTACTTTCCAAATGCAGCCTCTGCTGCTCTGTGACCTTGGAGAAAGGCAGCTCTCTCTCCTTGATGCTTCAGCCTCTCCATCTCTCAAATGGGATGGAAATTATTCTCAGCCTGTTAGGGGTCTTCCTTCACAATACATGCTCAGGTGACAAAAAAAAGAAAAAAGTCTGGACTGAAATATTTTTCCATAGCAAAGAAATTCCATATTACAATATTATTTCCAATTGGATTTGGCAATTAAGCAAACCTGTGCCTTGCTCCTGTGCACAGACACAAAGAAGGCACAAGCAAGGCTCATTTTTGTTGATTTGGGGGTTTTTTAATGTTTTCATGGGTTCTTTTTAAAAACACCTTAGTTATCTTTGAGGCTGTGCAGGAGCCCAGACATGAGGTCACACCTTGGTGTACTGCTTCTTCAGTTCTGTGTAATCCCAAACCTAAATGTTAAACCAGAATGGAAAACAGCCTTCAGGTTCTCACACTGAGCTGCAGGAAACACCTACACTGAAGTCAAACAACACTATTGTCAGCAAAACGAGCAACAACTGTAGCAGCTACTAATTTCATGTCTCCCTTTCTGATTTCACAGGCCAAACATGGCATGGGTGCAGGACAACCATAATTCCCCAACACGGCAGTAGCTGGCTTATTCCATTGCTTCCTGGGCCAATAACCAAGGTGGGTGCTGATTTATCTCAACAGAGCACTTGGCTCCATAGCACAAGACTGAATAAAAACAATATTGGGGACTAAATTAGCACTTGTTTATCTCCACTGACAGCAAAAGACAACAAATGAATTTGGCAACATGAAACAGATGAAGGAGATAACTATTCCGAGGCAGACAGCACAGGATCATGTACTTTGCCTGAAAGCTCTTATGTTTATGCCTTTAAAATGCATGCCAAGTTCTTTCTCTAGAAGTACATATCTTTATACTAAAATATGCCTTAAAGCATAAAACCGCACCTGCAGGCGCAAGGTCAAAAGCATTTTTTTGTGTAGAAATATTTTGAAGCATCATCATGTATGGGATTACTATACTTTCTACGAACAGCAAGTCTGGCAACTACACCTTCTACGCCTTGCTCCAGGGACCAGGTGTGGTTTGTGTTGGAGGTGAGACACCGTATGTGCACATCACAGCTCCAGCAGCTGGTAAGCTGTGCTACAAAACGAGCCTGACAGGTTGGCTGCTTCTCCTTCACATGTAGCCTGTAGGTAGCTCCCCAGCAGCTGCCAGCTAAGGCAGCTGGTTTTTCCTGTAGCATTTTGCTGATGGTGTTTATCCTGCAGTGCCTGGCACCCTGAGGTCCTCAAACTGTGGATCATAGGGTGCAGCTGTGAAGCTGAGGATCACAGCTCCTCAGCTGTGATCCTCAAACACAAGCAACAACGCTGCTCTAAGTTCAGATGTACGTATGCAACCCAAGGTCAAGAACCTCTGTTCTGCTACTTCTACAGAAATCAAAATTCATTTGTCAACTCAAAGCATCCTCCACTCATGTAAAACAAACCAGTGCAAGCCAGTAGAGTTTTGAAGATAAGAGGATCCCTATATGAAAGGTGGATTTGGCTTTTGCTCCCAAGCCCTGACATACTCTCCCACCTCAGCAAGCCTTTTCTTTCATCACCCTTATTATTTCTCTCCCTCATGGCCTCCCTGGCTGGCCTCACACAGCAGCAGTTTGTCACTCCCAGGTGCTCTCATTGAGTGTTTGCAGGTGCGCTACAGAGGTGTGATGCTGGAAGGATGTGAAAGGCCAGAAGAAGAGTTTGCTCAAGAAGCCCTCATTGCAGGGGCTTGGGAAGACCTGAGGGGATGGTGATGAGTGGTAGGAGGAGACAGGCAATATTTCTGCAGCCAGAGGAATAGTTCAGAGCAGAAGGGGCTGGTGCATACAATACCCATTGCTGGTATCGTATCTATTTTGCAATAGAGACGCCCCTCTCCAATTCAGTGCCACTCATCCAGGTTACCAAGACAGACCAAAGAGCTGATATTTCCATGGAGTGGAACCAGCTGACAAGGATTTATCCTCTGTTTGGCATCTGCCTCAGGAAAACACTAAAGACAGCCCACACACATAGCCTTGTCCCACAGAACTATGCAGCTCTGAGCTCTACCCTTGGTGCCCTTCTCAGCACCAAACTCTCCCTGCCAGCATTTGGAGAGAGGCAGGAGGGTGCAAAGCAACTAAGGCTGGGGCAGGGCACAGACAACAGCATTCAGAAGAATATGTCAGCAGAAGAGGCTGTGAACAGACCATGCTAAAATTGCAACAGTGGCCTTGAGAACAAAGCAGCTGTGGTTAGGCAAGATGTGCGTCACAAGCACAGCCGAGACTCGGGCGCATCCCTTTTCATCTCCAGTCGGTCACACACACTGCTCAGTGGCACCCAGCACTTGCCACAGAACACCCCACTTGTATGGGGACTGAAACAAGGTCAAATATGGAGGAGCACCCACCATTCAAGACCACAGTTTAGACCCACGACTTGAAAAGGACTCACAAATGCCACAGAGCCCCAGGGAGCTGGCTTTCACCTGGAGAGCGAAGCGTACAATGAGAAAGATTGTCTTTGTGTAGGCTTCTGCTGTCTTTAGCTTGTCATTGCTGCACTTCAGTGGCCCACACGTACACAGAGATCCTCTTTGCAAAACACTTTGAAAAGAGACAGAGCAAACCAGCTAAAAGATGCATTCACTCCCTCTGACAGAGTATAGGGGGCCAACAAAAGAACATAATTAAAACACTCATGGCACGTCAGTGGATCAACTCCTTCTCCAGGAGTTGCAGCAATGAGATACGGGTCATTTAGGCAGTCTTGGCTCCTGCTGATGTCCTGTGCAGCAGAGAGAGACAGGGAGAGAGATGGCTGAGCCCCAAGCTGCCTCTTCTCTCTTGTCAGGCAGCTCTTTTCAAGAGCTGTCTGCAGCCACAGGGGCACCTCTCCCAAGCTGGGGAGTGCATTCCCACCTCCAGCTGCACCTGGAGCATCTACTCAGATGGCTTACCCCAGCAGTGTGCCCACCCACAGCTCCTTCAGCACCCGGCAGTTGCAGAAAGAGAGGAGAACCAGCATCAGGCCCTGCTGCCCCCCAGACTCTGGGGAGATGTGCCTGCACAGTCCTGCCCTGTGGGGAAGGACACAGACAGGACACAGCACTGTATGGGGGTGCAGAAGAGATGTGCTGCCCCAGCCCTGGCTCCCTCTGTCCTGCCAGAGCAGCTGCTTTTTCCCTTCCTTTGTGGGGACCAAAAGGCAACCAGGGGATGTAGGACTTGGAAATGCCCCCACCCCTCCATGCTGCCCAGGCTCTGCACAGAGGGTGGAGGGCATTCACAGGGTGGTGTGGGCATAGCTGGGAACCTCTTCTGCCCGGCCATGGGACATGGCACCATGACTCACCCAGAAGTGGCAACGCAGGAGATTAATGAAGTTAATATCTACCACTTCCATGAGTTATCAGGGTAGTCTCCTAAACAGTAACACAGTCATTCTTCCTTGCCCCAAAATATGCCTCTAGGACAATATAAACACACATTTTAAAACAATAGAACGAACCCAGAACTATGTATTTAATTCACCTCTGCCACAAAGTCATGGAAAACTCCAAAAGCAAAGAGAACTTCTTTTCATTCTCTAGTCAATAGGAGTCTCTGAGGAAGTCTCGCCTACAATGGGCTGCCCAGGCATCAGTCCCAGCAGCACCTCATTGACTGCACACACTATTGCAGGGGGAATAATTGGGAAAACCAGCCCCACAGCATAGATGCTGTACCTGGGCCACGATTAATGTCCTGCAAGAAGGGCATTAATGGTAGAGGGGTGGTGTACTGGCAGAGGCAATGCATCTGGAGAGCCATTTCATTCAGTTGCTATTAAAGCCAGGAAGAGGACAGAGAGTCCAGTTTTGCTGCAGCCCTGAAATGCTCTGCGGTTTGCCCAGCCCACGGACAGGGATCTGCATGACTAGATTTGATTAGGTAGTCTTGGCACCGTCCTTGACTGCTGGTCTGAGCTCCCCTATCATAAGCAGCAGCAAATGAAACAGGAATTATGCAATGTGAGGGGTGAGTGATGGAATAGTGACTGGAACAGAAAGAACTGCCCCTCAAACCAGTGATTTTCAGACATGCCATATTATTTACTATCATTTCACTGTAACCTTTCTCCATGAGGAGAAGCAACCTTAAGGAGCAGGGGGCTGTGTCTTTGGCATACAGCTAAAGGCTCCTGCAAGGAGTTGACTGCTTGGCTTACAAGATACTTTCACAGCCAAAGCCCATGAAATAAGAGGCTCCCCTTCCAGTTCAAAGTCACCACTGGATTCTAGTGATTCAATTTCTTCTAAGTTGCCATGAAGTTTTTCAGCTTGAGAGCAAAAAAAAAAAAATCAAATCCTTTCTTGGCTTTCTGTTCATCAGAAATAAATATCCACTTGAATTCACATGAGGTCTCACAAAGCAGCAGCCTGTTGCTAGTGCAGAAGTTACTTGCTTCTCCCCTCTCCACACACCTCCTGGTCCAATTCTCTGCACCCCCCCCATTTTCTCTCCAAATTGCTGGAGGGGTCAGGGAAAGCAAATACACTTCCCCGAGGAACCTCCCCACACATTGACTCATTCAACAGACTGCTCGGGGAAACACTGAACTGAAGTTCGGTATCTGCATTGCAGAAGATAAACACATTGGCAAAGCAGGTCAAGCAATATCCAAGGAAAAATCTCCACTTCGAGGGAGGTGAACTCAGAGCAGGACCAAGGGCAGTGTAAGCAGAGAAGAAAAAAAAAACCAAACAAACACAAAGGCACTGGAAGCAGAAATAGAGATGGTAACTGTAGCATGAAAACTGAGAAACAGGATAATGCAAAAGAAACCTCAACCACAAATACATCCATACAGTGGAGAGACACTACTATCAGGGATGGCTGCTGCCTCTCCAAAGTTTTCCATGAATATTAAGGAGGGACTTCAACCGACTGGCACATGTGCAGAGGGCAAAACTGCAAGTGTTCAACATAAGCCTCTTTCTTTACAACCATGACTTCTTACTCTCCTGAACAGAAGCATCCTACTACACTTTCAGCTTTTTGCTAAGCAACTCGCCACTTCCTAGCTTGCTCTTTGAGGTATTTTCAAGGGCCTCGTGATGGGTGTTATAGGGGGCTTTTGCCCCATAATATCCTGCTTCACTCACCCCACACCACAGAGGGACCCAAAGGGGGAAGCCACACGGGGAACTCATTCTGACTCATCCCCAAAGCATTTAAGAGGTGGTTCAAGACAAAAGTCATAACATGCATCCTGAAAGAGACATTTCTAGCCACCCTCATTGCACAAAGCATTCCAGAACTGAGCTCTAGCCATGACAATTATGGGTTGGAGCCTCAAAATGCTATAGCCACTCACAGAGCTGCTTCAGCTAGCTTGGAGTTTTTGTCACTTCTGAGCCACTTGACATCCAGGGCACCCATCTTACCAATAAAACAAGTATGAATGAGTGTAATCATAAATGGATAGCTTTTCGAGTAGGAGACAGAGACTGTGACTTAGGAGATAAATCTTTTCAGGAAGAGAAAACACAGGTACAGCAATGAGATTGAAGATGTTTTCTTCCAGGTTTATGCTGTGACCTTAAATACAGTTGATAACTATAGCCTTGCTGCAAAAAAAACTTCAAACCCTGCTTAAATAAATGGAATAGAAAACACTTAACGTATATCACTGGCACTTAATACAGTTAACTACTAAAAATAAAGTTATTAACTGCATTGTTTTAGTAGATATGCACATTCCTCAGAAACACAGTTGAGTGGGGAGAGGAAGAGAGAGTAATTACTACCTGGTTTGCACAGTCCCCCACGCTCATTTATTGTTTCCACTGCGGTTTAGGTTTGCTCCCTAGCATGCTCTGTGTGAAGCAGCGTGACAGAAATGACTTATCAGCAAGCAAAACCTTCTTACTCTTTTATGAATGATCTCTCTCCTTCCTCTAACCTCTTCACACATCGGGGAGCCCAGGTTGCTAAATACACTCCCTGATGTGGTTTGTCACCGGCTGCTGTCACCCTTTTCTTAATGACATGTTTTTCCACCCAGCAGAGCTACCACCCTCTTGTAATTTCTAGAAGTGCATTAATGTCTCATTACACAATACACTGAGGCACTTACTGAAATGCAAAGGACAGAGAGCCCCAGCATCATCTTGGTAGAGGAGGATGGATCCATCACCCAGCCCTTTCCCCTTACGTCTGGTTTTGAACTGTGATGAAGCTTCTGGTTTTGATTTAAGGTCAGGCTGCACTTAGAGCTGTTCTTCACTGTACTGGGAAGGACAACCCGAGGCCAGGGATTTCTGGGCAGTTAATGGCCTATGAAGGAACAATGGACAGCTGACAGGCTCCCAGGTCAACCACTCAACAGTACTGATGCCAGGTCCCAACGGAGAGCAGCTCTTCAGGATGAGAGCAAGGTCCAGGGAGCAACAACACTGTACAGCATAGGAGAGATGATTCTGGGGAAAGACTCTGTAAGCTCAGTTTATCTGGTTCATTATTTTACAATCTAGTTTGATTCCTCTTGACCAAGGGCTTACTCCCTCTCACCAAGTCATGCCAGGGAACAGCAAGGCTATTTGTAACCATGGTCTCTGTTAGCATCATCCTTTATTTTGCCACCTGCCACCATCTCATATTGGAATTGCATGAGGTTTGCAGTGGACAGTCTCCTTGCTGATGAAGTCCAGCGAGGGAACTTCAATAAAGAGAGGAGGATATTTTATCTGCAGCCAGAGCTTGATGCACACAGACCCTTTTCTCCAGGGCTACTGCTCACCTCTGGATCGCACCTTTTCTGTCCTTTGGGAAAGTAAGCCAGCCTTCCAAAAGACCATGAGGTTCTCACTGCTCAAATCCACCCACAGGTTTCATACAGTCCTGATCAGCACTGCCACTGCCATAACCAAGGGACATTTGAATTCAACACCATAAACCCCATTCTCTACCTAAATAAGCTTTCCTGCCAAACTACCCTTAAAAAGCCAGGGCTACCAGACCTTAATTGCCTTAATGCTTTTTCCAGACTAAGCAGTGTGACCGATTTTGATCTTCTCCGAGTTGTTCTTTATTACCTCTTTTCTGATTAAATTAGGGGGAAAAAAAAGAAGTTACAATTGAAATAAACCCATCTGAGAGCAAAACATACGAGTGCTTTGACTGTACTTCATTCTGGTTTTGTGAAAACGCAACAAAGTCCTGCAAAGTAACTTTTCAGCACTACAGAATCAAAAGCAGTCTATGCCAAGACAAATGTCCTTCTTATCAGGGCCTTTCCACAGCAATCTGGGGGCAGGGACGTAGGGGAGAGGGGAGGACAGGGGGAGGGAAGAAAAAAAAGCACCTTTCAGAATTTTTTTTTTTTTGATTTTGCCAGCAGTTAAAATGAAAACTGGAAATAAAGCAGTTCAAAAATCTGATTTCTCCATTTTCAAGATCCAGATACACTCCCCCCAACTAATAGTTTAAATCTTTTCTCACATAAAGCTATTAAAACAGAAATCCTAATCTCCAGTTGAAATTAAAGGTTTGCGAAACACCAAAAGGAAAGTTTTACTGGAGACAAGTTGATTCTTTTCAATTGTAGTTAGCATGTAATTTCAAAGCAAGAAAAAAAATAACCAAAAACAGAAACACTGCAAATGTTAACATGTTTTCAATTTTCCAATTTCTCTCTTGGGAAAAGAAGCAAGAACTACATGAAGAATTGACCTGAATGCTTGTGCTTTTCTGATCCATGTCTTCCTCCTCCAAACATAAAGGCTTTAAGATGCAAAACACTCTCAAAAATCTGTGTTATTCTAATTGCAAATTTGATCATAAAGCCACAAGCTCGTAATTAACAACAACAGATTCTTGGCAGAATCTATTAACAAGCTAAAGCTTTATATGATGTTAGTACAAAAGGCGTTATCATGCCAAAACAAAGTGCAGTCGGATTTAAAAACATGGCAGTGTTTTCTCCTGTCGAAGACACACGATTCCATGGCCCACAAACATCCTGCCAGCGTGAACCAGACTTTGGAGTAACTGCAGCCACCAAAAGCAAACAGCAGAATGGAGTCAACAGGTTATTATGGAATAATTGCCTGTCCTAATCCAGCTGTTCTATCAGCTCCTGGCATTTACCTCAAGCCTACAACAGATTCTCAGACTTCACCAAGAGATTTTGATCTCCAAAGACAGATTAAGCTAAAATTCATCCTCTGGTTAGGCAGGTACTCATGATTTGAAAACAAGATAAAATGCCCACAATTTGCATGGCAGCTCATCCTAGTGGCCAATTGCTTTCTTATCAATTTGTGCCCAAAGTCCACTCTGTTTGCTGAATTTGGCCTCCATGTACTGGTTCCTATTCTACCTTTTCCTCGCTGTTTTCCCTCCAGTTACCATCTATCACTGTCCTCAGATCTTGCCCCCATCTCTGATCCTCTTGTCAGGGTTGGTTTCCTAGATTTCACCACTGAGCCAGTTTGGAACCCTTTTCACGTTGCCAATGGTCAGTCTTGAACCCATCAAATATTTATAAACAAGTGAAATTATTTCAGAAATACTAAGCCCCATCAGCTTCCATTAAAAGAAAAGCTATATTGGAGAGAGGGAAGGGAGAAAGAAACATTTAGCTTCCATGAACCAATGGCAGAGCAAGCTCAGCCTTCCTCAGATCCCAGGAAAATCCACCAGTGACAGGATATAGTCCTAGTCAATGAAACACTGAATTTGGCATTCACACACAGACAGACACCAGAGAACAAAGCCACAAGGCCAAATCACCAGATTTAATCCACTGCACTGATAGCTTTCATGAGATTTTTAAAAAGGAATATTATTATTATTACTACTACTTAAATAAGGGTTGGATCATGGAAGAACCACACACTTGGGACTCTCAGACCAGCCTCCACTGTCATCAGGGCCCCTCTGACTCTCACAGGTTGCAGCCAAAACCTCTGGTTGGTATGGACAGCTTTTTATCATTAGTATCTCTCTCTAATGAACTTTAAAACCAAGCAAATCCCAAGAAAACCTGGCAGATTTGTCAACTCCAATCCTACACATACTAGGTTGCCTATACCCAAGGTGACTTTGGTTTGCTAATAAAACAAGACAGAAGCCTTACAGAGCAAGGAAAGCAAGGAGAAATCTGTTCAGCAGACATAAATTACCACAGTTCACACATAACACACTCAAATGCATTAGTTTGGCACACTGTTGAAAGAAAACAAAGCTCCAGATTTGGCTGCACATGCCCCAGTAGTTTACTCTAAACATCTAAAATAGAGACTCAGCAGGTGAAGTCTCTGCAGATGTAATTTTATCCTCAAGCTTTGTAAGACATTACCACATATCCAGTTAAACATAACAGCAACAAACCATAAGCCTTTAAAAACTATAATGCAAGGAGAAAATCTTTGTAATTGGGTCTAGTATCACAAAGCCATCACACTGCCAGTCTCAGCTTCACTCACCAGGCTCAAAGGGACTACAAGAAAGAAACTTCCCTCCCCAATTCCCCCCAGTAACACTTACTGCCCTCCCACAGCTGGGACAGCAGTCGAGGACCTCTTCAGCTGCAGAGGTAAAACCCAGTCAAAATGAGCAGAGTTTGGTTTGAGAAAACCACTGCATAGGACAAAAGTATTTCACTGGGGGTTTTCTCCCAGGATAAAACAGCATGGATGCGTCAGCAGGTTTGAAAATGTCAGGATCATAACAAGCCCATAAAATACAAAATCTTACTTGATGCCAGCATTAGGTTTTAGTCAGATCAAAGTGCTCATTATCCTTGGTCACAAGCTGCAACACTGAGATGCCGCAAAGAGTCAGGGCTGAACAACCTGGTGCTTTCCAGCACTGCTAGCCTAAAACACCTTGGCTTGTCACAGCTGTGACAGGGATGGGCAATGAGCCTTTATTTCCCTGCCAACCCCATGTGACTAGTGATTCGTGGGTTCAGGTGGCTGCCATTAAGCTGCAGATAGTGCCACTGCCTTCCAGCTCTTGCTTGGTTATGTGAACTACCAAGGGAACGATCCACTGTATGTTGCAGTCTAATAAATTTCGCTACAGCCTGTCTCACTGTATAGAGGAGACACATCCAACACAAGCAGTGGGATTCTGCTCTAGAAGAGCTCAGTGTTTGAGGAGAGAAGGGGAAAAAAGCTTAAAACTCAAAATCCAGCACTGCTGGTTAAAGAAGGCTGAACACAAACACATAAAGCAGGACCTGGAGGCTAGCACCGTGGTGAAATTAGCTGCTCTCCCCACATACAGTCTTATTGGTTTTCATGTACAGTTTTCTTCAGGTACCCAACACTTTAACCAAGAAAGTAAAAAAAAAAAAAGGAACGTCTTTGCCACTGCTATAGGTGTAGAAAGCACAACTAAATGGCATTTTTTAGTTAGGCTGCAAAAGCAATATTCCTGTCCAACAGCACTGGCCAGCACCTCGACCTGCACTGCCACAGCCAGCAATGACACTGTTCTGACACTGGCTGGTGCTCAGCAAGTCCTTCCAGCCTCGTACAACAATTATTCTGTTCTGCTAAGCTGCTTTCATGCTGCTTCACACGAGAAAGCAGGCGGTCGGGCTGAGCCGCTGGGGTGCAAGAGGCAGGGGTGCGGGGGCAGCGCTGCAGGGGAGGCAGGTGTCTCTCAAGATTCCACACAATCCCTCACTGGGGATCCCTAATCCTGTCAGAGTCAATTTGTTGTCAATTTTCCACAGCGCTTAAGCACCAAGAGAGAATTGGTTTATCACGGGAAACACTTCCTCTCCAAAGCTTTAATTATTTCCATATATGTTGGGTAAAATGTGCGCAGGAGCAATTTACGGGGGGAAGCTGGAGACAGGGAAGAACAGTGCAGGGGCCAGTCCAGCTCATCTCCATCACAACACACAGCTGCTTCTTACAGATCCTGGTGATGGTCCTTGCCATTTGGTTTCTCCCACCACAGGTGACTACAGATCGTAACACTGCACTTCAGAGTAATCTAAACATTAATTCCTCTTCCCATTCTTTCTACTACCAAGGAGCACTACCAAGGAGCAGTGTAGGCACAGAGAGGAATCTCGGCCCAGTTGCCACATCTCATACCACAGAGATTAATTTTCTCTCTTTGCACTGATTCATCATACCAATTTGGTCATTTGCAGGTGACTTAATTTCCAGAATTAACTGTTTCCAAAAGCCAGGTCACTAACATCTGGGGGCAAATTTATTGATCTATATAATATGGCTGCAAGAATGTTTGCATACTGTCTCTTGAAACAGAGTTACAATATTTCAACTAGTGTTGGTAAAACTTTATCCCTGCAGAAAAGCAACTTTTCATTTCATTGCCATTAATACAACTTGAGATGCCCCTTCTTCACATCAACGTTTGGCTGCTGCTTGTCACAATAAGTTTTGATTATATTCTTCCAGCTTCAGGACAAATTTCTTCTCAAAACCAGAAACAGAGAAAAAGAGTCACACCAGAAGAACAAGATGAGTTTCCTAACCACTGGAGATGGTGGATATTCTGGGTGGTCTCTAGCACAGTTTAATGAAAAGTACTTAAAAGCTTGAGCTTTAAAACGAGATGTCATAACTTTGGAAAGTCTGAGAGAAAGAGTAACTCATTTCTCAACATGTTCTGCCCAGTCTGCAAGACCTCCAGGGGTCCACAAGAGTTTCTGAGGCTCTAACATTTGCAAAAATCAAGTTTCATCCTAAGACAAGCCCCAAACTGGACATGTACTTGAAAATGTGGGGTAGACAGGCTTCCTCTACACAGCACAGGAGACATCTGGGAGAACTTGGTTTCTTGTAATTCAGTATTGCTCCTACTTTTCTTACACAGCCCATACTAACTCACAAATGGTTTTGTACTGACTTAGGGGGACTTATCAGCCACTGCAGCTGATAAAATTTCCTCTTTTACAGCATAACTTCAAATCCAAACAAATTACTTTAGAGCTGATAGAATTTCTGTAAAGAGACAGTTGTAAAATTGTCTGAATTAGAATGAACTTCCTACATGTTAGTATGGTAAAATTTACCCTCTGGTAAATAATAAAATGATTGAAAAGAACAAAGAGTCATGGGTGGTCCAGAGGCCCCATGGCCTCATGTGCTCAACAGATCCAGTCTTTAGTAAGAACGACCCTGGCTACAACATTCTAGAGGAATTCAATTTTGCACAAAGTGTTTTATAAATGCCCAGTGCTAGAAATGAGCACAAGACTTGTCTTCACTCTCCAGCTTCTCCATTAACATCCCCAGTACATTGTTAATCTGACGTTTTATCCTGCCTGGAGGCTGAGGAATATCTGAAATATTCTGGACTCCTCCCAGTTCAAAATAGAAATCAGAGGCTCTCAGTTACCACCCTGAAATTTGCAAAGGAATTTCTTTGATAAGCGTAAGCAAATAATAATTTTCCAACTGAAAATTTAATGTATGGAAAATCTAGACCACTCTGCCATGAAAAAAAAGAAGATAATAAAACAAAACCCAAACATTCAGTGAGAGATGCCCCATTAAAATAAGCAAAATCAAGATTACTGACAGTAATAGATGATTCAGAAGGTTTCTAAGTAAGAGATTCCAGGGTTGAGCATGGATTCACTTCCATCATTAAGAAAATCACTCGGAAAAACAGTGCCTCTTTCAACATCATTATCTTGAGTTAGTTATTGTGTCCACCTCAGGCCCTTTCAATCACATTTTGCCTTCACTCAGGCTAAAAAACCCCAGTTTTTCATATTCACGTTTCTTCCTCCTCCTCAGTACAACTCACCACTCCATGCTCCTGTAATGAAGCAAGCAGTTGTTCTGCAATGTCATGTTTCTTTGGTAATGGTGATATAAATAAGGAGAAATAAACCCTGGGGCAAAAGATTCTGTTAGTTGCTCTCATATCTTTACTGGCAGAATAATTGGCTGCACTGTAAGCCCAACTCTACTTGGTTTTGCTATCTGCCACTGCTCTGGCAGGTTACAATTACTTTCTCCTTTTCCTTCTCTCTGTCCTTTTGTCCTATGTTTTCCTTCCACGTGGGCTTCTGCCATCGCCCCTCCTACTAAAGTCTGGTACAATGATGACAAAACTGAGCCTTTCCTTCACCTTGTCTCCTCTGCTACAGTACCATACAATAAAATACCAAGTGATAAGGGATTTTAAGAGGGAGAGGCAACAGCCAGAATATACAATGGCATATGAAGTAGCAACGGCACGGTGTGGCAGGGCAGAGGAAGAAAGGACAATGCCAGTGAAGCAGAAGGCTAAGCCAGGTGCCATGGGAAAGCTGAACAACCGTGATGTGACTTAACACAATGAGGTGCTTCCAGAGGGCAATTAAGCCTTGTAAGAAGAAATAGTCTAGCCTACTTCCAAAATTCTCATCTCCTCCACCTGACTAGCATAAAGCTTGAGTTGTTTTAATTTGAAGGTAGGTGAGAAGGAGGATTTTAGAGATGGAGCTGCACAGCAGCCAAGTTGAGGGTGCTGTTTGCCTGCTGGACCCTGATAATAACAAGCTAAGCCTCTGAAGCACAGCCACAGGGATCAGCTTGGCCGACATCACAGTCAAGGTCTGTGTGTGCACTGGGATTCATGGCATTGAGCTCCTTGGTTGCTTTTAATATCAGGGCAGGGAAGGTGTCTTTTTTTGTGAGAAAAAAAAAAAAATTAAAAAAATTAAGATGTGAGATGTGCACAGGGGATTGTTCCCCACAACTGAAAACAGGAATCTGTAGGAGGAAACAGAGAAGGAGGTTTCTGAAGGGGTTGTCAGGTTTCAGAGCTGCCAAGTGAGCAAACTGAACTTGCACCTCCCCACAACCTGAATGCATGCAAAACTGGTTTTAAAATGGAAAGCTGCAGAGGAAGGAGAAAGAGGCCAGATTAGCTTCACTCCACTGAGCCCAGTGGAGAAGAACATGAGTGGATACTGCTGTATTCTGTGATCTGTGTTTTCACTGTCCTTTTATTTATTAACAGCCTGCCAAAAATAAATCTGCAGAGCAGCAACATGGGCCCTTTGAAATTTGCCTGCATTTTGGACTCACCAGTACAACACTCACAACATAAACACACTCCCAGAGACAGGACAGGAGCCAGGGAAGTCAGTAACCCCCAGGGTGTGGCCCACACCTGAAATCTTCACAAGATATCTGGGGAAACTTTTTCAGGAGAGGAGAAACCATGGGAGCTGACTTTAACCCACAGGAGAGAGTTATTTTGTGGATTAAGCACAGTCTCTGCAAGAATGATGTTCCTTGCCTGTACATTTTTTATTTCTCTCGAGGTAGACTCACTCAATCTGCTCTAAGACACGTAAGCCAACACCCCTGTATTTATTTTCTGAAGCACAGAATATAAATGTATCATGGCTCCTGAAATGGATAACAGCAGTTTGCACTCACCTGGATTTGCTCTGAATCCAGAGTGAAAAGAAGTGGATAACCACAGCGATTCATGGAGTCCCAGAGCTTTAGGTTCACCCTTGTGACCAGGCTTCTGGCTCCACGGACAACAGGAGTGCTATCAGTGAACACTAATGCCCTGTGCATGCTGTAAATAGGCACCATTTACTCAGTTCTCCTTGTCTGCATATCTAAACAATGGCCTGCTGTCAAGCAGGAATATTCACTATTTTAATTAAGATCTTCATCTTTTAGAATAACAAGATCAATACCTGGCCAAGCTGTTGGGAAAAGGCAAAAAACCAAGCTCTAATCATGGCAGCAAGCCAGTCACTCAAGACTGTAGGGACACCAATGAAGCTAGACAAGGCCCAGGAGCAGTGAACCAAAAATGAATGATTATCTAAAGTGACAAAGCGAGGCAGGAAGAAAGAAAGACACCAAGTTTCTTAGTTTCTCTCTACTTTCTGTCTTTCAGGTGGTATGATCACCTCACACTTGTGGGAAATGGGAAACAAATATGGCCTTTTCCAACAGCTCTGTACCTGTCTACACCAGATGACTCACAGACTCCTCAGGAGGCAAAATTCTTGTCAAAATGGAACATGTTACTCGTGTCAGTGTCCACAGCTCTCATCCCTGTGCTTGAAGATCAGAGCCCCTCCTTGGCACGCAATATGCCCTTGGGTGGGTGATACAGTCTGGGTTCCCTTAGGCTGAAACACAAGGTATAATTTTAGTACATTGCAAATGATATGTAGACATTTACCACTTTCTGTGGTGCTCAGACCCACTCAGACAGGGAACAGAGTCACCAGCAGATTCTGCTGTAGCTTTGTGAGGTGGGTGGTAACACAGTTTAAGTCTCTGTTAGTCCCAGGGAGTGAACAATGCCCAAGGACACCTTCCAGGTCATTACAATAGTCTAATTTCCTTGGAGGTTTCTCGTCAGTGAGGTCACAACCCTGTTCTCCTTTGCTGTTGTCTGACTCGGGAACTGAGGAAGGAAATTGCAACACAAAACTCAAATTAGGGGATTTTTTTTTAAGAACTTGAAGTAGCACATAATAAAAAAAACTAATAATATGTTGCAATCCAGTTCTCCTCCAGTCTGATGGTTTTGCACCAAGAGGAAGCTGTTGCAGATGCCCTGCAACCTGGTTAGTGTAAAATCTGGGCATGAGAGGACATCTTAGAACAAAGTGTTCTGCTTTGACTTCCCTAGAGAACAATTAACACTGACAGCTTTTTCCTTTTGGGCTGAAATGATTTAATAATTCAAACAGTGTTACTACATTTTCATCTGTTTCTGGTCTTCCCTTTACTAGTCCTTACTGATGTGAGGTGTAGGAATCAGGGTTAAGAACACACCCAAGCCAGTTGATGGACCTGATCCCACTTTTTTATACAGCTCCCTATCCTCAACATGTTGCTCTCTACTGCAGTATCTGTGACGAGAGATTGGCGACTGGTACGAGTGACCTTCAAAAGGATTAGCCAGAGATGTGTGACTGCCAGTGAATAACTCTATTCATTTATTATGCGTGACGAACAGTAAATCATTCTAGTAAGATACTTTTCCATTCATTCGTTGCTTGAGAATGATTAGCAGCAAATAGCTCTTTGAAGCTTTTCCAGTGGAGCTGAGCAAAACACACACAGGGAGAGCCAGAAACTTTGTCCCGTTCACTTGTGGTCACCTCACATCAATGGAGTTGGCCAAATGTTGGGGGAAATGATGGGTCAGGGTGTATCTGTGCAATACACAGATATCCTTTCATTCTAAATCTTATATCTTCTAGTCTCCTGACCATGCCCAAACTACTACTGGGGACATTTGCCAGTTTTTTGTTCAGATGGAGCAATGGTTTCTCTTTGAACAGCAGAGTTTCTCTGTAAACTAACATAACTAAGGATAAAGTGGGGCATTTCCCTTATCCAAACAGACAGCCAATGGCTGACTGTTAGGATGACTTCTGCATCTGTCTATCACTGTGGACACCAATGACTTACCAAAACTAGCAGTCTTTAAGCTGCTGATTAAGACATGAAGCTGCCATTTCTGCCCACCCACCGGTGTAAATACCATAAGAGAGTTAAAACAAAAGAACCCAGGGATTCTGAATCAAAGTGTAAATCAACATCCTGTGTTGTGTCCCCATGTGTTCCTCTTTTTCCACCACATATAAGAGATATTCCTGTGTCAGGCTCACTAGTGTGGTACAAACGCACCAATTGGGTAATACCCAGAGTGTCCCAACACTGCTGCATGGAATACTGCCCTTATATGTGTGAGACCCCTGCTCAAGTTCTCGCCATCCGATTTGGAGCAGAAGCATGCCTTCTTAAGGAGTCACGATGGCCTAGCAGCTCTTCTACCAGACATAACTCAGGAGACCTTGCTTACCTTACCTCTCTCCTGTGACCTCGAGCAGCTCTATCTATCCACCGGTTCCCACTCAACTTCACCATTACTTCAATTTTAATTTTTAGGTAGTGACTGCTTACAGGTTCATCCCAAAGGGACACTCTCTCTCTGTAGGCATGACTGAAATTCAAATAACAACGAATGAATTTCTCTTTTAGACTTCAAAGTCAAAAGAGGTTATGTGTATATGTACACAAATAGAAAATGAGTGGGGCTGTTTGCTTCAGATGATAATGCTGTATTTCATAGCCCCATTTTCCAGCAGCAGAATTGCTGGCTTTTTGCTCAACGTCATATGACTCTTGAGTAGTGAGGACTCAATGTAACTCCACTTGGATTTAACAAAATAATTAACTGTTATTCGGCACAAAGAGAAAGTCACAAGATTGCAAAGAGCAGCGCTTAGAATGCAGCTACATGGAAGAAGAAGAGCATCTCTCTCTGAGCTGATGATTAACTACCCATATAACTTGGGCACTGGCTACAGCACTGTATCATTTTCTGTCTGTTCACAGCTGCTTTTGGCCAGTAAGAACTGGAATGAAGCAAGGGCTCTGGATTAGCTCATGTTCATGCAGAGCTAACAATTACCTTTGGTTTTGACTGCTGCAGGGAACTCCAACAGCTTCCTTCCTGATCTGCACTCATATTTTCCAAGCCTCAGAAATGTCATGCATCCAGACAAATAAATTCAGTGGGAAGGAGTAGGTAGAAGTCTCATATCTTTCCCGGGTCAAAAGGATTGCTTGGAGTAATAGCACTTTTCCTAATTTACATCTTTTCTCCATGTGACCTTACCATTCCTTTCTCTTTTCTCCTGAAATCTATGCTGCACAGTTGTTTTCCCAACAGCCATAATGTTTATAAATTATTCACAAGAAGTAGCTGTAAGGAACAACTAATGTTTCATCTTTAAAAAAGGTCTTACAATGCTATCCCTCCAAATGCACAGTGGATTTGGGGCTCACAGGGCTTCCCCAGTACCACTGCCAGAGCTCCAAATGGCACTGCATCCTTTCTGCATGGCAGCCCTCAAGGCCACCAAACCTCCTCCTTAGCAAAGAAAACCAGTGACAACCACAAGTTTGTCTTCTGAGTCCTCCCACACAGCACTAAGTAGTAATTCCCACTGAAAACAGTCAGACTTCTCATGTGAGTAATAACATATTAATTTGAGAGAAAAAGGATAAGTAGTCATTCAAATCAGGAGCAGCCACAGCCTTCTAATTAAGGAGGCAGTTTGTTTTCTTCCCACAGTTTCCTGAGCAGACAGATATCTGGGAGACTAACAATTGGTCTTATCTATGGTTCAGTGCTGGAAAAGTACAAGAAAAATTCGTACCAGTCTGGATACTAAAACAAATAAATCTGGTTTTACGTGCAGAGTAACCAAAAATGGTACATGATTTATTTATAACATGTCATCATACAACAAGCTTGCAGCTAATGAAACATAATGCTGAATAGATGAACATGAAATGAACACCACTAAATAGCCTATAATAAACACTTTGTTTCAAATAAGCTTTTTTTGGCTTTTAAATGTTAAAATGTCACAGTAATAATTAATACCTGTACTGCTACAATACAAGTAATGACTTCTCAAAAACTTAATAAGAAGTGTTGTGGTAAAATGGAAAGAAAAGTAGTTTGGTTATCCACTGTGAAAAGCTGTACAAGATCATCCCACCCTGGCTAATGTCAGAAACTCCCTCCTGGGGCAGGGAGAGTGGTGCCAGCCACCAGTGAGGTGGAGGCTCAAGTTCCAACCTTTTCTTAAATGGTTTCCACCTCGCTGGGGACCACACAAACAGCCACTTCTACATATCTGAAGTAAATGGCTCAGCTGGCAAACCATTCCACTTCAAAACCTGGCAGCGAGTTACACACAGCAGTATGGAACACAGCACAGGGGGGAGATGGGAACACCCAACATGTGGTGTCAACTGCACTGTGGACATGGGGCCACCACAGACTACAGGAGCACCTGACCTGTGCCAAGCCATGAAGGTTTACTTTAGCTGGAAACCCAAGCACTATCTATTGAACTCACTAAGATACTCACTACTTTTTTCTCTGTGTTACCTACAACAATCATTTTCATAGATTGTTGTTCCTCTTTGGACAAAAGAAAAATTTCCTCAACACCGGTCAAATGTTTTTCAATCCCAATACATGCAATCACCAATTTCTGAAGACAGGTAAGAAGTGCTTTATTTAAGCACTGACAGATTCCCAGAATTATGCTAACACTGAAGCAAGAATATTTATGGACATATTACAGAAGTGAAAAAGAAAAATCAAAGTATTTTCTTCTTCTGCAGCATCTCACATCTTGATGTATCAGAGCAAGTGATCTCACTCAGCGATCTTTCCAATGCATCTTCGGGGTTTGCAAATATTATGCCCCTCTGATATATGGAAAAGCTGAGCAATGCAAAGAGGGTGTTTCTGCCTATAGAAATGACTTCTGTCAACCACTATGAGAGAATATGTTATTTTGAGTCTTGAAATGGAAAGTGTGAAGAAATGTTCACCAGAACTATCATTTTCCACAGATAAGATAAAAATTCTTTGAACACCTGAGCTTTATGATACCTGTGAGAAATTATGGTACTCCCACAAAACACATTTGCAGGATTAGGCATTTCAGGCAGAGGCAACTCTTCTGTTTTCCTTTCAGAAATGTTCCCTGTGATTTCTTTTTTGTTGTATATGATGGAGTTGGAGTGACTATTTTTGCAGGTGCTCAAACAGCACACATCTCCCTTGACTCTCTCAACTTTTGAAAATCTCAGTCATAATTATAAAAGGTTGAATGAAAGAAGGGAGCTATTTTTCTTTCTCTAGCCAGTGAGACTCTCTAAGATGGATATGTGTGACATATGGTCCCTGCAGGAAACAGGCAGTTGGACCTTTAAAGACTCCAGTTTGCCAACCTCCTTTTGTACCTCCAACTTCTTCCTGCCACATCACCAGAAGACAAATACCTACCTTCATCCCTTTGAAATTAGCTAGTGTGGCAGGAAATAAATTAAAACACGAAAACTTGGGCATGTGATTGACAGCAATCCATTCACCCCCCTCTAGTAGCTACTCTTAGGAAGCGCAGTGGTGTCAAAGAAATAACTGCTTTCAGAGGTTCTCTGTTCATACTAGATTGCATGGGCCATGCTGATGTAAACAGCAACATTTCTGATGGCATATCACTCTCAGACCTGATAAAACTCATTTTCTATCATAAAATGGTGGAGGCCAGTAAAGTACTTCTGTTTCCCTGGAGTTCCTCTATGTTGCAATTTTCTACATTGCAGGACCAACCTGTCAGTGTGTTCTTTCCATTATTACCTTAATAAAAGAACACAAGATCATTATCTTCCAGTAACTCTGCTGACTCTGTAATAGTGGGCTGTGGTGTCTCAATGTGATGGGAAGTCACTGGAAATCTTGCAAGACCTTTCACGCTCATGTTATAAAGAACATCACTCCTGTTTACCTCTTATGCTGATCACTTCACATAGCAGCATTTCCACCAGACAGTTAGATAAAAAGAAGGCACAAAGAAAGAAAGAAGGCAGAAAGCATGTTTGTGTACACATAATTTCTGGGGAATCTTCTATTATCCCAATGAAGACAACTCTGAGAATCAGAAACAGAGTGAAAAAGTAAATTTCTACTAAAATTTACAATACTTATTTGTCACGGCCCACCTGAAATAATTTCATCTATATTTTTAACTGTGGGAACCAAGTTAAAATACTTTAGCTGGACCGGCTTTAATAGGAGCTTATGAATTAAATTGAGAATGAATGCTTTAGTAGAGGTTTTCTGGCATCAAAGAACTAGCTGCAATAAGCTTTCTTGGACTAAGCTGAATTATTAATGTTGATTATATAAGAGTACCATTCACCTTTCAAATACTGAGGGTAATTAGGAATCGCTCAGTAGAATAGCTGGGGAGAAATCACTCGAACAACTTTCTTATGCAGCTCCTCTGAAAGAAAAAAAAATTAAAACCCTGCAAGAAAGGCTGCTCTGATAATATGCATGCTTTCAGCAGATTTCAAAAAGGAAAAAAAAAAAGAAAAATTATTTTCTCTCAAATTACATTTGTAGTTAAACATTCGCTTTTGAGATGGGATGTGTTTTCAGCACCACAGCATTAGAAAGGAAATGGAGATGTTGTTCTGAATGCTTAACGATACACTGAGCTGCTTGCTTTTAATAAAATCTCATTTCACTAACATCATTCTGCTGAGAAAGATGTGTTGAATAATGCCGGAGAGCCACCGAACCAACGCCACACTATTACATCATCGCTATTAAATATTCCTCTTTGTGCATTCACGGCATGTTTCCACGCATTTGATGCATAAGAAGTGAAAACGGCAGTGAGCTAAAGCACCTCAGTGTTCCCTTCAGCATTAATCAAGCTTCCAGGATGTTAAATGCCTGCAGGGTTACATCCCTGACCCAGCCAAAACACTGCCACCAAACTTTATCTCATACAGGCAGGAGGTATCACTGAGTACCTGATGTGGGAAACTCATGCAGCACAGGCACGCACAGGACAATTAAAGGCTGATTTTAGGTATGCTCACTTCCCAGACAACATGTCTTTTAATCTTTGAAAGAGGGAAAAAGACAGCAATAATATGTACGGATTAAAGAACTGCTTGCCTTTAAAACAGACCCAAATGATCATTGCCACAAATAAAACAGAAGCCAGGGCCTGGCTCCATGCCTGCTGCTGACACTGAGCCCGCCTCATCCCACCGGTGGAACCGGCAAAGCCAGCTGTGCTTGTCCCTGGGACGGATTTTAGGGACCCGAGAATCTAGCCCCACACCTCCTACTCACAGTCTTCCATCTTCCTGTTTTTTCCCCTCCCCCTGTGCCTTTCCTTCCTCAATACCCAACTCCCCTTTCCCTTCAGATTAATCTCAGTTCATCTGAGCCCCAACAGCCTCACTGTAGTCTATCCCCGACTCCCAACCTCTCTCTCCCTTCTCACTCCAGTCCCTTTGGGACTGTTTTGAACATTAGGAGAACACATAAACCATCTGCATGCAAACAACGCTCACATCATCCCAGGTATGAAGAGAAACTGAAAGCAGTAAAACCTTTGAAGACCATGGAGATAATATACAGTGTCCTGCTTCCCCGTGCAACAGAGGGAATCTATTGCCAAAAGCTACTTTTAGGGTTTTTCTCTGTTTCTTGGCATCAGTGTTTCAGAGTTGTTTCTGCTTCTTGTCCTTATTTTTCTGTTCTCACTCTTCCTTCTCTCTCTCCTTCAGACCAAAACCTAGGAAAGCCTTCTTCCTGAAGAACAACATCTTTGTGTTTGTTTCTGGCACCATTCTTTTTGCTTAGGGGCCTCTGCATCTACCTCCTGGTACAGAGAGTTTGCAACTACCTTCATGACAGGGCATGAGGGCAGAGGCTGCCTCATCAGCTGCCTCAACCCAGCACTGCCAAGTCCAGCATTAAACCATGTCCCCAGGTGCCACATTGTGGAGTACATTCGACCCAGCTGACTGCAGTGGGCCTGGAGAAAGGGCAACCTCTCAATTTCAGAAGGGAGGAAAATAAATCAAAGGCTTCTAAGACATTTATTTTGTATACATCTTCTTACTGCATTTGAGGGGCACTGTTTTTAACAAAGATGGAACCTTGTCATGAAGTAGGGATCAGTTTGCAGTCAGTGTGGTGTAGGGAAGCCTGAGCCAGTCAGCTCTGCTTTGTTCATCCAGCTCCTCTGAGGTGTGGGCAAAGGAAGTGGTCTCCCAACTACCTCCAGATCAAGGGGGCAGCACTGATAGACAGTCTGTAGGAGGTGGGGGAAGGAGAATAAGGAGGGCCTTGTTCCAGATTTTTAAGGTAACTTTGTTTAAAATTTTTTAATTCAGACATTCTTTAGGAAAAAGGAACAAGGTGTGATTTATTTGGACACTCTCCTGTTTCCCCTGCCTTGACAAAATTCTGCTTCTTCTGGCAATTGTTTCTGCCAGGAAAAACAGAACACTACAGAGCACAGGGTCTTCAAATGGGGTGAAACTTAAATGTGGCTCCTGTTCCTGCCAGTCATGCCTTGGCAGAAGGGTTACACATACAGTAACTGATCCCTCAGGACTTCATCTTTTGGCTCCTTCACCAGCAGAACAGCGAGACACATAATATACACTTGCTATGTGATACTTTAACAAATCTTTTGCCGTCTACATCTTCATAGGCTTCCCCTCAGCCACCTGGGCTCATGTGTGTGAGAGTGACAAGTTACAGGCTCCCCTGCATCAAATGTACAACTTCTCTGCAAATCAGTGGGATCTGAGCAATGTAACACTGGCCTTGTCCCTATAATACAAGGCAAGTATTCCCGTTTCCTTCACATGACAAAAAAGCACATCCGCACCTACCAGGTTAACGCCTCCCTTAGAGTGACAGACCAGATCTTTGGGCAAAATTCTGGACCTGAACTTCAGTCACACTGGAGAAACAGGTCTCATTCCAATCATGATTCAAGGATTCTTTCAATCTCCAATGGGGCAAAATAAAATCTCCATTCAAACCACTTCTGTGTGCCAAGACAGTTCATTCTCTCTTTGATTTGAAAGGAGGGAGTTCAGGAGTGACTTTGGGGGAACAGATTTGTCAGATTTGAGGGAGGAGAAGGCTATTGTTTGTCCACAGAAAAAGCAGGCAAGCAAGCAAATGAACACAGTCTTTCCTTCAGAAGATCACACAGACTATGAGGTTAATAGAAAGAAAGCACGAAAACAGGACTCCACAGGGACACCCAGGCTGGCAGTCAGTGCTGAAACAGGCCTGGAAAGACTGTCTGTCCTCCCTGCAGCAGAAGCAGCCTTGAGCAGACATGCAGCACACAGAAAGCAGCAGCCTGGTAATGAGGCAGTTAAGCCAGTCACACATATGGAGCCAGAATATGCAGCTCAGCCTGAGCTTCTTGTTAACTTGAACTTGGTTGCAGGACCAAGGACACATAACCTAGTTGATGATGATTATGGTGATGCTTTCGTAGTGGTGTCCTTGTAATTTGACCAGCTTACCCTAGCAGACAATAAATTAGGGGACATGCTAGGTGAGTACATGCATATAACTTCATGCTTGGTAACATCAGTGATGGCTCTGCCAGGTTAGCAATGCCTTCACTGTGGAAACTGGCTTTATACCATTTACTACAGGGCAAGAAAAGCACCTAGGGTAAGTTCTTCCACTTTTACAGCACAAGATTGCTTATAGGGAGCAAGTTTCACTTTCCTTAGTGTGCCATACAAATATATTACCTTCCTTGGGAGAACACTAAGGCTGATGGCATCAAGCAGAAGAAAAGTAAGCAGGAAGGGCACAGCTCCAGGTGTATACTCAACGAGAGCAGTGGGGAATGCCCTGATCCTCTTACAAAACCAGCCTTCAAGTCCTTCCTGTCTTTCCTCCATGCACTTGAAATTGCAACTGCACAGGGAAAGGATAATTTGTGTCCTTAATTCATCATCTTCTCTTGTCACTCACTGTAGCAGAATTAAAGATGGGAACATACCATCTGTGGCCCTATCCATTCTCAAAATACTGTTGAAAACCCTTTTTGGCCCCAGATGCTACGGCACGGCGAAGACGAGCGCAGGGTCCAGCTCTGGGTACCCACCCAGGCTCTGTGGGCAGAGGGGAGGCTGCAAGCACTGGTGCCAGTTCCAGACTGAAGAAGAATGACTGCCTGAGGCTGCACATTGCTGTGATTTCTCCATGGGTCAGCTTCTTTCAAAAAAGGATGAACTAATCAGAGAGCCCATATTCACCTTGCCTAAGCACTCAGCTAAGCCAGTTTGGAGTATGGGACATCCAATTTCTTGTTTTTCTGCAAGGGACTCACACACATCATGATCAGCATGCATGTGTAACTTGTCTGAGCAGGCAAGAGTTTACAGTGCATTTGTACCAAGACTGTAGAAAAATATGATTGCACTCTGAAAAAGATATGTTGATCTGTTCCCTTTTACCTTGGGCAGGCCAACGGTATGTAGTTTATCTTGATAATGAAACCCTGATCTCATTTGGGACATTGCTTTTCTAATGCATCACTAATAATGACAATCACAAATCTACTCCTTAACAAATAATTGGCATTATTGGGTGAGTGTAGCATTTGATGTCCTTAGATCTTTCCATAGATAAATATAAATGCTGTAGATGAATCAGACTGCACTGATCATTCACAGTTCACAGTTCCCCTCTCCAGGGTCAGTACTTTTCCTGTCTTCAGCTCTTCCCTGTGAACAACTACAACATGTTATAAAAATCAAATGCTGGCTGTGAAACTTCCAAGTTTTCTGCCTTCCTTGCTGAAAAAAAAAAAAACAAAACCAGTGTTTCCATGGTTTGTTGCAAACTCTTTGTGAATCCTGGATACAAATGGTATCCACATTTATGTTTTTTTTTTTAATTTTCCTGTTCCAAGTTCAGACAGAGATTTCCCAAACCCCTCCTTCCCACAGAAAGTAAATCCAAAGTGTGAATTGTATGTTTCCCAGTGGTTTTATTAAATTTAACCAGCAATAATTGTCCAGAAAGATGCTTGCAAAGATTAAATTACTTTTGGTTCCATCTCTCTGCCTGAGAATACTCTTCTATAACAGTTGGTTTTCTATATTCGTTGTCTACACTAACTGATCAAGACATACCTGGTAAGTCAGTGCTGCTGGTTAAGTGAAGGGAATGCTCACATGCTTCTCACAGCTGGGAAATCTAATCAATGCATAATCCCCACAGTACGCAAATGTGTATTTAAGTAAGCAATAGTATGAATGCCAATATGCTCCCTTCTCTCATGCACTCACTCAGAATGGCTTTCAAGCATTAGATTTTGCTGCCTTTGCAGGCAAGAATGGATTTAGGTTCGTCCTCAAAATAACTAAAAATGTAAATAAACTTCAAACTTCTCTTGCTTTTTTTTTGCCTGAGTTTGGGGAACAAAAGGTTTAAAGGCTTCCTTCTCGAGTATGGCATCCCTCCACTCCCACCACCCTTTGTCTGAGTGCACCCTTGTGTGCTGCAGGTTCGTTTGGGCATTCATCTGAGGTCTGTGCACTTCTGCCTGTACCTATTTCCATTCACCATCTTTCTTCTCTCTTGTCTCCCAGTGAGGATTTTCCCCCTTTAAACAGAACAGCATTTGTGAGGGAAAGCAAAGTCTCTTCTTCACAGCCCCATCACCCAGGAATCGATGTCAGGTGTGCTGCACAACTCCATTTTCCAGAAGGTTTGAATCTCTATTCTCCTCCCACTACGGGAACAAATTGGATTGACAGGTTCTGGTGGCCAGGCAGCTTTCCTGCTTTCAGTCACAGTCCCTGATGGCAAAAAATCCTCAGTGCACGAGGCAGGTAAGCAGCCAGGAAAAAGAGTGAAGCAGATAAGGCCTCCAGAGCTCCTGCAATGCCAGCCCCACTTTGCCTTTGGTTCAAGGGATGGGCACCGCTGACTCTGGGGTGAAGTGTTTCAGACCTGCAGATTCAAATACCGCTATGGCTTTTGTTCATACCTAGCTTTAGCCACAGGAAGTGATGAGCCACAAGAAGAAAGGAGTCTGAGAGACTCCTCTGGGCCATGGTCTGCTGCACCACCACACCAGCACGCTAGCCAGAAACCCAAACCAACAATTAAGGTTAAACTCAAATAATTAAAGCAGAATATGGATAAAGGGGCCTGGATTGACTTGGCATGGTAGAAGTTCACCAAGCTCTTGTTTGAGGAGAACCAGAGCTATTACTCTCTTCTCTTTCTTCATAGCATTTATCTCCTGAAAATAAATAAGATAATCCTAGAAATACGAAACAAGTTTGCTACAAAATTAAAAAGTTGCACTTGTCAGTGAAGCTTTGCTAGCAAGGAGTGTCATGGGTTTACTCTGGGCCAATTTTCTCTCAACCGCCCACAATTGCTATAAGTTGAGAGAAGGTTTATGTAGACAAGAGATCTGATGTGGGGAGAATAATATTAGGATTTATTACTAGCAAGATAAAAACTAAAGAACGATATATACAACAATTCTAACTAGGCAAAAGTGCTATGTATTTACAGAAGTACCCCTCCCGCCCTTGTATCAGTTTAGGAGGAGAAGCAGCAGTCTCTTTTCCATTTTCAAAGATACATGTCTTCTAAATAATTTTGCAGGACTTGGAAGTTCCTCTTCTATTATCTCTAGGACGACAGCTCTGATTTGTCCTCTCTCTCTCTCTCTCTCTTCTGTGTCAACCCGAGGGCTGGTCCTACCCCCTTCTGGGCTAAGACCGGAGGCTGGGGGTTACCCAGGCCTTGTGGGGTCCTCCATGGACTGCAAGGGGACACTTGCCTTACCATAGTCTTCCCACAGTTACAGGGGAAAATGGCTTTTGAGTCCACCCTTGTTCCTTGTGGGGTCCCTCCTCACGAGAGACAGTCCTTGATGGACCTCTCTAGCATGAGTCCACCTTTGGGCAACAGTTCT
>JAWWLV010000121.1:17891204-17918749 GCA_035041135.1 Platyrinchus mystaceus | reverse complement strand
CACACCTGCCCCCGGCCCAGGGCCAGGGGGGAGGAGAGGAGCCTGGCCCACACTTGGGGCCTGCCGCCTCCCTCTACATGGCTCCTAATTTCTTCTGCCTCGTGGCTCTTATCTCTTCTGCCCCCACAGCTTCTCTTACATTTTCTTAAATATGTAATTGGCAGAGGCATTACTAAAACTTTTGAAAATCCACCTGGAAAAACTATTTTCAGCCCCAGGGGGGCTGGTCGGCAAACTCACGACAAGGAGAAACACATGCTTACCATTCCTGAAAACCAGGATGAAACACATACCATTGGCCTGTGCAAGGTAAAAGGGGACACAGTAACATATTTTTCATAAGTGCAAACCTATTTTTCCACAGTGCCTCTGAGTTAAAGGATGTATTGTTTGATTACTGATTTCAGTATCTAAAGACCCCTGCAGAACTCGATCAGTCTGGAAGGAGAGCATCACAGTTACGAGATGGACAAATATCAAGTAATCTTTTTTCCACAGATGAATAAAATATTTTCCACTATTGACTCCCACCTAGCTTTCAGATCCTAAAATTAGTAGGGAAATTTCCTGGAGTTTCAAAACTCTTCCCATGACAACTTATGGCAGCTCAAAGATTTGAAATTCTTCTTTAATGTGCTAATCTACCCATTGGTTCAAATTCATGTCTCTGCATTAATTTACTCATAAGATGACAGTGCCTTCCGCAGCACCTTTTCCCATCCTAAATCTGCCAGTGCAGCTTTCAAATTGTTTTTATCAAAAAATCTCATGCTGAAGGAGCATAAATCACTTAAAGCAAAGTCTCACTGACTTCTTTACATCACCTTTTTGATACAGCTGCATCCTGAACATCTCAGCACAGGGGTAATGAAACACTTGACAATGTGGCAAAGGATCCAATGACTATGAGTTTCTGCTTACCAGCTTACCGAGATGAGCTAGTCCAACAGATCCACCCCGGATTGAAAGCCTGGTGTTCAATACCTTTGGGTTATTTCCCTCTATCTGATTTCAAGATGAGGTTATCATCCCTTTGCTTAGGCGACACACTATTTGAAACCATCTGTGTGAGTATGGCGACCTACCAGGAGCAGTTGGCACAGAGTGAGCCTCCAAACATGGAACATTAAACCCCTATTAGATTATGTGGGTGGTGGTACAAAGCTTGCACAGGTTAAAGGAAATTTCTGTTATCCTTTAAAACCCATCACTTGAGTGGGATCTGGAGCCCACAAGACAGTCTCTGTGGAAAAGCACCTATCAGTTGTCATTAGTGTTGCTCACAGCTTAACGGACACAGAAGTGACAGGCACTGAATAAAAGCATTTTTAAATACATATCTTCTGCTTTAGTCAAGATTTATTGCAGAGATTATACATGATTGCTCTAGTTTTCCTTTAGAGAGCCATCATAATGAATCAGGATCCAAGAACCCCCTTCATACCAAATCTTTAGTTTGCAAGAGTTAATAATTCAATGAAATCATTTCTATATTTAAGAAGGGAGCAGAATATAGATCTTCAGACAGATAGTGGACAGGGTGACTCACCGTGCTATTTCTCCTCCTTCCCTAACCCCTCTCCCTTCCTTTTCTTGATTCATATACAGGGTTACTCACAAGCTGTAGCTGGCTGAAAGGAAAAAAGACACAGAAAATAAGAGGATTTGCTCCTGTTTATCTTCCTCCATTGCAATAATCACTGCCTAAGTGAAAAACAAAGCTGAGGACTGAAAGGAGCCTGAATTTGAGTCTGTTTGGAGGGCATGACCCAGCTGAATCTTCAAATCTCTCTGCTGGAAGATGACTGCTGATGTACACAAGAAACAGGAGGAGGATGACCTTGTACCTTCACGGTCTGCTTTCTCCCATGCCACTATAGGAAAAAGCTATTATAAATATAGTTTCAGGTGTCAGATCTCCTTTTCTGTCTAAATTATGTCCACAATTTTACTTGCACCATACTATGCTACAGAAACCTGAAAACATAGACACTCTTTAACAGAACTAACACTTTAACATTTTTTTTGTTCTTTTCTCCATATAAACTTCAGATAATTCTACACAAAACATTTAAGATGGCCCATTAAGGTAAAGAATTCAATTTACTTCAGTGAATTTTCAATAAGGCCTGGCCAATGGTAGACCATATTACTGTTAAATTAAATAAAATACATTTTTCAATATTATTGTAGACTAGTGACTCCATAAACACAACTATATGTCGCTGCAAACCTGTAATTTAGGATATACCTTTCACTGGCCTGTTCTCTTGGGATTCCAAGCCTGGTCCATGCTGAAGATAATTCTATGTTTCAAGGATAAAATTCTTCAAATTGATATTCTCACTCAGGTCTGTTCAAAAGAGTGGAATTAGCTTCATATACCACTTGTGCTCCCTGGCCATAACTTACCTTTACATTTTAGTTTGACACATTTTCCTTTACTTCAAGCTCTCATTCTAAAAGAGAGAAATTCTCTTTTTACAGGGTGCTTATTAATTTACCTGTGCTGTCTAAAATGGTCTGATAATTTTTATTCTCTCTAAAATCTTCACCACAGTAAAAGCAAAAGCAGTCCTGCTTTTGTGCTGTCATTGCATAAACATATATTGGTAGAAAGGGTAAATGGATCATGAAGAACCATGTGTTAATTGCTTCAGAAATCGATATGCTCAACTTGAATATCCCCAAGCAAAGACTGTCCTTTGCTGTGTCAAACCACAGATATTTTGTGCTTGCTTGCTTGCTTGCTTTTCCCCAGCTCTGAATACACCACTTATTCCCCTTATATTCCATTTCTGGTTATGGGGTAAAATGGACCCACTGGCACTGGAAGAGTTTGTTAGTCTGTTAGTTTGTTGGTTTGTTAGTCTGTGTGTTAGTCTGACAAATCAGCTACTTTAGCTTCCAGACATGGGAATTAATTATTTTTAAACCAGTGCTTTTTACATGCTGGAAACTGAAAGCCTTGCTTCTTCACACAGTTATCACAGTGCTCTCCAGGCAGTGCTGCAGACAATACCGGCTGGGGGGGGGGTGTGTGGTTATTGCTGTTGTACCATTCTTCTGTGCTGCAAAGACACTTGCCATCTTAAGTTCAAGTGGAACAAAAGCAAGAGCTAACATTTTGAGGCTGTGAAACAGTGTGTCCCCTTGTACTTTCACCAGAAGAGTTAATGTGCACCAGAGTCACAGTACGTAATGGATGTTTGGTTTAAGATTCAGACAGACACTGTATCAAACTGATTTATTTTAAGTCCCAATGGTATAATCAGCATCCTTGAGTTATTCCTTGCTCCTCCATGAAGGCCAAATGCTTTTTCCTTCCAAAGACTGTGTTAACTTTAAAACCATTTACTTTTCCAAGTGTGTCTTCATAGAACAATGTCCTAGACACAAACTCTTCATCAAAATCATCTCAGAAAAGCTGTTAGTCCCTTCAGACACAGATGGCACATACTGCTCCAGATCCAAGCATTAGCTTTGGAGGTCACATTACAGGACAGCCTCTCAGGTATTGCTCCCGTCTCCTGGACACCAGGCTTTTGGATAACTTTCACTTTGTTGTTCTTCCAATGGAATAATCAAGGCCATCTCCTGGAAGCGATACACCTGTCCATGGCCACTGTAGGACAGGAACATCATATGGTTTCCTATGCTTTCCAGCTGGCCAGGAGGAGATTGTCTCACCACTTAAAGAAACTGAAATGTACCGTGCTTCCTGCAGGGCACATGGATCCATGTTCTGCCACGCTGTGTCCATAGCTACACCCAATCATTTCATCACAGTGGGCAGCTGAGCAAATGACAGCAACTTCAGGGGCTTTGTCAAACAGCTGGTTCACTCATGCACTTGACCAAATTACAAAGACTTCCTGGCCATTACTGGGATGAGCAAAAGTGAGTGCTTGTATCAAATTATTTTAATCTCCATGTGCAGGAATAAAAACTATGTGATACGCTGTTAAGCACAGGAGAACATTTATCATGCCATAACTGAAAATGCCATGTTGGTTTTGTATCACTGTGTGTCTCATTATTGGAGCAAATGAGGCTCGGGTGACATCGGCTGCCACATTCCAGCTGCTCTTTGAAGCGCCTCCACCTGTTGTTTTGCCCTTCTTGGACCCCAAGCAGTTACATTTAATGAATCCTTGTCATACCAGAGGAAGATCATTGTTGAACAGCTTCTGTCACACACACAACGTTCTTAGGATTTACATAATTTTCACTCAACAGCTCCCAGGGTTGGCCTGCGAGAAGCCTGCCCTCCCCAGGGTTCCTATGTAGCAACCAAAAATAAGTAAATAAATAAAAGAGGAAGAGAAGAGAAACCTGGCTTTCTCAGGGTCCAAAATAACATCAAGAATGCATCCTGAATGACTCCACCCTCTGCCCTCAAGTGGAAGAGGAAGAGCCACACTCTCTCTCTCCCTCCCTTACCCGTAACTGCTGAACAGTTGCTCCACACTTCCTAGCTATACCTCTCCAGAAAGTGTTTTCTGTCCTTGGAAGTCAATCAGTGACCACAAGCATTGACCCATAGGGTGTTAGATGCTGGGCTGCAGAATGGGATGGCACCTCCTTGGAGCTAATCTACAGAGTATGTACAGGGGCACAGCAAAGGGGATTTGCCTCTATGTCAGCTGTACAGTAACGTTTCAAGGACTTCTTAGTTGAAAGGATTTGTCTCCAAAGATACAGTTCTTTGAAGGTGAGACTTCTTTTTTGGAGGACAGCTATAAGAAAATAAGCTTTGCAACCTTCTTATTGTGTTTCACTCATTTCATCCTACATCTGCTCCAGCTGTAACACATTTCTTTTTCTCCTTCACCTCTCTGGCTATTGTTTTGTTACCATGTCTGTCACTGCAGCTTTCAACAGATGCTGCTGCAATCTTCTTGCTGTAGAGTCCCATTAACTTCAACAATAACTTCAATAAATAACTTATTTCCCTAAAGATGCTCAAAGGCCTGTCTTTGGTCGCTTTCTTTTCTGCTTAAATCTGTCATTAGAATTTATTGCAAAACATCTGGACATTCCCTCATCTCATTTTTTCCCTTCATGGTTCTGTTTTACTTTTACTTCACACTGTAGCTCTTCTGTACTTTTCATTTATTTATTTGCAACTTTAGTTAAATGTCTGTTTGGTTTTCCAACAAAACAAATGTCACAGATTCATAGAAATGTCAGTTGGAGAGGAATTTTGGTGGTCTCTAGCCCAGCCCAACAACTGGAGCAACACTACCACCAGCACTAGAGCAGGCCACCCACAACTTTGTCCAGCCACGCCACGAAAACCTCCCCAGAGCCTTCCACATCATCTTGGCTGATGGGGTGCAGTGATGCACATCCCTACTGGCCTCCTCATCCCATCCCAAGAGCCATCTCCAGAGCTGCAGCAGCTTTGGCTGAAACCAAGAGCTCAGCTGCTCTGGGGCTCGTTCCCAGTAAACAGGGGAAGGCACTGTCAGCTCTGCCCCAGGAAAAGAGCCAAGAAACATCAGGTACCCTGTGCCCACCTCATGCACAGTGTGCAGGCTTCCAGCATCTGAGGAGATATGCAGGAGCTTGCTCCAGGGGGCCATGTGGTCCAAGTCACAACAGAAAACCTCTACCAAAAGGGCATAGAGTTTCCACAGGACCCGACTCTGCTGTCTGTGATCCAAATGAGTGCCACTTCATTCCCTCAGTAGCTCCCTCTGGGGAAAAAGATATTCCTTAGCAGGAACGGGGCTGGCACAAACTGGGTCATCACAAGCAATCAGGGAATTTTGTGGCCATTCAGCTGGTTATTTTTACTTCAACTGATCAGAGGTGCACCAGAAGGCAAGGGAAAGGAAAAGGGAAGATTGGGAAAGATACATACTCAAATTTCCTCTGGACCCAAGCATGCACCCCCAAAATACTGCACTCCTTAGAAGCTACAAGCAGAAAAATGGACAAACCACAAGCAGGCAAGCCAAAGTCTGCAGTGGGACAGGACTCAGGAACAGCACTGGACACCAAGAGCACTGTCTATTTTTTCATATAGCCAGAAGAAGAAAAGAAGTTCTCCGCATATATTGATGGAAAGTATGGAGATGTTTATACACATTACTGCACAGCTTGGTAATCCACAGAATACATCTACAAGGCCACTAGCCCAGCACCACCACGCAGCCTACAAGAGCATTGGCATGAGGGCCCAAAAAAAACCAGTGAAGCTCATCAGTGAAAGAATTGCTGGGGAAGTTTAACAGCGTTATACTAAAGGCTGGCATGTTTTTGCAGAATGCTTTGCAAGCCATTTGCATTGTTAAAGCCAGCAAGCTCTGATAGCAGGGTAGCAACTGTATAAAATGTGTGGAAGCCAGCAAAATCATTTCAGTAAAAGTGAAGCAAATAACACATTGTGTAACAGCGAGCAAGAAAATTATTTTACCTATGCGAAAAATTAAGAAAGGCTCTGAGGGGTTTCTATGCATGATCCCAGAAATAACTGGAAACAAACAATGAAACAAGTTCATTCCTGACACCATTCCAAGGGAGCCAGTTAGGAAAAAATGCACTGGCCCTGTGGAAGTGTTTACATGGACAGTGTAAATGTTTTGATCAATAGCTAAGAGAATCATGTTGAAAAGGGAGGTGCAAATTAACTCCAAAAGCTGGAATATCTCTTTTACTAAAGGAGATGCATATTGCTGACCTTAAGAGATCAAACTTTAAGTGATTTCCAAACAATATGTGAATCCCTAAGAAGTGATACATCTCATCCTCCCTGTTTTAAACCATTATCGCATCATTGAAACTATATTAGCTTAATGTGAATCATTCTCAATTTATACTGATGTAAATTAAAGCTGTTCATAGATAAAAGATTTGGAGAAGGCTGGAAGAAGTCAGCTTCTGGAAAGCGGAAAGAGGTTGATTACCATCCCTTTATGAAAAAAACATTTCTGCCTGCTGGAGCAACCCAGGTCAGATTAACATTACAGAAGCAAACTGTCTGCTGAGATGCAATGCAAATGAACGTTGTTTTTCATATATTTCTTTCTGGTTCTGAACTAAAATTCAGAGTGTCTCAAGCAGGTTTCATAAAAGTGAGTTGTGCTGGGAAAATAAGAAGGAAAAGGCTGTTTGTACAAAAATGTACAAATTGATTAAGAGTTTTTGCCTGGCAGTAATCCACACTTTAATTATTTCAATGGTGCTTTATGGAGTTTATAAAGCTGTTATACAACTGCAAGCAGTTACTATTATGGATAGTGGGATCTGCAAATGAATCTAAAGGAAACGGGTCACTTTAATCCCATGGCATTAGTCTGGCCTTGGACAGGAATGGCTTTTACTTCTTGGGATTCCCCAACCATTTCTATCAGATAAAACTAGAAACACTTTCTACAGCTAAACCCTCATGATTGCCATCATCCCTTTCCTCTGTTCATTCTGAAAACATCACTGGAAGAGCTTTTGGTGTGAGTAACAAAGCACAGTGGATTGCTAAACTCAAAATAATAGGATGTGATCTACCATGAAATGCAGACAACTTCAGTTAACACTCACAAATTGCTTTCAAAGGGTTGGATTTCAGAGACTGGGAAAATTCGTGCCAGGAGGTACAGAGCAGAGTTTTCATGTGTGTTTCCTCCCATAAGATTCCTGTTTGCGCACACCAGAAGTGCTCTGTGAACCGAACCAACACACCAGTGAGAGGGGGATTCTCTTCCCCACTGCTCCGAAGCAACTCACTACTGTCAACCCAGCTGATGAACAGCTCTTGCTTAGGGCTGTGGGGAAACACACCACCCAGGGCTGACCACTATCAGGAAAGAAGGGTATTGTGGTACTGCTAAAGCAAAGCTGGAGAAGCAGACTCTCCTCTTCCACATTATTCAACTGACAGCTGGCTTTGTCTGGACTGCTTGTAGACATTCACTGAGCATTTTTCAGAACATGCTTCCCTCCAGAGACTGCTTCCTCAAAAGTAAGAGGGATGAGGTGACATCAGCAGTCATCTTTTTTTCCTTACATTGTACCCCAAAACACCCCCAGCAAGCCTGGAGCCTCCAGGCACTCCCAGCATCCCTCAGGCTACATCCACCTCATCCACCTCCCATTTTCTGCAGGAAGCACACCACTCAGGGTAGGGGGTAAGGACACACACTATTTCAGAATATTTAACCAGAACATGCACACACAGAACAAAAATTATGACCCAGGGTCACAGGGGCAGAAAATAAACTTGGAGATAGCACAATCTCCACCCAACATTTTCAAGAATTTTGTGGTAATTCCACTTTGTAGAAGTTTCATGTGTTATTGAAATTTGTTTCCAATTTGTTTAAAAACTGCCACTAAATAGAAAAGCCTGGCATTTTGAAATTTACATCAAAGGGTAAATCGTAGTCCTGGAGTCATCTGTGTGACTTGCTGATTCACAGCCCGCAGCTCTGGAGTCAAGTGCCTGGGGAAGCTGGTGGGCTGGGAGCTCCCAGGGTTCAGCCTCCCACCAGCCTGCAGCCCTCACTGGAGGTGGGAGACAGCCATTTGGTTTTCCCAGAACCATTTTCTGTGATGGACCATTTTGTAGAAAGTTTTTATTTTAATTAATGCCTCTTCCTAATGTGAATAAAAAGCAAAAGTGGTATCAGAAGCTTCCAGATCAATTCCAGCAAGGAAAGAAATTGCAAGCCTCAAACTATCTGTCTTCGAATAGTTAATATTGCCACTGAAAAACAAATAAGCAAAAAATCCCACCCTACTGATAAGTTTACTTTGTTACAGTATGATGGATATCCCCCCATGGCCTGTATGGGGTTTATAATGCACAACAGATAACAGCCATGTGCCTCTGCCACTGTATGGCTAGAAGTAGTTGTTACTGGTGCTATTACCACTGGGGAGAAAGATCCAGTCTACTTTAAAAAAGATCTGCTTTGGAAGTTCTTATTGTTAGTTTTCTTTTGAATTCCTTTCACCATGTTACTGCTAATTCTGTTATTTTTTATGAACTACGTTGTTTGCAAAATGTGGACATTCCTCAAAACTACACAAAAGATCTTTCCTTTCAGGCATCACAAATTCACTTATTAGTGCAACTTGCTCCCCTCAGACAAGTGGCTAAATGTCCCAGTTCTGCCAAAACCAAGGAACGGGCCAAGCAAAACATGGCAGAAGTGCCCACGAGGAGAAATTTGCCGAGTGCCCTCAGGAAACACAAAACAGGTGGATGCAACATGCCCAGGTGAGACCATGCTGAAGGGGCAACATGGTGACATGGCAGAAGAGCAGGTGGTGCTGGAAGCCAGGCCAAAAGCACAGGCCCATTTAATTTCAAAGAGGAACAAAGGTGTATCCTGTTGACAAGGTCCTAAGGACTTCTGTCTTCCTTGCAAGCAATAAAGGAGAACTGTAAGCCTGCAGAAGTTAGACACAGTTTAACAGAGCGCAAGATGACAGAGGATATATCAGTATAAAGGTCAAGTTAGACAGAAAAATATTATTCTCAATTTAGCTGCAAAGTTTTTCACTCAAAAAACACAGCATAAAGCCTCCCACCTAACCCTTCTCTATTAAAATTTGGGTTGGAGTCTTTTGTCTGCATGCCAAGCAAAACAAACTCCAGGAGCTGATTTTTTTCATAAATCATGATAGCATCACTCTGCAGGAAAGAAAAGCAACTTGGGAATTTCAGTTCTTACCAAAACAACTGTGTCAGGGATCAGTCCTGGGGAGAGACGCAAAAGCCGGCTCCACGAGCAGAGGTGGTGAGAGATTCACGGTCATTAATCATTGACAACAAAGCATCATATTTTAAATGAAAGGCAATTGCAGCCACTATCTCAGGTTCACCTCACCTCTCAAACTGTAGATTGCACAGATCAATCTCACAAGGCATCCAGAGGGAAAAGTGTCTGATTTCAGTTTTATACATGCTTTATACAGGGTTGACCAGAGAATGAAAGTGGCCAATTTCTACAGTGAACTTAATACTGTTTCTGTACAGCAAGTGTGTATTTCAAGTGAGTTTATGGATACAGCCGCAGTAGTAACATTTCTTACATTTTGAAAGATGTCACAAAGTGGGATTTCAGTTCCAAGTGGAAAAAAATCTAGCTGCATTTTAAAAGAAGTTGAAGAAGTTTAAGTGAACCATATTTAAGATCAAACAAATTTTCATTCTGGTCATTTAAAAATATTTTTAATACCTGAGTCACAAGACATTTCCAACTAAAAATCCAAATATTTTATTTTGAAACTCTGGAGGGATTTTCTTTCCTTGAGTACTTACATAAGTCTTTTTCCTAAACAAAACATCCAACAAACTTAGAAAATGCACATATCTGAGCATTACTGAATCTGCTATTTTTACCCCCTCTTCTTTCTCCAGAAATTTTCTTTAGACTTTGACTCCTATGACATCTGAGTGTCTCACTACAAAGAACACTCGGCATCCCTTTTTTACAGGAGGAGGAAATGAAAGAGGAGGCCCAGTTACATGGAAGTAATTTGCCCAAGATCAACTAGGAAAAGCAAAACAGGTTACAGCACCTAGTCTGTCCCATGTCAAAAAGCATTAGTCTTCACTGATCAAGAGGTTTTGCCTTACAATATGCAAAAGCTTCATGAAAGTCTCTGTTTTATTTCTTTTTTTATTTGATAAACTTCATGTCATGTGTGCCAGTAGAGATCAGGGAGATAGGCTGGGAGTCTGTACACCAGACATCTTTGTGGCTAAGGATTTGCAGAGGATTTTACAGCCCAAGCAAGTCTAGGAAATAAAGAGAAGTTGAGATCTAGGCACCTGAATTTATTTTCTAGAGCTTTCCCACAAGCATGCAGAGCAGGCTCCAAACCCTTTACAAATATCACTGTGAAGATGTTCTTGTTGGAGTGTTTTACAGCACCTCAACCATGGGCTTCAAGCACGAGTTTGAAAACATGGCCACAAGGAATCTTACTGCAAATACCTGTCCCATTTGAGTAAAATTTGGGACTATTTAAGCATAAGGGATGAAATCAGTGCCAATGATTTTTATGACTGGTTTCCTCTCACCACTATTTTTGTGATTTTTTTTTTTTGTTTCAATGTAGCTATTTTTAAAAAAAGCAGTAAAATAAGTGAACTGAAACTGTAAGTCTGGTATTTAAGTACTTCTGAAGGTCTGTGGCACAGTTCACATGGGATTGGTTCAGTTCCCCCGTTGTTTGGCTGTAATTTTTAGGAGAAGTTTCATGGGGTGAGTCCAGAGTTACCAAGCCAGGGCTTGATCACAAGCCTCCCAAGTGCAGCAAACAGTCCTTTGCCCTGCACAGCACAGCACTGGCTCCGGCAGGAGCAGGGCTGATGTAAAGCTCTGGTCAGTGAGCAGGGCTGGGAGCTGCCAGCTGAATTTGCTAGAACAGTCATGGAACAGAAACAAACCATGATGCAAACAGCTGAACTCTTTTTTTTTTTTTAAATTTGAGCCCATTTTCAGACTTCTTCAAAAAAATATTCCCTGCTCATTTCATTACAAAATCTGAAGTTTACTCCAAAATTACTCACTCTGTCACTGAGGGAGAAGGTATGATCTGCCACATGTGTCAGAGAAGGCCTATGAGGTAATTTCATTCTCTCACCATACGAAAACTATTATTTCTTCACATAATGAAAATGTGAGGATGTAGGTGGCAATCCCCAGATGGACACAAAAATGAAAAAAGCTCTGGTGGATTGCTAATCATGTTTTGAAAAAAACAAATGCATTTCAATCATAGTGAATATTTCCATGTATGGAAAGTAGGTTTTTCTCATCTGCAGCATCCACATAACATTTGGCAATAACAGCATAAGCCAGAATTCATATGTGAGAGTATCTCATTTCTGATGCTGACATTTCATGATGAGTTGAGCTACCCAGGAAATTCAGGTGCCATAAAGGCTAAGTATCCACGTAGAGCATATCTTTTGCTTCCTCTGTGGTTTCATTACTCTTTGGTACACTTCCAGATCATATGAAATACAATCTTGCTCACCAAGTTTTCTGGACCCTCAGCATTTGAATTAAGCACTCACAGATGTTCCCTTTGCTCTTTACTCCTTTAAGCATGATGGATCCCTCACTGCAGGCTCTCTGCTGAGGTACAGTTGTTTTCTCACTTTGAAAGGAATTTCAGAAAACATTTTGGTTCATCTGCGGAATTTTCCATCTGAGTGTTATTTATTTGCATTGTCACCATGTAGCAGAGGCCAGTCATTTGCAAGGGCCCTACTATCAAGGTTCTGATGAAACTTATATGGTCCCCACTACAAGTTTCCCAGAGGACTGTGACAAAGCAGAACCCAGAGTGTTTTACTTTTAATTACGTCAAGTAAAAAAAAAGGGAGGGAAAAAGGAGAAGAACTAGGACTAAGGATTTGTCTGGTGAATCAGTAGAGTCAATGCTGTAACTTTGCTGCCTGTGAAAGTGCCACTGAGACAGACAGCTGAGGATCTGTGCAGCTGAGCTCGCAAAACAGTGAATTCTTTGAGCAGCATTTCACAACATATAGTTTGGGAGCATCATTTTCCCAAGAGGTACTTTGGGGTCCTGATTTTAGTCTTCAGAAATATACAGTTGAACAAACAAACAAACAACGTGAATGTTTCTCTGTGCTGAGATTTGCTTTGAGTGGAAGGTTGTATATCCAGTAAGGGTTTGGTGGTCAGGGGTAGACCTCACTTCCCTTTGTTACTGAGGTGGGACACTCACACTGCAAACCAACTGCTACTTGAACTCCAGCACTAAAGGGCTCCTTGCCCTTTGGAAGGCTGCTGGGGCTCTGATGGCCCCTGGAAAACTCTCAGGGCACAGCTCAGAGTAGCCCCTAGTGAAGCAGGAGAAATACTATTTCACCAGCTTGCACCAGGTAAGAGTTACAAAGATCAGAAGACAGGGTGGCCACCATAAGACCCACACATTGAGAAACAGTGAGTCATTCTGGAATGTGTGTGCTGCTGCACAGAAACCCCAAAGAGAAATAAACTCATGGCGTGTGCACCAGTGTGCTCCAGACTGCATTAGAGGGCAAGCAAGATTAGAGAGACAGCTTGGAGAGGAGACCATCCTCATCATCAGGGCTCAGATTCACAGCAATGGGCAATTAGCTAATTTGCTCTCCAAGCTGGGGCTTCACACACCAGCTCAGTGACAGGGACACAGAAAAAGCTGTCCTTTGGCTTTCCTCAGCGACAACAGCAGTGATGTCCACACAGCTATGAGAAACAGAAGAGGAGTAGAAATCCTGGGCTGGTTTTGATACGTTTCCCTTCTCTCTGGCAGATTTGAACTTTGACTTCAAAACTACACCTCCAAGTGCTCTGAAGCACACCAAGCACCATCAGGGAGCAGGAACAGCCAGAGCATGGCTGCCATGGAGCGTGGGCTCAGTGACTGTAGCAGCAGAGTCACAACAAGATGTGCAACTTATAAAAATGTGGATTTGGGGATGCAGGTAGTCAGCCAGATTTAAGAAAGTTTTGCAATGGCAGCTAAAGATCTGTCACCTCTGCAGGGTTTTTTTAAATTTTTTTAGGCACCTGTTCCAAATGAGAAAGTGCTCCTAGAGGAAATATTTTTCAGAAGAGATTAAAAAGACTTTAACAACTCAACCTATATTCCTGCAGTTCTTGGATACTTACTAGTTTACTAACATTTTTCCCACCCCTGAGAATTTGCATGGCCAAGGCATAAAGCCAATACAAATACCTCACCTGACTCTTCAACTGAAAAATGTAATGAAAAGAGGAGTTTTTAGGGGCTAAGCTCAGCTCATCTGCAATGGTGGCTTCTATTTAAAATGGGCCCAAGCCAAGTTTCCTTGCTCTTTATGCCCTTCTTTTAGGACTATGCTGTCACAGGAGCCTGGGACTCCATAAAGAGACCCAGTGTTTCTGCAGATGGCCTGTTTTAGGAGGTGAAGCACTTCCTAGGTACAGCTTCCCCTTGCCTGAAGCAGCAATCAAACAGAAACCTTCAGGGCCCGATTACCCTTGTGCTCGTGCCCGTTCTTTGTGGACTGACGTCAGATGTGCTACACATTTGTGTTGGCATAAATAGCAAGAGAGGAGAATCGATTCCTCTTCAGCCAAACGCAGGTCACTTCCATCCCCTGGCCAAAAGTGCTCTCAGGACACCGTACAATTTGGTCCATTGATTTTAATATATTGGCATTTCCTCCCTCCTACTGTGTGAACACATTGTTTACAATTTCAGTAAGCCACTTTGGAAAACACTGTTATAAATCAGGATAAATAAAAGCTTGTCCTATTTGCCTCCAGTGTCGGACATTGCTAGTGTGGGAGCTAGGTCAGTTGGGGATACAAAAAAACCCGACCCCAAGCCTTCTTTGCTAATTCCTTAGCATTTCAGGTGGGTCTGGACTTCAAATCTGTTGAGCATTTCAACAGTCACTCAAGAGGAGTCTAGTTCAGAGAAGGCATTTGAGTCTCTTTACTAATTCATTTACAGTAGCCATCAGTATTCCTTTCAAGTGGGCATCACTCACACGCTAAATCTCTCGGCAGGGAAGCAAGCCTTGTTCATTTGCTCTGTTTGTGTGTTACTTTAAACCAAAGAGTAAAGGGATAATCTAGATCAAATGTGTATTCTGGATTGGATTGGCTTGGCTCTGTTGCAGAGGGTAAGCACAGAGCTCCTCTTCAATTAGCAGAAGAGGCAAAGCTGAAATTGCTCTATGAATTGCCTATAGTATTTAAGGAGACAGCAGAGGATACGGCTGCGCTTTCCAAAGCAAAATGAGTCACCTGTTGTCTGCAGGAGCTCATGCCAAGAATGGTCAGATTTGAGCTCAAGGGAGTGCTTTCCAGAGGACTTCAGCCAACAGCTGTTTCCCTTCAGCTGGATTGTGCTGAGAATCTAGCCTCAAGTTAAAGTGTGAAAAGAAAAAGTGGTACTAGATGCCAAAAGAAGTGTGAAGGCCAAATTTCCCAATAAAATGGAAACATGGATTGTTGGAATTATCTACCCTATTTTTTCTGCCCACAGACTACTCCCAGCTTAGTCTGGTGACCCTGTCACAACACTGGGGTTGCAGGCAACCAACATAAAGCACTGGAAAGTTCCTGCTCCTTCCAGAACAGATCAGAGGATAAGTTTCATTAAAAGATGTGTTCAACCTGATCCAGATGTTTAAGCAGATAATTGTTCAAGCAGCGTTAAAGTCCAGGGATGGTTTGGCAACGGAGAAGATTGAAGTGAGGATGAGACTGAGGATATATTAGATCAGTGCCTGGCTCCATCACAGACTAATTCTAGGCTTATTGCTTATTGCTGACCTCCTGAAGGTATTATGGATGCCTGACCAGCCCACCCAATTTTGGTGGAAGCTTGGTACTCTGTATCTTCACAGATCTAGAGCTTGGTCAGTTTAGTCACCTTTTTGGGAAATGGGGTTAATGCTTTCCTTTTCCATATATGAAATAATGTAGAATAGCTGAGGAACACAGACCTCTTCCCCACTTAAGGCCTCAGCAGTGAACTGTCTTCCATGCACAGCCCTGCAGCAATTTTAGCACCTATGATAAAATACCAACCAGAGCCCACGGTGTGCTCTCTAAATGGCAAGTCACTGCAGAGGAATAACACTTGAAACCATTTCCCTCACCACTTCACAAACATAAGTTAGTTTTATGTAGGATCTTAAAGGAAAAGCATCATCACCAGTGTGGCTTATATCTCATTTGAAGAAGCCTCCTCAACCTGCCTTCCAGGGACTTGTGATTCCCAACATGGACAGACAGCAGAAAGTGGCTATAAAATGTTCATTCTGTGTTAAGACTGAAAACAATTTGCAAAGCCTCAATTCTTAAAAAAAGTTACCCCTGATTCAAGAGAAAGACATCTTTTCAATAGACTTTAAAATCAGGAAGGATCACTGATCAAGTCTGACTCCTAGTAAAACACAGGTCAATGATTTAATCCAGTGAAGCCAGTATCCTGCCCATGCATGCAAAATGAGCCTCCCAATTAGCACTGGTTAGAGCTTTCCAGTGCAGTATCAAGAAATGCTATTTCACTGGAAGTGAAATGTGTCAGTTCCAATTACCATTTCATTTTGAAAAAAGTATCAGACTACAGATTTCCAGGACAGGCCAAATGTAAAATTTTGCTTTTCTTTTTTGTGATGGCTTTTTGTAGAATTTCTTGGAGAAATGGGTATACAAACACATCGAAAATTAAATGTTTTGATGCATATTCAGCTTTCACATGACAATTAAATAAATACGTTTACTCTTCTCTTTGGACAAAATGGAAAACCTCATTCTCACAGTGCCATCAACAAACCAAATACAAGATCACACACAGACAGTAAGGGGAAGACAAATAGGATTAGCCGATATATGGCAACATTCAGGCAATGTTGTTCAGTTTTATGCAGTAACACCATGTTTACACCCACATGAGTAAAGGCAGTAAGGACAAAAGCTTGTTATGAGTCCCTCAAAATCTCTTAGAAAGAAACCCCTTTGGCTAAAATGCGTGTGTGATGTTGAGCCAGAAAAATATTTTCTCGCCTGTATTCATAATGGTGAGAAGATGGGAAAGAAATGTCATTTTCGAGACATAAAAAAGACTATTTAATCATTGAAAATTCTAATGAGTTTACCCACCCTGTGTCATAAAGCCTTGCTTACAAACATCAAATGATCTTCTAATTATTGAAACATTCTTTAATTCAAGTTGCTTTAAGGGTTTCCCAGAGTCCTCAGACTCTTCCTGCTAAAGAAATTTCAAATTATAACACAGCTGACTAAATGAACCTGCATGTGCTACCCTTGCTTTTGACTGTCTGGGACAGTCATAAGGAAGCTTTGCAGGGGACTGCATTTTCAGGCATAATACCTACTAAAGATTTTGTCCTTTTTCCATTTTCTCATTTTCCCCCCTCACAGTTTATAGCACTACAATTTTTCCCATAGAAACTTCAAAGAATTTTAATTTGAAGAGGAGAAAATAGGGATTTGGGGAGGGGGGGTAATTACTATATTTGTATAGTCTTCCCTACCCCTTGAATAAGCAATATAAATAACCAAAAATCAAAGCAAATCCAAACAAGCTTAGATATAAGAACTAGACAGGAAGGGGAGGGAAATGTAATATTTTGACCTGGGGTCCAATTTTGAGATCAGCACTGTTCATTAGGTGACAGCTTTAACACTTTTCTGCTGTGTATCAATTCAAAGTTCTCATTTTCTCACTTTCAGCCATAGTGAGCCTGTCCCTACGAGAACACCACGATGCTTTCCTTCCTGAACAGTTACTTTCCAGGATGCTGAGCTCAAGCATGAGGAGAGCCCAGTGCTCTCCAACAGCAACACCACGCTGGGGCAAGTGTTGCTGATGGTCCCAAGGAAAAAGCACATGGTAGATTGAAGGGACTTGTGCACTACTAAAAGCACTCACCTTTAAACATGCTCTCTTTCTAGTTATGAAAACAAATATATATCACTACAGTATCCTTCAATAGTTGCATATTTCTTGTGTATGGTATCATATCAGGAGACAGTATAATCTGAACAACCAGCAATGTATTCCTCAGATGGGGGAAGCAACTTTTAGGGCATACAGGGTCCTGCTACAATAGACCATGTCAAGACTCCAACCCTACATAAACCAAAAGAGAACCTATAGACACCTATCCATGTTACAGGCACTGCCTGGAGGTGATTGTGTACCACCCTATGGAACTAATAGTGGAATGCATGCCTTTTGACACCCTGAAAGTCTCAGCATGGAAAAGATTACAGTTTATAGACATAAATAAAAGCCCAAAGCTTCTTTGTCTGAAAGAGTAATTATCTGTCTGACTTTAGAATTTATGATGTTGCTCATTACTAAAGTATCTGAGAACATTCCTGTTTAAATCAGCGGGAACAGAAAAATCTCTGGTGCTTTTTGAAACTCCCTACTTAATAGCTGAACAAACATGTACCTTGCATCCATAAAGATTTTTTGTTTCATCTGCGACCAGGTGACTATCCTTTGTTAACGTTTGCAAGGACATTAAGGTCCAGTTCAAAACCTGTGCTTGTATTAAGCTGAGGTAGCAATGATAGAACATAAATTAATTTGACAGTACAGAGAATGAGCCACAGAGGGCCTACAAACTCACAATGCACTGGTTTTAAATACTCATTTCTGTTGCCACATTTGCAAGTGCCAGAAACGCACTAAGTTCACCTTGATGTTGCAAGGAAGTAAGGCAGAAACTCGTTACTTTGCTGTGGGGGTCCTCGGAAACTCAAGGCGGAATGGGACAGCTTCTTTTCCTGCTTGAGCTGCCCTGTGACTTGCTTAGCTGTGGAAATACCTCCTATCCAGGAAAACCTGTTCCAGGCAGTGCAAAATGGGTCTGTTTGTTAAGTGAATGTTTTCTGCTTTTCTGGCCACTTGCCACCACAGCAAATGCAATGAGAGATAGAAAACTCCTCAGACGTGGGAATGACACTTCAAAAGTTAAGTCGGTGACTTTTCTCAAAAATACAGAGCCTTGTTCTGCTCTTAGTTACATTTGTGTAACCTGTCTGACATTTCTTCTACATTCGCCTCTAACGCAGTGAAGCAGCTAATAAGCTCATTAATTGCTGGACTCTGACTTGTCACAAAAAAAAGGAAGTAAACAAACTGAATATTTGACAGTCCACTACACCAGATGAGATCCTGAGACAAGATCTGTATTGAACACAGATTTTGAAAAGGAAAGGGAAATTTTGTCAAGTTCTTTGCATAGTCTCTTGTGTTGGGCTTTGTAGGCTAATTTTCTACCAGGCAACCACATTGTACTCCATAGACAATGCATGCACTCCAGGGGGCTGAATTCACGTAAAGACAAATGGATGAATTAGATAAAATTGTTTTCAGTTTTTTCACATAAGAAACGTGGGCAGGTCTGCAAGTGTCAGGGAGCAGAAAGAGCACAGCTACTGCCTGAGGGAAGGTAAGCCAGGAGGGATCCCACAGCCATGCTCATCCTCCCACAATACCAAGCACAGACCTGGAAATGGCAGCCAAGTCCAACCAAGAGTCCCGACCATAAAGCAATATCAATATCACAGTGATGAGGCAGATCCCAGGTGAGGCAGGGAAGTCAATCCTCAAGTCAAGGTTAAGGATCAGGTCCAGTGACAGCCAGGGAGATCCACAGTAACACGGCAGAGTTTAGGTCACATCAGGAAGCCAGTCTGCAGGTTGAGTTCTAGAGCAAGTTACTCTGTGGCTGTAGCTCAGCATTCCTCTAACATTGTTCTGGCAAAGAAGAGCTGAAGGCTGAGGGATGAGCTTAAGTAGAGCCCTGGGGCCCATGTGTGAGGCCCCAGGTGAGGTTGGTCATAGGGTCAAGGCCATTAAGGCCAATTAGTGCTCTCAGGAACCTGACAGTAAAATATACAGATTTTTTTTTTTATTTATTTTTTTTTTTTTTTTGGTGTTTGTGAACTACTTAGGGCATAACACAAGCACCTATTCAAATCAATGCACAGATCTGTGCCAATTCTCAAGGAGGCCCAAGAGAGAAATTCAAATGAGCATGAAGATGCAACACAGTGTACTCCTCAAATCAGCCCTGTCTGGGTGGGGTTGAGATGCTCTGGGTGATCAGGTGAGGAAGCTTATGTCATCTCCACATCTGACTGACAGATTAAACATTTCTGAGAATTCACTCAAGCCTTTTTACATGGAATCACAAATTCTTTGTAACAGATGTATTACTACATATACCATTACTACTGTACCAACATGGGTAGTAAAGCAACAATCTGACGCACCAACTCCTGGAGTCACAGAAAGAGTGTGTTGGCTCATCCTTGTTTGAGAATAAATACGTATTATGTTTTTTGTGAGTATTACTGTCATCAGTGATTAATTGGAATAATGAGGCATGACAGTGAGCTAGCAGAGGTTCCTAAAGATGAAAGGTATATCATACCACAGAGAGAAAATCACTAGGCCTTACAAAAGACATTTACTGTCTCTAGGGAAAATAAAAGTAGTACAAATAGAGGCATACAGAAGACATTATCCACTCCCAGAATATAACTGTGAAGTATGAAAAAATGGTATTTCAGCCAGTGATTATGAGACATTCAGTTCTGACACAGTGGAGATTATTTTCATCAGCCTTGATCTGGTATTGCATTTAATATGACATAGTGGCTTAAGGGCACTTAAAGACTATCTGTGGGGTACATGAACATAAATTTAGTCATATTCACACAGACAAGAATATGTAGAGATGTGACCCCTTTTTTGTAATTGCATAGCTCTTCTTCCTCCTGTTCAAAGAGAAAAAACAGGAGCACATGTTCTTTATAGGTGGTTATATTCATACCCAATTGTTACAACTAAAAGAATAAATAAAACATCTAAAATATACACTGAATGATCTTGTTCTCCAGCAGCATATGATGTTCAAAAGGACTCAGAAACACAGACATCAATCCCATGACTTTCCTTGGCAGCTGATTGCCTAATTCCTCTAAGGTCCAGTTATAAAATTCCCTTCTTTCCCTGAACCCTGCTGAAGTCCTGTGTTTCACAGGGGAATTATGTCTTTTGTGAAAGAAAATATTTCTTTCTGCTGCTTTCACATTTGCAGCTTTCAAATCTCTGAGTGTTTGAGGAGGAAAGATAAATAAGAGAACGCAATTTATTTTCCTTAGCTAGACAGAAACCCTGGTCTGAATAAATAAGTCCCTTAAATAAGGGACTATTTCCACAAAGTCCTTTAGCTGAGGGCCAGATCTTGAAAACTTAACCCCAAATGTGAGCATCTTTTTGAAACTTCCCTTAACCCTTTTGAGCGGGTTTGACACTCTCCAAGCCCAACACCTGCCTTCTTTGCTGACTTCTGCTGCTGGGTGTAATTTAACTTTTCAGCAACACTTGGTGCCAGCCAGTGAGAATACACAGACTGTTGGCACTCACTAGGGAAGGCTTTTGGAGAGGAGTGTCCCAGTCACTCCACGTGAATGTCAATAAAAGCTATACATCAACCCACACCTTTGTGTTTCTGTCAGTACTATCTCCATCTATCAATTAAAATTGCTGAGTTTTGTGCCAGAAGTCCAAGCCTTGAAGGAAGACTATGTGAGCTAACAAAGATAAAGAAATCTTGACAGCTGAGTGCTACCTACCTTCTCTTTATCTAATGGTATCAAGAAAGATTTCATAGGGAGAGCCTGACTCACTCCTCACACTTGCTAATTAAACTTTGTATCAGCAGTAATTCAGTGTGAATACTCCTCCCTTAAAATGTTGTCCAAAGAACCAGTAAAAGACTCTGTAAGAAAACTTACTAAGAACATCATCCAGGATTGTACTGAGTAACATTCTCACAAATAAAAAGGAATGGCCAAACCCAAGGATGGCCTCTTCTGAGATCAGTCCAAAGCCTGGAAATTTAATATGTACCTGGTCCTAAGAAACCCAGGTTACATGCTCAATATGGGCTCCCGAGGGCAAGGACTGCAGCCTTTGCCTTCCCTCCTCCTCCAGCAACTGCCTGCACCACTATCTGTTACAGCTGGCCTCATGTTTGCTGCATGGGGAATAGAACACAAAAGGTCTCAGTTAGCCCTGGAGTGAAATGAGAATTATAATCCAAAATATCGGCACAAGATGGAGAACCATTTCCTCTAAGATCCTAGGTAAGACACAGGACTATTTTGAGGAGGCAGAAAGGACAAAATCACTGTGCCATTTACAGGTTGCCTATCTGCTGCCCCCGCAGGCCAGGTGGCTTCAATGGCCTGGGCACACTCAAAAAATGCCATGTCTCTTCATCCCACCTTTTCAGAAGCCCAGTCCTGTCCAGGCCCCCACAAAAGGCAGGACACCCACAGAAGAAAGGAGTTTGTCCCTACAGTTGCTCAGGTCTTGAGACAGCCCAAGCTGAGACAGCTCATAAGATCACAGTTCTGCTTCTTGCAGAGATGCCTGCCTTTTGCTTTGCTGTGTGAAAAACATGGACACACTTTCACACGATCCCAGTGAGTGGTGGATCCCGGGAGGTGTTTTACGTCAGCACTGTCTGTCCATGAATGAGGCCGAGTACGGCATCGGAATAACAGATGTGATGTCAGGTGAGCTGCAGCCATAATTATTCAGCTGCAATTATTGTTCAGATACATTCACATCTCATTTGGCCAGCAGCACCAAGAGCATGAAAGGACTCCCTTAGCACACAGCCAGCATTATTTTATTGTTATGGATGAAATACAGCATAATAAAGCAAGGGAATATTTGCAAGGAAGAGCCTGAGACTTGGAGAGGATCAGAGTTTTGTTCTCAGCTTTACCACAGACCTCATTTGTGACTTGGAGTGAATCACTTAATTTTTATCCTGTACAATGGGGATTCTCCCTTCTCTTTGTTACTCTTATCAGTTTAGGGAAGAGCCTCTGACAGTGTGCAGGCATCTAACAGCCAGCACGCAGGCAACTTAAACCAGTTAAGGGCTTTGAGATGTTTCTGTAATTGTAAGAAAAAATCTGCTTTGATAGATGAATGATATTGTTCTGTCTCAGAAACACATTTGCCTGCATAACATTAAGCAAGCTGTTTTTTTCTTAGATATTTTATACACAAAAATACCGTGTTAGCATAGTGGGAACTAGAAAGGTCTACAGCGTGGGCACCCACATTTGTGAACCAAGTAGATACAGACTGAAAACATCCTTCTGAAGGACCTCAGTTCCTCTCTTTTAGTTACTCATCTCATATACTGAGCCATGGGGATTGGATGTTGGGGCAGTGTGGGAAAACGTGAGGCAACTGAGGCTCCCTTCAGAGAACAGTAGATATCACTTAAATATTTTGCCAGTGTTAAACAATAGGGCCAAGAAGGCCCTACTGTCTCAGCTGAATGAGAGGGTTGGTCCCATACAAAGACTGTCTTTACCAGCATGCTTTACAACTGAGCGAGAGCTAAAATACAACCTTCTGAGCTCTTGATTTTTCCAGCAGCAAAATCCCATAGCCTGTCCTTAATTATCACAACAAGCTCATCTTCACTGAGTTTTGCAAAGAGGCAAACTGAATTGCATTTACTGTGTTCTGTTACAGCTCACCACCACTCCAGCACTGCTGAATGTGTGGGTTCTGACTCAGAACACTTTCACATGAGCCATGAACAGGGGTTCTCTATGAAATAAAACCCTGTAACTCCAAATAACTCCAAATAACTCTTTGTTAACTTCAAAGCCCTGGCAAGAGCTTTGGAGCTCACAAGACACACTGAGATCTGGCAGCTGGGACTATCAGACTGACAAAGAAGCCTCCTGGACATACTTACCCGTATAAACAAGAAAGGTCAGATCATTCTCCTATGGAATATGATACTGATACCACTTACCCATGGGGTAACTATTCAGTTACATGGACTGGCATGACCCAACCTCTGCGTAGGACAGTGAAGAGAGCTGTACACACCAGACTCTTCTTTTGTAGACCCTGCAAAGCAATGCCTGATTGATGGTGTGGCTTTCAAGTGACAGTGCACAGAAAATATGCTTGGCCATGCCCTTCACTGAGAAGGTGATCATAGCCCTTTGACCTCCTGAGAGAGCAATGAACACCTCAGGGCCCTGGCTCAGCTAAACCAGCAGCTGGCAAAAGCCCCAGGAGAGGAGAAAAGCAATTGTGAGCTGCTCCTCCAAGGCTGATGTCTCACGGACATTTCACAACAGAACGAGGACAACTGAAAAGACTCTGCCTCATCCTTTGCCACTGCCTGCCTTCTCCACTGCTGTTCCATGGGCTGGCAATATGCTGCTCTCCCCCACCCTGCACTCCCCTTCTCTGCAAGGAACTGGTGTAGCTTACTGGGGGGGCTCAGATAAGAATGGGATCCATAGGGAAGCTGAGTCACACAGAGACGAGGTGAGCCAGCAGACCTGTAACACAACCAGGTCTCCAGATTATCAGAGGGAAAAAATGTGAAGGACATATTGCAAAATGTGCCTCTCACAGACAGACATGGAGTCATTGATAAACAATCCTCAAACATTGTTGTTCAAATAACATTTGAATCATTTTCTGACTCAGTGATCAATGAGCGATGGGTGACAGAAAGAACAACAGTTAGCTAAGATTAAAGAAAGCAGTGAGCAAAGTGTGGCGTTCCCAGCTTAGCCTTTGGTGAGCTGGGTCAGACAATTACTGAAAAAGTCACTGTTCTGGATAAATCCTCTCTAAAGCTGTAATAGTGGAGCTTACATTAGAAAATGTTCATCAGCTGCTTTGCAGTCAACGGCAATTCTTAGAGTGGGATAGCATTTATAGCTCTGTCCAGTTTCTCCTAATCTTCAAGTGTTTCTCTGGCACTTTTCCATTTTCTTACTCTTGATTAAAGAGCACTGAGAATCCCTCTCAAAATAGCTGTCAGAATCAAATTACATCTTCTCCAAAAGCAGGAAAAATAAGAAAACAAGGAGAAAACTTAGTTAAATGTTGCTTAGGTGTATCATTCAGGACTTTGCTTGAGGAACTCTTTTTTCAATGAGTTAAAAGTTAGATTAAAAAAAGGTTGCTGTCCCATGGAGAAATCCACACAACGGTTGGCTCAGAGCAGTGGCTTCCCATTTGCCTGATAGAAAAAATGTAAGTTTTTCAGTAAATGACTAAACAGATATGAATGTCCATGACAGGAATTACCCATTTCTGTAGTTGCCTAAAATGATCAAGGCATGACCGTATAGATTTTTTCATTTTACAGAAGTAGTCTTGTCAAACTGTTTCACCACAGGCAAGCAAGTTTTTAACTTTTAATTTTTAACTATAAAAAGCCCGACACAAGCAACCACACACCCCCCAACCAAACCCAGCACAAGTTTAAACAACCCTCCTCATGGACTTTGGTGTGAATCTCTTGAGCAAAACAAAAGCTGCTGATCTTTGGAAACACAGAATAGAACCGCTCCCATTTCAGTTGTAAGTCATTATGAGAATTAAAAATTACTTGCATGATTAAAAGCACAGCAAGACCATGTTTTGTACGTTTGGCCAAAGTAGCATCAGAAGTCAGTGGCAAAGCAGGAATTTAACCTCTGAGCACCTCTCCAGCTCTCTGATCTCCTGGAAACCTTACCTGCTTGCCCAATGAAGCCAGAGCAAAGTCCAGAAAATACATAAGGGAATCATGAGCATACAGGTCAGCCCAGATGCACCACCAGCCACTGCTGACACGAGCCCTGTGGTGATGTGAAGGACAACACCATGCTCACACCTTGGGTCCTTCCCAAACAGGGAAGGACTGCCTCCAAGGCACCTGCAGGGAGCACAAGGCTCCCAACAAGGCCTTCACCCAGGCTGCCCAGAGAAATAACAAACTCCATTTTACAGTAAAAGATTTTTATTTGTCCTGGTGCTGTTGTGAACTGATGGAAAAGCTTATCTTTCCTCACAACACCAGCCTGATGAAAAGCAATAGAGTGTCTGTGACAAGGTGCCACCCTCTCAGAAAAGGCACCGTGCTACCTTTACTTCTGACAGGGACAGTGAAGACGAAATCATGAGCATTTGAGGCTTTAAAAACCACACAGTTTGCAAACACTTAGCAAGGAAAGTGGTCCTGGGGTGAAGCCCCGTACCAGAGCTCAGGAGACATGGTGATATCCCAGCTGCAGCACAGCCTCACAGCTGGGCATTCACTCAATCTATCTACGCTAAGACTGGGCTGAGGTGAGAGCAGTGGGAGGTGAGCTCATTTCCCCTTCTCTCAGTTTCCACCCCATGCACCCATAAGAGGTGAGGTGAGGATAAGCTGATGAATGTCCACAGGGTGTTTAGATCCTGTAGTGATAAGCACCGAAAAGGTCCCACAGACACAAGAGAAGCAGCTGCCAGACCTGAGCATGCATCCAGACACCTGCAAGAGCTCACCATGGCTTTTAAAGGACCTGTTCTCTTGGGGCTGATTTGTTTATTCCCAATCCAATATGTTATCTTTACATCGCAAAGTTTATTTCTGAACATGTCAACACACTTCTGAAAAGGTCAGACATATGAGGGCATGCACCCGTGATGGTGCACAGGGAGGCACAGACACAGCTGCATTCCTGGAAATTACAATTTGGAGGGTTTTCACGGGCAAGTCTGACACAGCAGCTGGGTTGGCAGACACACGTAGGCGAGCCATCATCTCCCCCCTTTTGTTATCACTTGCATTTCATTTCTGTGCTTCGCATGAAAATCTGAAGGTTGCTTCTAAGTATAGGTTTTGATGGCTTTGTTTGAAAGCTTGCCATAGCTCTCAGACATGATAACACCAGCAGGGGTGCTAGCTGAACTATATTTATCAATGTATTTCATAAAGGAAAAACTTAAGTTGTTTTGAGAAGTTGAGGTCTTTCCTTTTCTTTTCTTCCTTTCTTTACCTTGGAGCAGACAACTTAGTTGCCTCCCTGACAAGTAAGATATTATTAAAAGAGAAGACCCAGGATCTGCTTTGGATAAGCAGCTTGTGTTTTACTGAGACTTGAGAAACATAACAATTCAGTTTTTCCCCTCCATTTTTTAAATTTCTAAATAAACAAATAAGAAATTCCATTGGTTCTTCTCATCTCTCAGCCTGCAGCTCAACTGTGACAGCAAAGTCAGCTGATGGCTGGGGATTGCTGTCTGCTCCCACCAGGAGCAGTGACAGTGCCCAACCAACATCCTTAAATGAAGAGCAAGTAGAGATGTGCAAAGCAGCAAGCCAGTGACAACAGCCTTTAAAACAATAAAACAGGTGGTATGCTTTTCCATATGGCAAACATACCCCAGCTAGGCCACTGGTCCTGTGAGGCACCTGGAGACGGTCCACAGCCACGTGCCTGCTCCCTGCGTGGTGGGGGACATCTCTTTCCAGGCCTGTGTAATCGCTTGGTCCCCACATTCCCAGCCTGATGAGAAAGGCAGTGTGGAGGGCAACAGAGAAATAACCAATGCCACCATTTTCTCCATTAATGCACAATTCTGCCCCACTCTAGGAGTCCAAAGGACCAGCAGCAGGAAAGCCTGGAGGAAGCAGCATTGTTGTAGCTCTGCTTCGGGTCTTCAAGCACAGAAGCAGGACACCCCACACCCCCACCCCAGAAAATCAGGGCAAAATTAACATCACAGGTCTTCCCTACCACACCTCTGCTCGGCAGCCATGTCCCACCAGGAGGGCAAGATTGGAACAGGAAAAACTCTCCCCGGGAGAGGTGACAGATAAGAGAGTGCTGAAATGCAGGCATTCAACTTGTCTGGTACGTCAGCGTGTCAAGGCCACGGCACTGATGAAATGTCTGCAAGTGGGCTGATGAGAGAGGAGCTGCCTTTGGCACTGAGCACCGTGGTGTTGGTGCCTTATCTAGAGCTCCCAAACGCTTCCTGGCAGGGGACAACCAAGGGGTCCATGCTTCTGCCCAGAGAGTGTGAGCTGCTCTGCTTCAAGGAACAACTCTTGGCATTGCCCACTCCTCACCAGGTATTTTGATGCCTGTTTAACATTATATTCAGCAAATGTGTGAGGAAATAAATCCCATTTACCTGAA